>PYHX02000158.1:55928970-56528970 GCA_004302925.2 Cochliomyia hominivorax
TACTAAGTAGAGCTAAAAAAATAGATGTAAATACCCTTCAATATTTCAACATTAATTAAGTCCCCAAAATATTGCAATAACTTTTATTTAGTCTGACGATTCGCCAGATATATTCTGAAATGCCATTGGTTCCGATATTCTTTATATGTTTGAAAAATCATCTTCTTTTAGTGAAATTATTTGATTTTTTATAAAATTTATTTAACTACATTCTTTAGTAATTTTCTACCAAATTATGGAAAGATCTTTGTGTAATTTTTGGTACAGATATCTACTTTCAAAATTAATATTTTGTGATACCAACATTTTTTTAAATTTATAACGGTTTTAAATATTTTTTCTGGTGTAGGGTTTCAGCATTAACTGAACAATCTTTTCCCAAATTATGAAAACAATCTAAAAGAAAACGTGATTTATGGAATTTTGAAATTTTTGTAGGATATTGATTTTTAAGTATTTCAAAATGAAATTATATAAAGAGTTGTAACTTCATACTTTAATGTGAAATGAAACAGTGATGCTTTTAGGGTCTTTAATAAGTTAATAGTCACTAGTGATAATTTTCACAGATTTTCCGATAATTTTTCTTACTAAGTAAGAATAAATTTTGTTAGCAATTCGGAAATCGTTTGAAAAATAATTTCGTTAGAACATAATTCTTGAGTTTTTGAAATAGGAAGTATTAACTAGTGTGATACAAAATTTCTATGGCAGAGACATCCTGAATTTTAGATCTGTCGATAATTCAAATTTATATTTGTATTTCTATAAGTTTTGAATTTTCTTTTTTTAACAAGTCCCATTATTTGAAGTATAGGTTATGGTTATGAGAAGTCTTGTTCACATTGGCATATACCTAATCCGCTATTTGTCAAACAAACGTCATTTATTTCTTTTATAACTTCAAAATAGTTCGTTATTCGTGGTAAAGCTTTTTTGCAATAAACGGGTAAAAATATCAATATACATGGTCAATTTCAATTGATAGTTGCAACCCCAGACTGTGCCATATGTAATGTGAGACGCTATTTCGTCTTGTGTGGCCTCCAGTGCGGAAAAGTGATTCATACCTGTATAATCGAGGTAATTTCGTATCGTCCTAACTTGGGTTATTTCAGCTAAGGTGTCATGAATTGTGAAGGGTAGAGCGACCTGTAAAAATACACATAAGTTAACTTATCTGAATTTTATTCAAACCAAATTATCTAAAGTATAAAACTTTATCTGAAGTATAATTCCCGTAATTATAGAACGGCTCATCTTCAAAAAATTTCATAAAATTATGAATTAAAATTCACTAAATAAATTGAAGCTGAAAGTGAAATTTCCTTTATAACGCAACGAAATCTTAGGAAAATTTTAATATGTTTTAATTCGAGTCTTATTATTCTAAAAATTCATTAAATAATTTTTGAAATTTAGTTAAAAAATTATTTAACAATGAAGAAAAGAAATAAGAAAAAATTGAAAAAAATTTACTGTCATAAATCTATTCTTAACTTATAATTTTAGTTAAATTTGAGAACCTTTTATAAAACAGATTGTTTTAAAGCATAACATTAATGTTATATTAACATCATCATCCTTTAAGTAATTAACATTTAACAGTGCTGTTAAATAAGCTTCCTAACAACCTTAGCAGTGCTGCACTGTTTATGTTCTACCATTTCCCCACTTTGTATAAGAGTTCTTAACATTTTAATTCGAAATGTTTGAAACCAAATAAATATTTAAAATGTTATTGTTAACATCGAATCGAATCCCCTTTAAATAAAAATGTTAAATAACATTAATCATATTAAATATATAAAACTGCCTTAAAATACTAACGTGGTGGGAATACATATAGCTTTACTCTTCTAACACATGATAAATAAAGCATAATGTTAATTATATACAATTTAAAAACCCAAACAAACCAACACTAGCAGAGTCGTTTAAGAAATTAAAACAGTAAAAAAACACTGAAATAAACTGAGAAAGAGAGAGAGAGTAAAATAAAATACATTTAAATATGTTGAGCATTTTCATTTGTTTGAGTAGAAGAGCATAACGAGATGAGAAAGAATGATTATTATGTTCATAGTATTAATGTGTTTTTTTGTCAAAGAGGAGAGTCTTTTATTAAGACTCTTTTATCATGACTATCAGTGATATGAGTATTATTAAAGATACTACATGTTGTTGTAAAAAGCGCTTAAAAGACTAAACGAAAATTATTTAAGAGCAAAAAAGTCAATAAACACCAGCAGCAACAGCAAAAAAAAAAAGAAAAATCAAATAAACAAATGAGCAAAATGTATTTCCTTTATTTCTCTTGTGTTGTGTTTATTTCTTTATTTATTTTTATTATTTGTATTTGTGCTAAAGCAGTTGTTGTTGTATATAGAGGAAATATGAAAAAAACTGGTCGTATAGCAGAAATAACAACAACTACATGGTCTAACAAGAAAACATAACAAATTATGACAAGGTTAGGCGGAGCGAAAAAATTTCATCTTTCATTTCTTCTTTAATTCGACTTGTCGGTTTTTTCTCGTTAATATATATGTTGTTGTATTTTTTGCTATTTCTTCATACATATTCAATCATATTTTTATACATTTGATGTATTTATAAATAAGTATGAGTGAGAGTGTTGTGTTGTTGTTGGTTTTTTTATTTTCTCTTGCCTTTATTTATATTTTTATTATGAAAATATATAATTTTTGTATATAAATTGTATATACTTTATATACTTTGAATGTATTAAATAATTTTAAATGTAATTGTGTAATAAAAAAGGTGTTAGTTAAGAATGAATTTATTATATCGAAAGTTTTTATAAAAAGAATTTAATTTATTTTCTATTTTTTATAAAAAGCCGACGCCTTTTTGTTCTTATTTTTTGCTTTAATAATTTAAGCGAATTATTGATTGATTTCTTTAAATTCCTTTCCAAATGTCTTTACATTTTTTTTCTTAACTACAAAGTTTATTGTTTATTTGCCGTCGGATTTTTTCCTCTTTTTTAATTTCTTTTTTTTTAACTCATTTAAATAAAAATTCCATAAAATTATTTTTGATTAATGTTTTGTTTTAACATTCGTTTATTTGATAATATTGAACGATTTTGAAATAATTAAGAAATATTTAAATTAAAAACAAATCAACTTTTTTATTTATCTTTAATTTATAATATAAACAAAAACAATAAAAATACATTTTACCTTCTTTTTTCTAAATTAAAGTCATTAATAACAAATTTCTGTCTCAAAATATATAAATAAATTAAATAAAAACAAAAAATTATTTTTATTAAAGCAGCTTTAATTTTTTGAAATCAATAATTATAATTCAGAATTTTGCTGTTGTCATGATTGAGGTCTGAATGAAACTTAAATCTAAAAATTTTGTTGCGACATAAACATAAAAATATTTGATTTTCCTATAGTACAGATTTATATCCATACACTGATATAATATCTGCATATAGAATAAAAAAACATAAAACAAAATCAACGTTGAACATATTTGACTTGATATTGAATATATATTTTTCATTTAGTTTAAATTTAACGTTTTTACATTTGTGGTGCAATAATATTGTAAATATTAGAACCTTTCGATATAAATATAAAATTATACAACGATAAATTTACTGTGAAACAATGTTAAATTAACTTTTTTATCTATAAATCAAATTCATTACTGAAAAGGTGTTAAACTATTTCTTTTTTAATTAATATCTAAATTATTTTATATATATTAAAATTAATGGTATATTTTCTGAATAGGACGTTATAAATATTTATCTGAATCGATTTCATTGACATTTTCTATGAATTTGGCTTGACTCATACTCATGTTATTGATACAATTTCTCAAAGACAAAATGAAATAGAAACAATGTAAAATTAATTGAAAAATTTATAATTCAACATTATTCCAATGATAATTTTACTTCATAACAAAACAATTAAATTCAAAATTATTTTATTGTAAATTTTTCAATGTTTAGTATTTGTAAAAAAATTCAGATTTTGTGGCGAAAAATGTTAAAATTTCCATTGTATAGATTTTCTACAAAAAACTTTTTAATTATTTTAATAACCAATATTAGCTTTCCCCTACAATCCTCTCCGTCCTGCATTTTTAAGTGTAGGACATTATAAATTTTAAAACCGTTGCTATAATAGTTCTTTAGATATTTAGTAATTAAATCTCCCTCCGATTCTACCGAAAATTTTTATAGACTATATAGCTTTCGGATATATTAGGATCAATCTGTGAACATTTGAAAAAAAGGAATAAAAAGTAGAAGTTCTTGAAACATATTGGCTACCGACTTAATGAAAATTTATATCTTGTTGACTTCGCTAAATATAAAATTATTTTTATACGCCATAATATCGTTACCTTTTGAAATTTCTTTATTTTTGTTGTTTTTATAGCAACCCTTGGGTGAAGAAGGCAAGTCCAAATTTTGTGATTTTAAGTTTAATACATTAGTAATTAAATTTAACACTATCAAAGCGTTAATTTATAACGAATTGTTGGAAGATGGTTTTCTTTCTCTTTTGGATATACATGGCATATTCCAGTAAGATAATGTTGTGGTACATGTTTCAAAACAGTCTAAATTATGATTTAACGAACACAGCATAACTTTGTTGGCCGTCTAGCATTCCGCGCTTAAGCCTAATGGAGATCTTAATCAAATCATCACAAAAACACAAGTTTGAGTTGAAATTAATTCCGAACTTCTTAAAAAATTTGTGGAATTAATGCCAGACTATATATTTGAGGTAATCCACAACAAGGGTTTATGAGTAATGCTGTAGAGACTTAAGTGCGTTTATATGATTTTTTTTTTACAAAATTAATATATATTATTTCCTTTTATTTTATTTTAATATTCAGTAAAAAATAATTTCTTTTTGCTTCCATTATTTTGAAAATTCAGTCGAATCGAAATTCTTCAAATATGTTTATGTTTTTATAACAAACAATTTTTTTAATTATTTCTTGTAAATTTTTTAAAAATTTCAAGAATGTCGAAACCATGCACATTTTCGAAGATTTATTAACTATTGAGATATTGACAAGTATCACAATCTGTAATTAACAATTTAATAAATTTTAAAAATCTACGTCTTCCTCCGCTCAGTAAGTGAACGTAAGGGAAAGTCATTAAGATCTATTACAGTTAATTTAAAGCAAATTGTGTTGAAAAATAACACTTAAAATAATAATTATTATTTCCATTCCCTGTTGACTTTCAAATCATTACTTATTTATTAAATTTGCTAGAAAAAAGTTGAGAGCCACAAACACGATCGGAAAAGGCAAATTATATCGGGAAATCGAATAAAGTTACATTATATTATTAAGAACGTGTTGTATTTATAGCTAAAATGCTGTATGAATTCTTTAGTAAATATGAAATATGAAAACAAGTAAAAATGATATGCTTAATCTTCAATACTTTCACCACAAAGCACGTATGTAAATAGGTTATATTTCGCACATACACTCTCACACATACACTCACAAACGTATATAATATATAACCGTTCTTCTATGCCAAAATCTTATTATAATTTGTCGATTTCTAATTGACAGTTTTACGAAAATTCTTAGCTGAAACTTAGAGGTTGCCTTAGATATCGGCCTATATCTTTTAATATACTAAACCGATTATGCTGATTTTAAATTAGAAACTTCTTAGGACCATAACAAATACTCGGTATAATTTTCATTGATCTCTGTCAACTATTGTAGATGTGAGCGTGCCAACAACAGACAGATAGACGAACAGGCAGACGGACAGTTGGACAAACAGACGGACATAGTTAAATCGACTCAGATTTTGATTTGATGTAAGAATACATTATGGCTACTGAGTTGATTCCTTCTTTGCTTTACAATCCGAAGGACAAAGTTAATAACTCATCTCACCACTTGTGGTGGTGAAGGGTAAAAAAAACACTATAAAATGCAACTGATGTATGTATACTTTTGTGACTCTGTGTATAATTATAACGCTGAGCTATCTGTGTTGCTATAGATTCCTTTTGATCGGTTTTTGATTTCATTTATTTGATTTAATGATTGTTTTTCCAATGTAGTTCAATAATTCTGTATACTTGGACTTTGGATTTATTTTAACAGACAATTTTGAAACAAAATAGTCGATTGAATAAACAATTTTGATTAAAACGTTTTGATTTTAAAAGAAATTTTTAGAATACTGAAAGACTTGAAGTAAAAAAAATCACTTAATATTGATTTTTATTTTAAATTTAATCTTTCCAAGAATTTTTGTGGGAGTTCTTTTATGTTTTAGAAATTAAAATACGATAGAAGTTTTTCATCATTAAGTAATTAAAATCAATTGAATTGAATTGAATCAAAAATAATATAAAATTAAATAATTTAAACACATACATACATACATACATACATACATACATACATACATACATACATACATACATACATACATACATACATACATATATACATACATACATACATACATACATTCATACATAATTTTCAAAATAAAAAAAAAAATAAATTAAAATTTAAATTTTATTTCGATTTTATTTAAACTGTAATTATATAATGAGTTAAATAAAAATTAAAACAACAACTGCAACAAAACTAAAATATTTAGTTCTATTATTTTATAGCTCTTTTCAGATGATTTGCTAAGAATACAAAATATTTTCCCAAAACAAATGAAGGAATAAGTTAAAACAGACTAAAATTAACGCTGCTGAAGTAAAAATGTCTAAAAAGAAAAAAAGAAATATAATCCGGGTATTACAAGCCCGGCTATGTAATACCCTTCACCACAATATTGATTATAAATGTTATTTACGGAAAAGCAAAGAACGACCTTCGCATAGTTTTATTTTCTAGTTAATTCTTAAGTAACATTAATGTGAATGCGTTTAATGGGAGCTACAACTATTTTTGGGTCGAATCTCGTATAATTTTGCACATCTATTTATCTTAATTTCACCAATTGTTTTTAAACAACAACGTATATGTGAGATTTATGTACTTTAAAGTGATATTTATTAGAGGGCTTGTGTGGGACCTATGAGAAGCAATGAAACTATCCTCACATAATTTGGAACATCGTTTTAGAATATCATAAAACTTATTTTTGCCAAATTTTGTTAAAATCGTATTAAATTTAGAACTTTTATGATAAATGAGGTTTTAAGCCATTCGAGAGGATATTTGTATGGGAGGTACATAAAATATTGGATCAAACATGGACAGACAGATAGACGGACATCGTTAAATAGACTCAGAAAGTGACTCTAAGTCGAACAGTATACAAAAATAATTTTGTTCTGTATGCTACAAACATCATCACAAACGCCTCATACCTCAACCACCTGCAATGGTGTAGGGCATATTAAATAAAAGTAAAGTTAAAACAAAAAGAACAAAATTTACGTGAATTTTCTATTTTATGACATTTCAACTCAATTTTTCTTTATGTCAGTTCAAGAGCTGAAAACTAAAAATATTTTGTTCTTATTAATGTTTCAGTTTTGAATAAAAAATCATTTAGTATTTTTTAGTTTTGAATTTTAATTAAAAAAAATTATCGAACGGAAAGAAAAAAGAACACAAAATACTGACCTTTTCCAATATTAGAAAAAATATCACATGGAAACCGGCAAAATTGACCTTTGAATCGAAATGAAATTTTGTTATGTTTGTTGTAATTTCATTTATGATTTTGAGTTTGAAAAACTAAAAATTTTTATTAGAAATTTTGTCACACACACTCACACACACATACACACATGTGTTTTGTTTAAAGATTTTGTTCATTCGTTGAAGTTCGTTTTGGTTTTGTCGTTTTCGGTTTTGGTTTCATAAATATTTTGTTATCTTTATATCAAAATCTACCTTCTTTTTCTAAAATTAATAGTTTTTTAAAAAATAATCGAAAATATATTTGATTATGTTTGTGTGTGTTTGTATATGTGTTATTTGAAACCCCTTTTTATATATATTTTTGTTCATTCTTTTCCACTTCCTACGTAAATTAGAAGAAAACAGAAAAATACAGAAGAATTTAAAAAAATATGAAAAAATAACAAAAAAATATGTATAAAATGAATTTAATGAATTTTTATTTGATGTTTCTTATGTTCTTAAATGTCATTTATAAAACACAAAAATGATTTTCTTTTATAATTTATTTTATATTCGATTAAATGTTGTGGGGAATAAATATTCTTACAAAAATATGGATTTTTAAAATGTACCCTACATTAAGTCAAATAAGAAAATTTGTTAACTTTGAAATCAGCTTTCAATCGATTATTCTAAAGTATACAATATTAATTCCATAATGAGAGAACCATGACAAAGTATAAGACCAATAAAATCGATTAACATGGATCCGAAATTAGAGATATTTTAATGGAATTTCGAACACACACAGACAAAAAACATGAAGCAAAATCAACGTTGAGTATAGTTGATTTGAGATTAAATCATTTTATTTTTCATTTAGATTGTGGTAAATTAATTTTTACGTATTAGAACATATATCGATATTAATATATAAATTATACAACAATAGTTTTTAAAATTTCCTTTTAGGTAGTATAATTTCAAGAATATTATCAACAAAAATGTATTTACTCTGAAACAATATTAAATTAACCTTCTTATCTATGAAGTAAAATTATAACTGTAAAAAGTTAAATTATTTTTTATTTTAATTAATTTTACAATGATTTCTTTCCGTGTGCCCAGTTAGAGCTGAGGTATTTTCGAATTAATTTGGAAGGGTATAGTTTCCTATATGGTCAGGAACGTAATCGATGATCCTCAAAATTTGGCAAACTTGGATATTTTCAACTGCAGAATTGTATAACAAACTTATCATTAATATTTAAATTTTAATTAAATTGAAATGAATAAAGATATTTAGTTGAAATTTCAACATAATGTATGTTAGCTTTTCCATGAAATTATCCACACTTTTCCATTAGGACACATCCAAAATCTTAATCCATATAAAACTTGTTTGTGTCATTAAAACGATCCTTTTAACTTTATAATGGGGATCTTAGAGTTGTTTACCTTATATACGTAGCATGCATGTTCCTATAAACGCACGAATCAATTTCTTCTCCTCAAATTGTTTACATTAAAAAATTACTGTTAAGTTGACTCTTTAAACTTCAACTGAACTTTCGATTGAGAAGCACAAGTATAATATTAAAATAGAGAAAATATGAAATGCGTTTATAGCAATATGCATCAGTGTAGTGATGTAGTCAAAATATATAGTAAATGAAAAAATACGATGTATTCAATCCTATTGAAGAGGGTATAGCAGTGACTATAGTTTACTATAGTCAAGAGTGTGGTAAAGCGAATGGTTGTGTCCGTCTTTAGACTATCTGATGACTACTAAGTAGGTGTACTAAGGCGACAAAAGCTACTGTTTTTATTTTCAAAACTCTGGTTGAAACATGACCATTTGGTTAAAAAACATTATTATGATCTTTCTTTTTTGTAGCACTTTTCTGAAGTCGCTTAGACCAACATTTATCTGAACCCCCATATCTTAGGAATTTTTGATAATTTATTTTGTGGTTAATAAAGTATATATAAATATTAACCTTAACTACAAAAATGAATGTTATACACGTAGAAATACCTTATTTGAGGTTTTGGAGATTTTCTTGTTTAGACAAATCGGCGTCATCAAATATTTTCCTCTTTTTCTTTAATTTAACTTTAACTGCAGAGATATTTTTCTGTTTTACAAATAATTATTTTGTAATCAAAGAAGAAAAAAGGGGGTTTAAATAAATTTTAAATGTTTTTTTAGAACAAAAAATATCAAATATTATTTTTTTTAAGTTTGAAAAAAATTTAAAAAAGATAAGAATTTAATATGACTAAATATTAACATTTAAGCATTTGTTGTTCTACATTATGACTATTGAATTTAAAAGAGTCTTTTTTTCAAAATAGTTTAAAGATTTATGCATAATTAAACGTTTCGTTAAACCTGAGAAATTTTAAAATAAATATTTTTTTCAATAAATTTATGATAATAATTTTTGTTTATCTGTTAAAACATTATTTTTATTTAAATTTTATATATTATATTGTGTTGTCAACTGACTTAAATCGTTTCATAATAAACTTGTAAAAAATCTTGTGAACTATATCTTCGATTAGAGTGAATTAATGGATGTTGATTTGCATATGATAAGTTTCCATATAAATTTTAATTATGAATTTTAATATTCAATTTTTTATTAAAAATTTGTTTGTTTTTATAATTATTTTTTCCATAAAAAGTAATAAAATCAAAACTACAAATTAATCTGAAACCAAAATCATAATTAGTTAATTAAGTTTAGTTTTTTTATGACATTTCCGTTAAATTAATTTAGATGATTTTTTCTTTTAACTTTAAAAATCACATTAATTTATGAAATATTAAATTGATTTTATGGAAATATTTTTTGTTGATATTTATGAAATGAGTTCATGAGTTTTGAACTCATTTAAAAGTTCAAGTTGGAAGAAATCAGTTATCAATAACGAAAAAATGGCGTTAAAAATTTAACATGTTAAGCGTAATGCAGTGTAAATGCATCACAATAATGTATATGATGTATAATTATTTTCATTGTTTTGAAAAAATCTGGGATCATCTACAAAAAAAGCGGTTTGACATTGATTTCACTAATTTTTTAAAAATCGGAATCGATTATTTTCAGTTTGGGCTCTAAAAAAATCAATACGCTTTTGTTTTGGTCATTATATAACTAAACTTTTTTCGCCATTTATCTCCACATGTTTTCCATTGGGTTTAAGTCCAGACTTTAGGACGAACAATCCAACAGAGATATTGTTCTATAACCTCCCACTAACTTAACCAATTTCGGTAATACCAAACTTAAAAAACAATAAAAAATTGGCACAACAAATGAGCGATATGTCCTTTATGTTCTCCAGCCATTTTGAAAATTTAATTTATTCTAAAAATTATAAGAATAAAATCTATGATTATTTTGTATGAATGAATTAAAGCCTGCATACCCATCACCATCATCATCAACACTACTATTCATACATTAATTCATCCATCCATCCATCCATCCATCTAACAACTGACAGTCTGTTCGAGAAGAAGAAAAAAGGGTTGAAATTTAAGATATGAAACATATTGTCATACGTTTATATTCATCACCATCATTATTCATTTCACTTTATTTCTATTTTTGTTTGATGAAATGTAAGTAACCATTTTTTGTTATTACGTCGTGTATATACAGTTATTGTTTATATATTTTTTTGGAGTAAATATTGTAAATATGTATATGTGTTTTACATACATTTATAGAGTAAATAATATGATTAAAAATTCATATAAATGTAAATCTATAATATATACAAACATAAATTTATTTACTTATATTATCAAATAATATTAGGGTGGTTGCTGTTCAACAAACATATTATAAATATGATCAGTAGATTATAATACGTTTGCCAATCGGGTTATTTTGAAAATTTATTTTTCTATTCAAAATTCGCTTCAAAGATGATCAGTGGCTATGACTAATGGTTGACGGTTCTTTTGCCACATTATCCTGTACACGATCTTTGTTTTACGCTGCTTGAATTTGGCAATTATGCACTAGTATTTTTGCATCTCATACAGTCTATGTTTGTTTAATTTTTTTCGCATAACTCCTCCGAATCTGGGACCTGACCGACATAATGGGAATGTTCAACAAGAATTTTCATAAAAATCTTCAACAATCTCAACGTCCTGCGAATTTGCATATATTCTTCCATGTTTTGAAATGTTTAACATTGAAGCAAAGAAATATTAGGTTGGATTTGGCTAGAGTTTGGTATTAAATGTGACCACAATCGATATCGTTCTTAATGGTAAAATCACCTTCTATAAGATGCCGATGAGATTTTAAAAATATATATCATAATATTTATTGTTTTATTCCACGATCCCTGAAAACATTTTGATCCACCCTAATTTATATGTTTATATGCAAATAAATGTTATTTATTTTTTATCATCAATGTGATATGAAGCAGATGTCACATTTAAAAATCAAACACACGCTATGACATTCTTATTCACTTCAGCAGAATATGAGATTTTGGGAATAAATAAAAAAACTTAAATTAAAATATTTATTAAAGAACAACAAACATATGTTTGATAAAGTTTGACAATAAATTGTTAATAAAGAAAATTATTGATGTAATAATATAAAGGAATAAATTCATTCACTGAATCGAATATCCAATCATTTTTGAAAGAGATTTTAAAAACACATTTACAAAACAAGAGAAGATAGTTTTTAGAATACTTATTGAAAAGTCAGCTTAATTCCGCCGGAAATAGGAACAATTGTGTCGTAAGAATATGCTCACAAAGAAACATTCTTCCTTTAGGTCTTATTTTACAACAATCTCTACAACGTATCAATATCCTAATTGTCTTAGGTTCAATTTATTAAATATAAGAAAATAAGTTAAAACGAATAATTCAAAAATTGAGTGAAACAAGAGTATGATAATTTTAACGAAACTATTACTATTAAGGATCATCGACTTTATTAGTGATATTAGAACTATATACTAAGAATCCATTAAGTATATATATTCTAATAACAAATCAAAATCTGAGTTAATTCATTATGGTATGATTCATAGGCAGCTGCGATAAAAACGTTATCATTAGTTCAGCTCTCTTAGACCCAGAAAGATGATGTAATATTATCTTTGTGTGCCAGAATGAATTTGCGAGATTTGACTCAATATCGATCAGGTAGGTTAATTTAAACGTCAAGATAGGTAGCAATTTAGTAGCAATAATTAAAACAAAAACTTCTGCTAATTATATCCTCCATTTGTAATTCCGAGATCCCAAGAAATAAATTACTGATTAATTATTTTATTATTTAAATAAACTAAAAGGTTAAGATTATTTTAAATTAAACAATTAAGAGTGTAATAGTTGGTTAAGAACGACTATATTATTCCTAACACCATAACGCCATAAATTTGGACCGACCCTTGTAGAAATTGATTTTATGATTTGTACATATTTCAAATATATTCATGATACTCACATATATAAGAGATTTATGTCATTTAATTTTGGCGACTTTTTGATGTGCTGGTTTTATGAAACCTGAAAGAAATTGTGGTCTTCTCCTTATAAACGTTAAAGTTTTTCCGAAAGTGTCTCTGAATTGATTTTCGGAAGAGGCTGTAGAATGTTATAAAGCGATCCTCGTAAAAGTTTAATTTAAAATTACTTACATTTTTAACATTCATTAGTTGAAAATGTCTCTGTATGGCAGCTTCGGTAATTTATGTTTTGATCTGAGTTTAATTTAATTTAATTTTCGCCAAATTTCATTAAAATACCTTCATATTAGAGTGTTTCATGAGTTTAATTCCCATTCCGGGGAGACATGTATGGGTGCAACCTAAAACATTTAATTGGAAAAAAATAATATTACAAAATTTTGTGAAGATATACCTGTAGAGTGATCGCAATGTTTACATGGACTACCAGACGGACGGACGGAAATTCTTAAATCGACTCCGTAAGCCGGATCGATCGCGGAAATTCATTTTTGTAAATCCCGGGAAATATCTATCGGGAATTTAATGAAAAAGATATATTGCATCCGCGTTTAACTCTAGAAAATATCAACTAAGAATTCAAAGCAAATTGACCAGATTATTTGTTATTGTTCAAAAAATATGAAACTGATTTCTAAATAAGAACATTTTTAGAATAATAACAAACAATCTGGCCAAATTTCTTTGAATTCATTAATCGCCAAAACTTACATTTGAGATAGAATTCAACAATACTACATCGTCATAGAAAAACTGAACAAAATCGGTTTAATGAAAAATCATTGTTTAATATTGATCGCAATATTATTTATTAAAGAAAATAAATATAACCCAAAAACCAGCTCCAATACAAGGACATTGTTTGAAATAAACTTTTCATCATATAAAACTTTTTGGACTTGGCGTAAATGGGAATTTTAAGAACATAAACCCAAATTCAAATATGGTTCCCATATGAGAAAACAATTCCGGAATAGTAAAGTTTTATGTTCATAAAATTACTAAAAATTAATTTCAATAATATCGAATCACATTCGACTGGAAGATATTTAAGATTCGAAGGAGCCGAATATAGGATTCGTATTTTTACTACTACAATCTAAACATTTTTTCATTAGAAAACTATTAAAACATTAGTTTTATAAAATATATAATATTCTAGTTTTATTCCCAGGAATCCCGGAGATGATAAATTTTTCCGGGAAAAGAGAAACCCTACCTTAGACTTTTTTGGACTTGCTTTAATATTACTTAATTACCTGTAATACAACAAATCTTTAAATTATATTTTATTAACTTCATATATCGAGTACACAATTACCCTCCATTAAATCTTTAAAACTAATGATATTTTTATTTACTTACAAATCTTATAAATTAAATTCCCTTAAAAGTGTGTATTTATGTAGAGAAAAATCTTACTTTAATTTCCCTACAATTTAAAATATCGATTACAAATGTCCTCCTTTTTCCGAAAAAAGAAACTAAAAAAAAGATTCAAAAACACAAAAAGATATCAAACATGAAACTAAAACTTAAATACACCAATACACTCAAACATGTATTCACATATGTAGGTATATATACATATGTATATAAATAAATACATAAACTAAACTTTAAAACATTTGTCTGCTATTAAAACATTTAATTTTAAAGAGAAAACAGAAATAACTGAGAATAAATTCGGAGAAAATAAAACAAAATAGAAAAGAAGTTAAAGAAAATTGCTTAAATTGTAAATGACACAAAACGAATGAATTGCAACAAAAAACAAATATCCAAATACATACACACACACACGAACATAAGGATTTATATGTATGTGTATTAAATAAACGGAAGTAAATAGTAGTAAATGTCTTTTAACTACTTGTAGAAATGAAATTCATTTTTATATAAATAAAGTTATATACTTTTACTAAATACATACGAACATTTTTCCATACATATATAGTACTTATTTACTTAGACTGTATATATGTATATAAAAACAAAAACAAAAGATTGTTATATAAAAACAATTTGCTTTTCCTCATTTTTAGATTTTAATGTTTTTGTTGCTGAAAAACTATTGAAGGAAACATGAACTTCTACAACAACAATTAAATCAGCAACTTTTTAGGAAAATTGTTGTTGCTATGAACTCCTACAGACATTTCTATTTTTAAGTCATATAGTAGAGTTATAGGAGATGTTATTAGAAAAGTTCTTAAGGTTTTCTTTCTAAAAAGAGGAAATTGGAAATTCTGTCCGATACAAAATCAAGATCCTGAATGTTTTATAGGTCATATATATATATATATATATATATATATATATATATATATATATATATATATATATATATATATATATATATATATATATATATATATATATATATATATATATATATATATATATATATATATTATATATATATATTATATATATATATATATATATATATATATATATATATATATATATATATATATATATATATATATATATATATATATATATATATATATATATATATATATATATATATATATATATATATATATATATATAAATTAGAAAAGCAAATCGTACGAGGTTCGTTCACAGACTTTTCGTAGCAGAATTGCAGTCTAAAATTGCTAGTAATAGAACATAGGAATATATTTTATGAATATCGGGGCATAATCAAATTTATCACAATTAAAAACAAGACTTCTATCTTTATTTAAGACCCCAAAACGCTCGAATTTTTTAACAATACCAAAACAAAAAATTCTACACCATGACGTTATTTTAGATGCTTTTCAGAAATTTGGATTATGAACCAAACCCATTTTTTTAGATTTATGCACTCTAAAGTGATTTCCGGAAGAAGAATTCATAAAACATGGGACATATGCATGGGAACTTCCAGAAATATTGGTGCATACATAAGCAATTTCAAGAAGTTTCGTTACTGTAAAATTATAGAGATTCATAAATGTTTCATAAATAAATAATAAATTGCTAAAAATTTTGCAAATTTGTTGCATAAATGTTCACCTTAGAATTGGTACTTTTTGAAATGGTACTGAGATTATTATTTGATGTACAACGAAAAGCTTCCACAGGGTATAGATAAGCTGTGAGCGAGAAATGAATACTCCATATTTCAAGATCAATTGTATAGATTTTACAAATCCGTTGGTAAGGTTCTGAGTGTTGTACTGTCCGAAAGGATGTTAACCTGCTCAAAAGAAAAATGTGACATCACTTTGTAGCTTCCGTTAGAATAGTTTTAATCATAACTAGAGTTCAAATGCTCCATAATACTTTATTAGTATGTAAAATATTTTACTTTTGGAATAATAAATTTAATTAAAACATTTTCCTCTCCAAACCCTGTAAAAGCATTCAAATAGTTGTTGCTCTCTTACATGAATGGAACAGATGAAAAACTCAACACCAATAAGACGAATAAGAAGTAACAGGTTTTAGATTCAAAATTTTTGTCGTATTTGTATGAACTCTCAACATCGGTATATTTTAGTTGTTGTATTTGTTGTCGCAGTCTGGAAAACGAGTGAAAAAAACAAGCTCAGTAAAAGGCTGTAAAGGACTATGGGTTTTTAAATTCGTTGTCGTAGTTGTTGCTGTAACAATATTTGTTTGGATACATAGAGTCTGGTTAAAAACAAGTAGACAATTTTATACTAAAACATATACAAATACATAGATACAGGGAGATAGACAAACATACAAACATACAGACAGACAGACTTGCATAGACGTACATACATTTATTCATTCATTAAACGAGAAACGGAAGTCTAAAGTTTCAATTGTATGCGAATAATATAAACTATATATACACACACGCACATATATGTATGTAAGCATGTGTATCTATATAAGTGTATAATTGTATAAGTGTGTAGACAATATTTGCGTATATAGATTTTCTTTTTCTATTATATATTCCTTATATACTATATACAATTTCAGTTAACATAGATACAAATACATACACACTCACACTTACATATATATATGTATATGTGCAAAAAGTAAATGTTTGAAGTCAATTTTTTTATATTTTGTTTTTATTCTTTTATTAGTATTTGTATAGTTGTCGTCGTGTATGAATACATACATACATACATATATATTTTTTTCTCGGTTTGTTGTGTTTTTGTTTGTTGTATATAAATAAATGGGCTGGTTGTTGACATTGGTTTCGTATTTACAAAGAAATCGATTAAATTTAATCGAAATGGCGTGAAAATCTTCTAAAGACAATTTTACATAGACATTCAGTCATTTACTTATAAACATACACACTTGTTATATACGTATGTATGTATGTATCTTGTGTTTGTGTGTTTGTATTTTTTTTGCAAAAGACTTCCTGTTTCTAAAACAGCAAGGTCAATGACTAAAAAACATTCAACAAAATTTAATCAAATGGAAAATTTCAGTTTTCTTTTTAAAGTTAATTTAAATTTTCATTTTCGAAAGTTTTTAGAAATTTAAGTTGTTTTGTGTTTTTTTTAGCAGAAATCGGTTTAAATGAAAATAGAATGAAATTGTTGAATTTAAATAGATTTTTGTTGCAGATTGGGAAATAATTTCTTAATTTTGTGATGCAAATGATATTTGAGAGTTAATAAAATTTATTTTGATTTATTATTAAAATCATGACTTTTGAACGGAAATGAAAACTCGATCGATCCGCGTTGCAGGAGTAATTGAGTCATTGTTTACAACTGATGATATCAAATTAAACTGCGAATTGTCAATTCATTAAATTGATGTTTTTCTTTCTCTCATTATGTATTAATGTTATTCATCAATAATATAAAAAAAAACATCTGTGAGTTTTGCGATAAAGCGTATTGTGTTATCATTAAGTTAAAGAATGATCAAGTTTGTCATATGTTATTGATGGATAAAAGGAATAAAGTTCCATGAAATGCAAAACGTTTAGAAAGTATTTGATTAAAGTATTTTGCACATGTTTTTTTTTTTGTAGTATGAATTCCGTCGGTAAGTTGCTAGTAGTATTTTCGTATTTCGTAAGAATACCAAAATAAAAAGGAATATATAGTAATGTAATTATTAGTTTTAACCTAATCACTTTATTCATTGACTTGAGTCGATAAGATCTAATATATCGGGATCTTGACTTGATTTTTTGGTGTGATTTTTGAGCACTCAGCTAAATAAGATACTTTTTTAGCATGACCGATATGTTAGAACGCTATAACGTACATCGGTGTTGGCCAAATTAGGTGACCATTTATAAGTAAATTAATATTTTTTGGACCCGGTAAGTGCTGAACTCTTTAAAATGTGTACATATTTGGACAATTTTATTGATAAATGATACACATTTATATTACAGTAAAAATGTTCTACTTGATTTTAAATCAATAAATATTGAGCCTTAAAAGTATTTTACAACCATTTAATTTTCTATAACTATAACTGCCGTATAACCCCCCTGCAAAAATTTGCTCGTTTAAAAAATTACATCGTAAAAGACATTGCAGTTAATAAAATTATCGATCTACTTCCCATCAATATTATAATTATCAGCTAAAGCGTTCAAATAATCTGGCAGTTTGAAAAGTTCTGATTGCAGTTGTTAAGAATGACCTACATATAGGAGCTTGTAATGAGCTAATTTAAATTTAAATGCCTAACGCCTTCAAGCTTTTCCAAAGTATATGCTTTTTGGAACCATTTCATTGTTTACGTTTCAAAATATTCAGATCTTAAGGTTGAACATTTTTATTTTAATTTTAAAAATCGTATTAATATCACCATCGTTGTATACAAAAATTTAAGCATGATCGGTTAAGGATTATTAGGTTTTATGATCTGAAAATACGACATTTGTAATTGTAAGGAAAAATTCTGTTCTGTTATTTGGGATGATCTTAGTATTGTATTAGATCATGACCAAATATTACTATAAAAAGAAAAACACAATCTAAAATTAAATTAAGCGACTGCTTCTATAGTTAGGTTAGGTACTTTTGAAGGCCTTTCCATCATCCTTTCTGAAGACATTTCTTAGATTTATATATTCCATTCTAAAGGATGACGAAGTAGGAAGTTTTAAAAGAGAAAGTGAAAATACAAAAGAGTGCATCCAGTATAATGTTCTCGCTTTTTTATTTAAAAATAAATTATCAGTGTAGTTGTTTTTTCATAAAGGATTAAATTTTATTAATTGAAACAAACATTTTAAGAGTTTTGAATAGATTCAAATATGATCCAGCAAATATTCACAAAACTCGTTCCTATTTCGCTAAAACAAAAATAATTTGGAAGAGGTTTCTCTTCATTTCATAAAGTTTATGTACGATTTGGCTTAGCTAGGCAACTTTATAAACCCATTGAAGATATTCTCTAAAGTTTTAAAGGGAACGAAATGGCACAGTACTGTTTAAGAGGTCTTGTTATACTTTAGTCTTTAAGTCTTTAAGTCTTTAAGACATTGACAATAAATCCTCAATTCTGGCAACACTGCCAATGACAACCCGTATAAAACTTAAACGATTTTGCAATACAGGTGACATGATTTAAGCAGGTTGATTTTGAACACAATTATACATATCCAAAAAAGCAATGTAATACAACCCTTTTAGTTTGGAATTCGGCTATAAATGTCGGCTATAAAAATTTCAGTTCTATTGTACAGATTTTATCATAGATATTTTGTGACATCGTCTTCGTATATGAATCCGAAAACTGGCGAAATCATATCTTTATTAACATTTTACTTAATGGGCAGGCTATGCGATTTCTCTAATATAACTACCGTTTTTTTTTTGATTAGACTGGCATGAACTGCCTGACCATATATTGATAAATTAAGGTTACAGAATGGTCTCCTAGGATCCATACCAATCCCATACATCAATATAATATCTCTTCACACGATCGTTTAATTCAATTCATCACATATTCCATAATAAAATTTTATGCAAATTTCTTTCTTTAATCACTGTTTTAGGGTCCAACTACAACTGTGTTTATTTTTTTTCATAAGATACATTATTTTACATACATTTCATGTATGTAAAATTCATTCATATCCATGTAATATAAAAACTATAACGAATTATCTTTAATACCAATTTAAATACTCACACTTGAATGAATTACTTTGTTTTTTTTTTAATATTAGTGATCATCTAGAAATTGTCCTTTGAAATCATTCATGTGCAAAAATAATATCAAATCCAATATTCAGTCCAATAAATGATAAATTTATGTGAAAACTTTGGAATACTTTGTAGGCAACAAATAAAGTTAAGTTAGAAAAAAAAACAGGATACAATTATATGTATACATATACTTATACATAAGTAATTACATATATACATACATATGTATTTTATATAATTTAACGTTTTGTAATATAAACGTCCATATTGTTATTAAAAAATAATTCTCTTACAGCCAGAAGAGAGTAGCATTTATAGTGATCTTGTGATCTCGAGGGTTGAAATTTCATTAAAAAAATTAATCCATCCATCCATTCATCTATTCATCCAGCCATACATTTTAATTCCAAACAAAAGAAATAAAATTCATTTATTGTTTTTTCATTTCATTTTTATCTCAACATGAATTTATTTAGTTTTTTTCTGGTTTGTGCGAATGTTTCAATTGTGGACTCAACCATATTTTTATGTTTATTTAGGTAAAGATTTTAATTTCCAGTACAGAGATACAGACGGACAGACAGATATAATTTTAATAATTTTTTATGTGAATTTAGTTTATTTTTTTTTTAATTTGTCAACAAACTCATGTTCTGTTGTTTTTGTTGTTGTTGTTTATTATCTAAAAAAATGTTGTTATTGTTGTTTATTATCTAAATACATGTGTACACTGTGATCTTCTGTGTTTTGATTTCATTTGCTAAAAAATAAGTTACGAAACAAAAATCCTTTTGGCAGGATTTTGTGTGCGATTATTAGGGATTTAATTTGTTTTTCGATGTGGGAACTATTTTGATAATTCCCTGTTATTACACATTTTTCAGATGTTATTTCAAATTAAAAATCTTCAAATATTATTTTTGTAAAAAGATTTAATTTTGGCGAAATATGTCAACTTGTTATTTTTGAATCTTATGTTTCCGAAAAAATAAATATTTATATTTAATACTTTGAATTGCAATAAGAGATTAATTCGAGATTAATTTAAATTTTTTTTAACCAAAATAGACGTTATTCTGAAATATCGAATATATTTTCTTTAAGTTTCACAATTCTTATAAATCAGACCTTTGGGATTTAAGGACTCAAATATTTATCCATTTTTCTATACCATTTATTAGGAAATGTAAAGTGTTAACTGTGCAGAGTTTTAAATACCCTACACTACTTACTTTTTAGAAAAATGTGCTAGAAATAAAAATTTTGCATTAAAATGAAAAAAAAATCATGATTATTATAAAAAACAAATAGTATCTTCAGGACATAGTAGTAGTAGTAGTACTAAATAGTACTACTACTACTATATGGAGTTAATATGATGAAAAAGTACCACTGCAAATTTCATATAGTACCGTAACATTAAATTGATCGGTCCATAATTTCTTAAAGCTATCAAATAGCCCCCCCTTCCGAAAATATGCTTAAATGATACTTTTTCCATTTTTTCGAATATAATATTGTGAGAATTTTTGTTTTTGCATTTTTCGATTATTTTTCCATGCCTCAATTAAGACAATTTTTATTATTCACTTCTGGAATTGCACAAAACAATAGTTTAGTGAGTTGATATTTCTGTTATTATTTATGGTCTAAATCCTGCTAGAGTTTATTTAGTATATCCTTCGGATAGCCTTGGTCACTAGTTAGTTTTTAGTTGATCTAGCGCCAAAAAAGTGGTGCTAGTGGTGTGAGATAAAAGTATCATAAAAGTATTTTAAAAAATATAACGATAAGAAGTGTAATCGGGTTTGTATGTTATGAGATATAGACCGATATCTGAGACAACCTTTAAATTAAAGCAAAGAACTTTCATAAAATTACCAATTATAAATAAACAAATTAAAATAGAATAATTAATTTAGCTAAAAACCAAATATGTGAGTTTGTATGTGCGAAACATAATTTATTTTTTTCTTAGGCATTTGTGGTGGAGGGTATTGAAAATTGGGCCTCATTAAATGTTACATTATATATGTAATAAACATAACGTATTTACTTCACACGCAATTTGCGATGAAGGATATTGAAAATTCATCATAGCCAAATATAGCAATCTTACCTGTTAATCGTTGATTAATTGTTTAATTTTTCCTAATCAATGGCCTTTTATACAACTTTAAAGTATTTTAAAAAATTCTGTCTTTAATAGTAATATAGTTGTCATTATTCATACATCAAGATCTTACTTTGGTTTTAATATCGAAAATTGCTTTTAATTTAGAAGAAAAATATTGAAAATTCTCAAAATAATTCTATTCAAAATTCAAAATGAAAAAATAAAAATATGACATTAAATACGCCATTCAAAATTTAATATGCAGAAAAAAATCATAAAATCTTTTTTTATGATAAAATATCAAATTACAAAATTTTTAATATCCTGCCCAGTCAAAAATCCAAAAACTTCAAAATACTAAAAAACCTTAAAGACCGCAATTACCCAACGCCATTGTCATAAATTTGTATTCAAAAGAAATAAAATATTATTATTGTTGTATTTGTCATATAAAAATTTTTAATTTGTCACTCATCAACTGAATAAAATTTATAAATTTTAATGCAATTTTGTTGTTGATTCATAATAATAACGATAACGATAAAAAATAATATAAATCACAAAAAAAAAATAATGAAATGAATTGTTAACTGGGATTTAAACAATAAAACATTATGAAAATTTATACTTGGTACTTTCAAAAAAAAAAAATAATAATAATTATGTATAATGAAATATATAATTGATATGTAAAACAATATTTCACTAAACAAAAACAATAAAATGTGTTTGTTCATAACATCAATTTTGTAGGGAATAAAATTTCTGAAAAAATTAATGATATTTTTCTTTTTCAAAAATTACTCTCTTTAGTTGACAAATTGTTGAGTCTATAAATTCCATTGTTGTCTTTAAAAGGAATTATTTTCTTCTCATTCTTTTTTGTTTATTTCAAAATTTGTCAACCTTTTTGTTGTTGTTGGTTTATTAACGAAAAAAAGGACTTAAGTACACTAACATACACACAGTTATACAATACACATTTACTTAAAATATTAAATATTCTTTAGAAAAAAATCTTAAAAAAAAACACACATTTTTGTATTTAAAGGAATGTGATTATATTTGATTTAGGCCTGCTGAGTTTTATTTCTTAATGAAATAATCGTAATAAATAAAAATCCTTAATAATTTTATTTTCTCAATTTCTTTCATTTCTTTTAATTCTTCTCTATTTCTATTCGGCTGAGACAAATCTTCAAAGGAAAGCGACATTATTGTTTTTGATTTTATTCTCTTTTGTAGGGACATTAACGTCTAAATATTGTGTTGTAATATCGGTGGAATGACAGAACAATTGGTAAATAATGGAAGAAAAGAACTCAAACTGATGACACATTTTGTAATTAAATGCCAGCTTAATGATTGTCATCATATTGCGGCTGCCTACTTATTTTTGCTTTTCAATTAATGTCAATATTTATATGAGTACAATTTATGTGATCTGTAATAATTTGTGTAACAGTATGTGTTGTAGCAAGGGAAAATATGAGTTTTTACCAAAAATGTGAAGATCAAAACAGTTTCTATGGCCTGGAAGCAAGGATCGTAGTTATACCCTACACCACCATAAGTGGTTGAGGTATTTTAATTTTGTGCAAAAATTTTAATGTACAAAAAATTTTACTTCTCCCACTTCTAAGTTTGCCTTTCGACTCAGGATCACTTTCTTAGTTCATTTAATGATGTCCGTCCGTTCGTCCATCATCTGGACGGCTGGCTGCCTGGTTGTCCTTGCAAAATTTGTGAACAATATGAAGGCGCAGTTTTAAATATATCTAAAGAAAATTTGACATCTGCGATTATTAGGACCCAAAGACGACGTCTATTGAAATTATTTCACCTTGCCCCCATATAAAGCATTTTTAATGAAACTTTCCACAAATAAGCCTAATGATATTCTGAAATGTCGTGCCAAATTACACGAGGATTGGTTCATTACTTTTCGTAGGTCTCTTAATGAAAATGAATTAATGAAATAAAATATAATAATCATTGAAAAGTTATCGGATCAATTTTCAGTATCCGTTTCCTAAGATAGTATGTGGCAAATAGTTTGCACTCAATCAGTTATTTTTTATAACAAAACTGTAGTCGTTCAAGTCAAACTATTTAATAACCTAAACCACACTGTTTGCAATTAATGGAACTTATATGTAGGATTTGTGAGCTTCTCAAGAACTTTTTCTGGGGGGAAAATACGGGAGCTAGAAGATATTATGGACCGACCCTAGTAAAATTTCGGACATCGATTTTTGCTTATACTTATCATAATTAACTAATTCTTATCACAATATCAACGTATATGTGAGAATTAAGCCTATCAAAGAAATGTCCTTATGAAATAATGAATTCTATGAGAAATAATAAACCGATGCTCGTATAATTTGGCACATCATTTTAGAATACTACTAAGTTAATTGTGCTAAATTTCGCTAAAATCGTTTTATATTCTGGACTTTTATGAGCTTAAAACCCTATTCAGAGAAGAATATTTGTAAGGGACTAGGTGAAATAATGGACCCATCATCAAAATAATGATACGTGCCAAGTTTCATTAAGATATCTGTAAAATTGCGACCTGGCAGCCAGCCGGTCAGACAGACTCAGATCGACTCAGAAAAGATCCTGAGTCGGTAACAATACTTTTTCTGTGAGTTACAAACTTATTATACTCTAACCACCTATGGTGGTTTATGCAATATTGTATTACATACAGTTTATCTGCGCAAGTAATCGCCCCCCCCCCATTCACCAAAAAGTTAGTACAATTAAAAGAAAAATTAACCACTTAATCGTCCCAATGTATATCATAGGGAGACACCTAATTTTAAAGAGATATTAGGATTCCTTCTAGGATTTGTTAAAATGAAAGTCGGGAGTTTAGTGAAGTAAATAATGGTGTATCGTATGACTTCGAATGTGTATGCCCACAAACTTTTACAAAATTCAGATTTCAAGTCAAAATACATTTCGTGTACCTTGTTATTTTTGATCAACTTAATTGATCAACTGTGACATTTAGAATTGAGCGAAAATTTTAGTTAAAACTTTTTGAACGACATTTTCTCGTACTTCTATTTGTGGGAAATAATAATATAGTTCTCATTGGTGTGTTGAAAATTGCAGTTGAACTTTATTTGTCGTGTCTCCAGATCTAAAGTTTTATCATTTAAAGTACCATCTCCTCTACGTTAATAGCAAATTTATATAATCAACTCGAAATTTCTCATAACATTTTTAATTATCATTCAATTATTTTATATTATGGTAACTTATAATAAAATTACTTTTTTATGGAACTATAATATTGATAAAATTCCTTTTACTTAAAATCCAATTTAATAAAAAAATTAACAAAGTTTCTCGTAAATTTTATATAAAAACAAAAAGCTTAAATGAAAATCCTCAACATAATGCGATTAAGTTTTTTTTCATTATTTGAATCCATATTATTCCCAACTATTTGCTATTATTTTTGTTATTATTGTTATATATTGCTCTCTATACCCTACACCATCGTATGCAGAAAAAACTGTGTTACACCAACTTTTAAATCACTTTCTGAGTCATTTTTACGACGTCCTTTCGTCTGTCTATCTGTCTGGCTTACTGTTAATGTAAACGTTGTGAACAGTCTACAGGTACCTCCCATACAAATATTCCTCCCGGAATGGGGTTTCAGATTATATAAATCCTAAAACGACAAAAATTAAAGGAGGGAGGGTCCATAATTTCTTTAAGCTCCCATGTAACCCCCTTAAAATATATTTTAAAACGCATAAATTTCATATAAATGTTAGCATCACAATAATATTCTACACACTTAAGAATAATTAAAAAAATACAATTTTACGAAGGGTCGTGCATTAATCATTCTTAACTACCATTTATTACCAACAATGTGGTGAAGGGTATAACAAAGTCGGGCTTGGCCGACTATAACATGTTTTTTATGCAAGAATTATACGAATCATACATATTTTTTTTATTCTATTTTATTTTAATTTTCAAAAATCCTACAAATAAGTAACGAACAAAAGCCCTGTGAATAAAATACTAGAACTAGTTAATCATTGATGATGTTCGAAACAAAAAATGTGCCTTCAATGAAAATAATGAAATTAAAAAAAAGAACTTTGCAAAAAACTAACAAAAAACTTATTGATTTTTAATTTTCTAGATTATCTTCTTTATACAAATACATTTATTTGTTATAGTAAGCAGATATAATCATGTGCCAGAGACGTATAAAATATGGGCATCGAAAGACTCTTTAAGGTTTTCGAGATAAATATTTAAAATCTTTGCAAAATCTATCATCGCAGAAATAGGTCGAGAAAGATAAAAGCAAATATGTTTCTAATATATCTAAGTCCCAACGCAATGGGACTTTAATAAAATGGGATATTAAAAAGGGTCCGGTCGCAAATATTTTACTACCGGAGCCTTATTAATATCCAGTTACCAAGACTTGCCCTTTCAATTTTGGGATCTATTTGCATTGCAATTGTGGTGACGAAAGCTCCTTCCATATTTTTGAAGGCTGACATATTATATTGCTGCCTATATTCTCGAGATCTCTCTATGACCCTCTATCAATGCACAAGTTCTCCCGATACTATTTAATTACATTGAAAACAGTTTGTCGAAAAACCTTTGATTTTTGTATCAAAACAATAATAATAATAATAATAATAATAATAATAATAATAATAATAATAATAATAATAATTGGGTTAAAGTTTAAATGAAAAATGTGTGTAAGAAACTTTTCGATCTCACTCTTTTAAAGAGACTGCACAAAAATAATGGTTACAATGTAATCAACAAAATATGGAAGAAAGGAGAAATTTCAGCGTTGTAACAAGTAAGAAAGTAAAAGTCAATTAAACTCTATACCACATTGTTAATTATAAATATTACTAATGGCAAATTATGGAGAGACCCTCGTATAATTTTGTTTTTCTTAGATTCGTTGTGATACGAACATTTAAGTAAAATTTATGCATTTTAAAATGTTTGGGGGAGATTGTATTGGAGCTATAGGAAAATTTGGGTCTTATCTTGCATAGTTCCGAAAATCGATTTCTGCTTGTTTTTATATTACTTAAAGCAAATGAAATTTGAAGTTATATTCGGAAGTGGGAGGTAGTACATATTAAAATAGCTCCTCGTTAAATTTTAACAAGTTTCGTTGTTATCGATTTATATTTAATCGAAATTATAAATTTCCTCCCGGATTGAGGGTTATAAAAGGCTTCATGGTGGTTTCTTCCATGGAGTTGTGGAGTGTATTTTATTATGTCCTTACTTTATGGACTCATCAAGTATTTGTTTATTTGATTTTTGAAGATTCAATGACCTTTTGATTAAGAATTTTGTAATATTCATCCCCCTTATGAACTGACACCTCTGTTAGTATCCTCAACTAATATTTAATACCCAACTAAATAAGTTTTATATATTTGCATGTAAATCGTAATACCATATGTATATTATGTATATATAGATATATACATATACATATTTATATACATATGTATATATACATACATAAGTATAACTGACTAATGTTTATTGTATTTTAGTTTATAAAATTAAAATAAAGAATAATGTAATTTAATCCAGTTTCAATTTGTTACGTTTTTTTGTTTTTGTTATTTTTTTCTATTTTTTTGTATTTTTTGTTTTTAATACATTTATTCCCTTTTCATAGTGTATTTTAGTATTTTTGCATTTTAAGCAAGTTTTTTTTTTTGAATTTTAGTTTTTTTTTCCAGTTTATACATTTCATTTATTGTGTTTTTAGTTTCAGTTATTTGTTCAATAATAGTATTTACTATTTTTCAAATATTTAATACCATTAAAATACAATTATGGATGGATGAATGAATGAATGAATGAACGAATGAGTCTCATTGTTAGAAGCCATAAATATGTAAATTTTTCTATTAAATTATATTCGTATGTATTACACATTTATTCTATTGTTTTATTTATTCTTTATATTATTTTGCTATAATGCAAAAACAACTAAAATTAAATAAAAATTCACTAATAAAAGCTACAATTAATTGGATTATTAAATAATAAAAAATTTTCAAAAAAAAAAATTTGAAAACAAGAAGAAAATTTCATTGCACATGGTTTTAATTAAATTGTCATTACATTGACGAAATTAAATTAAACACAATAACAAATATTTCATTTAAAAAAAAATTCCAAGTAAATCTTTTTTAAAGGTTGCAAGACTTTGGACCACACACACATTATGTAATAATGACATTTCTACGCATCGATACAAATAAAATGAATGAAGGCAGTTCGAGGTTTGCTTCTTCACTTAAACCATGACACCGGCCCATTTTACTTAATAAAGAAGTCTTCAGTACTTTCAAAATCGAGTATGTTGTTTCTTTTTAACCTCCATAATATTAAAATGTACGTTGCTTTTCGTTTAAAAAAATATTAGGAATGGGATTAGACCTCCAAGTTTCCCATGCAAGGATTGAAATATGACTCTTTTTATATAAACCAGACCGGCGGTAATCGTAGAAAGCATCCGAACTTGCACCACCAACATAATGTCGACATTTTTGGAATGTATTTTGAAACCTGTCGAGTCCAGCTTTAGTCTATCCAGTAAACAAAACAGTAGGGTAGTCAATAGCCTAAAATATAGTCTAATTTACAGTTCTTTGGTCCTGTCAATCGACTACAGCTTAGTCTATAGCTTTAGCTATTGTCTAGTCAACAAACTAGACTAGAGTACGATCAATAGATATATACTGTATATTGCCCAGATTTTTAATTATAAAGTATTGTATAATCTAGTCCAGTCAATAGACAAGATTATATAGTCTGGTAACTACACCAGACAAAACTTCTCTACATGTAATAAGCAAGACTGTAGTTTAATCATTAGTCATTAAAGCAGTCAACCGACATTGGAATATAGTATTATATAGTCCATTTAGACTAACTATATTGATCGTAATAATTTACATCTCAACATATTTATACATTTTGTGACATTTTAACGAAATCGAACCAGTTTTATAATCCCGAATCCTTTTTTTCTCATCTGCGCGACAAAACTATTGTTATATACGATTTTGTAACTCTTCCAAGTACTTGATTTCATTTAGGACAACTTTTTTTTTGTTTTCCAAAATCAAGATTTCTATTATGACAAAATCTTTTCTTTCAACACAAAAGATCAGAAAGAAAACAAAATTATAATCATTATTAAATTTATATTCAATATATTATTTGTTGTATAAAGAAACCTCTTTTGATCTTCATTATTTTACCGAAAGATCATAAATAAAAAAGTTATTATCCCCTACACGATGAAAACAGTAGCAAAATAAAGAAATATATGTAACAATAAGTCTCAATAATTTTGAATAGAATCTTTCTCCCTTTTTGGTTCATGTTTTTTAAAAGAGAAAGAAAATAAATAAACCTTCTAAATTGTGTGCATTCAACCACAAGTTATTTGCTTTTGATGATCAGGATCATAATGGAGATGATGTTGCTACTGATGGTGGCTTTGATGTTTGATGCTGATATAAAGATTGATGTTCTTAACTTCAGGTATCATAATTTGAAACTAATGAAATTTATGCCTTAAGTGAATTTTCTTACAAAAGATTTTGTCTTTTTACAATAATGACAAAGAGAGACAAATAATGGATTGTTTATAATTCCCTGTATTTGTATGCGTAACGCTCACATGTGAGTGTTTTGATTGTTAAACAATTTTAATTATTACTTTGTAAAGATTTTCAAAGAATTTTCATATGAAATTGTCACTTAAATATGATGAATTTTTCAGATAGTGAACTTGAGTAGTACTATATTCCCAAGAAGTACAGCCACATTCAAAGCGATATCATATAATTCTGGAATCATATAACCTGGAAACATAAATAGTTTTAACTATTAATTCCCTCTTAGATCGGCAGTATTGAGAATTATAATACAAGAATCTCTTAGATTCAAATATATCGAAACTTAAATGGACATTGGAATACTCCCCCTTAAATTAGGCGGCACTGAATACTATGTTGTACGTTGTTCTTCGTCTTTACAAAGTCTAGTAGGGATGAGATAAGATCACCAAATTTTCCAATTGCAACGTATTTTTATTTCTATCCACCATTTTTTTGGTCTGGCGTTCTATCCGTAAGATTAATTCTTTTAAAGTTGTTTGTATCAACCAGGGACTTTCATGAAACTTTGTAGTTGTTTTGAGTTTTGTTGTAGATACCGCTTTTTCTAATTGATTTCAACATTAATCGGGAACAGCATCCGTACCTACACGGGTAACAGCATTATGAGCGAGAGAGCTGTTACATAAAACTTATGCAGGTGTAGTGGAAAATCCTTGTCAATTTTCACAAAAATATTATTGAATGCTTTCAGGATCAATCAAACTCTTTGCATGCACTAGGTAACGATAAGTTCATCTTTTGCAATATGCTGTTGTATTTCAGTGATTTGTGGCCTAATACTAGACCCGACTTTTCCATGGTAATCGAAATACCTCTCAAGCGCGAATATTCCAACAGAGCCACATGAACTTGCCAATATTTTGCCTCCCCAACTGTTAAGCGAAAACATCTTTGAGGCAATGGCGCTGATGCATCAATAAAAAGTGAAGATGTCCGAATCCTACATCACAACTTCCAAAGCAGTATCCGATTCCGACACCGAGACTGGGAATAAACATTTGCTTATGAATTTGGCCTGATTCCCCTTTAATTAAGAAATAATAATTAATTTTGTTTTTTCTTAATTTAACACCATATCGATTTCCATTACATATTTCGTAAAAGTGTCTCTGATGAATTTTGATGTCATTTTAATTTCGAAAATGCAAATTATAAAAAGGAGGTAAAAAGCGGCAATTTTAAAAATTAAAAAATATAAGCAATTTGGAACTAAAGTTGCCCTAACGGATTCACAAAAAACTTAAGTCTGATAACTTAAGCATGAGATCCAGTAGCCTTTTATATGGTGTTATTACGGTCTTGTATTATTAGACAAGTTGTTGAGGAGGACTTTTGAAGAGTCTTATGCTGGTTTTGTTTTAAACCTCGAGTCAAAGGGGATTTTATAACAAGAGAATGTAAAATCCAAATAGCTACCTGTATCTGTAACTAAGAATTAGGTGGCGTTGGTGTAAAAATTATACTATGGGATTAGGCCAGCGTTAATTTTAAATATTTCTGCCTAATAATCAACTAGATTTCAATAAATATGAAGTTTAAGAGAGATAATTTAATACTAACGCATTTTTTACTTTATGTTCGTCGAAGATACATAATTTATTTTAATAGAATCTCATTTAAGATCCATCGTTAGAAGATCAAAATTTTTAATTTTATGATATGCATATCATTATGTATGGAGAGACATTTTTAGAGATTTGCATCTCCATATATTTTACACCGCTAAGTAATACGCTTTATAATGTAATAATTCGTCATATAAAGATGATGTAACTCTTTGTAATTTTATACTCATAAAAAGATACAATAATTTTTGTTCAATTAAATAAATAAAATTTATCTTAACAAACAAATTAAAATTCATTCATTTTTTATTGAATTGTTTATGGTTTTAATAAAAATTTCCATTTTAATAAAAATTGAATTCTTTTTCAATTTTTTTTTCGATTGTGTTGGTCATATTGAATATTATATCCTATAGATGGTTTTATTATTAAATTTAAGTTTCGTTTTCCAATTAATTAATGTTTATGACTTTTACCACGCATTTTCATTATAAAATCGTTAGCGATACCAAAATAATATTAAATAAATGAACATACGAACGAACCAACAAATGAAATGTAAACCGCCAATATGACCGCATCTGTTTGTTTGAAAATTTATAAATATTACAGCAACAAAATAACAACAACAACAACAAAAATTAAGGAACGAATAAAACAGAAACTTCTATAAACGAATAAAAATTCATTCATATCGAAATTTACTACCGAAAAACTGAAATAAATTAATATGAGTGCAATAATAATTATGAAGAAAAAATGATAAAAATGATAAAATAGAAGAAGAAGAAAGACGAGCTTGAATGGTTTCGATTTAGAGTTTGGGAATGAAAATAACAGCGGAATAAATATTGGTTGACTGAATGCTCAATGAACCCGAAAATTTTTTATATAAAATTGAATATTAAGTATTAAGTGCTGTTGTTATTGTTGTTTTTATGAACTCCACTGTAATAGGAAGGGAATGCTTAGCATTCTAAGTTTGTCATTCATTGAGTAACATCAAGGGAAAATTTCTTTCTACGATTGCGATATGTAAAATCGAACCTCGTAGAATTTGATTTTACGAATTTTGATTGTATTAAGAAAAATATTAAAAATGTCATTTGAGGTGATTTTCAGAAGTGGAATTATATGAGGTTTACAGGAAATTATGAACTGGTCTTTTTTAAATTTAATGTAGTATTTTCATCATATTTTTTGAGAATTTTCAAAAGTGAATCTGTATAGAAGTTTGGTTAGACCAAACAAATGATTAAAATATTATATAACTCCTTGTAAATTTTGCGCATCCATTGACATTTTTCACCTAGACCTCCTTTTTCTCTCTTTTTTTGTTTTGGTAACAAAACAAAGTACCCAGTTTTCTGCACCAGTAACAAAACATGACTTCCTAGAATTTACCAATTCTTTTTATCGTTGACCTCCAGATCCAGCAAGAAGGCTATAAATAAATTATATAAATAAATTAAATAAGATATAAAACATTTATTTGTTGCTCGCTTGAAATGCTCTAAAAGGAATCCCCTTTTAAACAATGATCACTTTCAAATAAATCCATTCGGTGGATTAAAAGATACAGATTTATTTTAAATTAAATCGGTTACCATAATTTGTGGAATTGGAAAAACTGGTCCCAAATTTCTGCGTGCCTTTACGCCGACTTCAATCGAAGAGCCGTTAAGCGCGATTCGTCATCATATTTAGTAACTAATACTTCACAGTAGAGCATCTATAATTCGTTATTGTCGAATCACTCTTTGTAGATCTCATTTGAGATCTTTTTTCATTACTAATCGTTGCTTTGATAATCATTCAATGAATTAATAGTCATAAATTAAAATTGTAAGAATATTTTTTCTTTTTATTTTATCGTTTATTGTTTTAGTTACTTTTTTTATTATTAACATCATTGTTTGGGTAAACATTGACGCAGAAATATCATTAATTTATATTTTTGGAGGGTAATTTTTAGTTAAAAGTCAACTGACACGCCATCTGATTATCGAGATGATATTTAATTGTATGGTTTCAATGTTGTGGTCAATATGTGACTAATTCACTTACGTCTGATGGGCGGTAAATAGTCATTACAAATCAAAAGCTATTTATGGCCAATCGAACTTATAATTTTTATAAAATTTTAATGTTAACAGAGCCCTCTAATGCTAGGAAATGTTATTAAATTAAACTGATTTAAAAAAAATATTAACATTTCTTTTCGATTTTTTAGTAAAACTTCACTTAATTAAATAAAATATAATTTCAATATATTTTTATCACTTTAATAATTTTATTATTAAAATTATTACAAGAATTTTAATATTCTAAAAACACACCTAAAAATATAAATAAATTTTTAATAAAAATTAATAAAAAAGTGTGAAATCTTTGAAAATTCATTTATTCCCGATAATAAAATAAATTCCTTAACAAACACATACATATATCACACAGACATATCGTACGACTTGTTAAAATAATAAAAAATTCATGATTTGTACTAATTTTAATTAGAACATTTAAAAAGAAATCAAATTTTTCATTTTTAAAAGAAACAATCAAATCAAATCAAAACGATTCGATTCGAATCGAATAGAGACGCACAGAAATAAAGAAAAAGAAACAGAAAACGTCACAATTTCTAGTTAAAAATGCAAAACACGTCTTACACTTTTGTTATATTTTTCAATAGTTAAAATCTAAAATAAAATCAACTGATGAAAATAAAAATTGTCCATTAATCAGTTTGTTTAGAATAAAAATTTCGGATTAGAAAAATTTATGCCAATCACATAATATAGAAAATATAAAATTTAAAACTAATAACGATGGTGTGAAATGAAAAATTAACGTTTTTTAAATGCCTTCACCTTTTAAACCCTCCACCACCACAAGTGGTGAAGAGGGCACATTAACATTGTCATTCCATGTGTAAAGCTAAGAAGGAATCATCTCAGACCCCATAATATACATACATTCTTGCATCAAATCAAAAATCGAGTCGATCTAGTTATGTCTGAACGTATGTCTCTTTCTCTTTCTCTCTGTCTGTTGTTGGCTTTAATTAACAAAGCTCAGTGATATTTGGCCTGAGAATTTGTTATAATTCTAAGGAGTTTCTCATTTAAAACCAACAAAAAAGGTTAAGAAAATGTTCATTTTATTAGAAGATATAGACCGTTTTCCGAGGCAACCTCTAAGATCATGCGAATAACTTCCGTAAAATTGTCAATTATAAATCAACAAAATATAATAAGATTGTGTCATAATATAAGATTATATATGATTCATTACCATTCCAAAATATATCAAAATCTGATCAGCAGATAAAAAGTTATAGCTAATTTTATAAGTCATTTAGTATTCCCGTGTCATATTTAGAAAAACTTTTATATACACTAGAGCCCCGACTTGCGTCGCTTGTTAAAAACTGAATAAAATCGATTTGCGTCGTTGCTATTTCATGTTGCGTCATTTTGACCCCAATTTGCGTCGCTAGGAACGGTTAATTTTTTACTGTAGCATTGTGCATTACTATTTTTAGCATCTCTGATAACATTGAGGGGAATGTCCTTTTATTTGTTATATAGTTGATGCTAAGATCAAGTGTCTAATGTAAATAAGAATGTAGTGTGTGATTCGCCAAGGTACATTAAAAATGTATATAACTAGAGAAGCTGAACTTGACGGAATGTAGGAAGATGCCATTAATTAATTTTCAATGTCTCACAATCAGGAACTTGATAACGAAAATTTATTAGACATTGATATTCAGTATGTTTGAGAAGAAGATGTCATAATAAGTGCACAGGTGTAGCAGCGTCCGTTGATCGAGCCTTGAGGTGATACAATGAAATATTTCTAAAAAAATTTTAATCAAAAAAACAGTAGAATCATCAAACCAAATGGATATAAGTACTTTTGATTTAGATTAATCATCTGAAGATTTGTTTTTTATCAATATTTGAATATTTTTATCAATAATTTATATAGAAAAAGGTGATTAGATTTGCGTAGCGTTTCTCCAGTCCACATTAATGACGCTCGGGGCTCTAGTGTATTGTATACATATAAGAATGTATGTGTGAGTGTATATGTATGATACATAACGTATTTAAATCACACGCATTTGTGGTGGAGGGTATTGAGGATTCGGCATTGCCGAAAATAGCATTAACAAATAATGTTTCTTTTTATCATTTTTCGAATTTCGAATTGGAAAAGAAAATATGTATATTTTTTTAATAAAGAATGTATTTTGAATTTTTAATATAAAACTTCTTTTATTAAGTTTTAATAGTAATATTAGTGTTGTTGTTGTATTTAAAAAGCAACTGGGGAAAATAAATAGTTTTTCTCACGTCTTTAGGACTAATATTAGGGATTGATAATTGTAATCAATTAACTTATTAATTACAATAAATTTCATAGTGAACATTTATTACTTCAGGTGTTAATTATTCTTCTACTGCAGCTGAATAAGTAAAAACACTCTTTATAATAAGTGAGATATTGGATTAAGAATATTTAATTGATCAAATACTTCAGATAACATTTAAATCTCAAATGATACTAAACATACAATAATTTACCTCTTTCTGTAGTTGAATAAAATTAATGTATGAAACTTACAAACTGTCCACAGTGGGATAGAAATATTTTCATGCGGCTGTCAGGAAGTTAAAGCACTTTTTTTACAAAATTTTACTATTAGATTTTTTATATAACTTCACGTGTTATTAGCTTGGGCTAATAAAACGAGGCTTATTAATTTTTAACAAGTTTAAATATAAATAATTAACAAAAATGAATACTTTCGGTAGTGCGATTTTAAATTACCCTCCACATTTTCAATGAAATTGATCCATACATAAGAATCTTTTAAGCCTAAAACTCTATTCTGAGAGAATTAAAATAGAATATGATTTGATAATTGCCAATTTTCCAGGAAGATATCTTATATGGGAGCTATAGCAAACTTTGACCCAGACTGGTGAAATTAATAATTTATATTCAAGACAATCACAAAAAGTATTGTATCGAATTTCAAAGCAATTTGATCTATATTTAAGAGTTTTATAAGTTTAATCTCTTTTCTGGTAAGGACCGAAATTTGTCAATTAAGTTATGTGCATTTAAGACTGTTAAAAAAAAGAATTGTGACGATTCAATTAAATTGACCTATTTTGAGAACTTTTAAAAGTTCTAAATCAATGATTCTATAATTTTAATTAAATTTTCTGAAATTTGTCGTTGCAACAATCAACAATTTTGAAGTTATAAAAGTTTTTGAAATAGGCCAAAATAGATAGTCTAAGCTCGAATATCTTAAGTACTTTTGGAGTGATTTCTCTTCTCTTCATAAGAAAAGGTAGACCACATACAATGCAAATATTTATTATAGATTTTCTGCAAGAATTAGAAATTTTTGTACCAATCCCTCTCTTCAAAAATCGTTTTAACTAAAAAATTGAGAATGGGCAGGGTCAGAGTGGATGACGTATTCTCTATTCAAAGCCGATACTAATAATCGAATATTTGAAGAACAAATTTAAGTAAATATCCGTTAAATAGAATGTTTTTTAATACACGTTACGATTTATGATTTTTTTCTGAATCGGGGACGCTAGAGGATTTTTATGCAGCAACGCGCACCAGATAAAGTTATAAATAAAATTTTACAAAAACTAATAAAATACCATTTAGTTTTAATAGACAATATTGAAAATATTCTATCCAAGAACATTAGATACCGTTCTATAACTTCTTTTCAACTCACCGATTTTAAATAGAAAAGTCAGCACAATAATCAGACCAAATGTGAATGCACGCAAGATTTGGATATACTGGATCTTAGATAAATCTTTTATGGCATTACCCACGAATTGACATCACATTCATCAACTTTAAAAATCGTTTCCCACAATATTAAGAGAAAATGTTTGTATTAGCAGAGCTCTAAATCCACTTTTATAATATATTTTAGATTCATTTTTCCATTACATAATTTTGTCATATATTTGCAACATCCACACATATTATTAATGCTTTATTCTTCTTCCCGTTTCCGAAAATAAAATTTTCTGATGCATCATTTAACCAAACAAAACATTTAATTCAATTTATTTTTTATTTAACACAAATAAAAAAATGTTTATGGAAATTGTTTAATTCAATTAAATAATTATTCAGGAGTTTCTATTACTTAGACACGCAAGCTTAACTTATTTTTTTTATTATTTTTTCAATTTTTATGACAACGTGTGTAATTTTTTAGTAAAGAAAAAAATTTTACGAAAAAAAATTTGTAATGGAAATAAAAAACGCATAAAAATAAACACACGCATACTTATATGAGACTTACAATAACTACACACATACATTGACAAAAAATATATATTCTTTTTAATAAAAATAATCGTTACACCCTCATAATCAACATTATCCTTTGCACACATACATAGACATTGTAACGCCATACACCAATACAGTTACTTCCATTCGAAATATGCAAAACAGGAGCAGATTATAAAGTCGCACTTTTCCTCTAATAATTGTCGTAAAATAACTTAAGTTGTGTGCAACGAAGGGTGTTGAAAATAAATGTTTTTGTTACTTCTTTAGGATACACTTATGGAAAGTGAATGTGAATCTGGGGGTGAAAGTGAAAGTAAAGATAAATTTCATAAAAATTAAATATTTGTTTATATGTATGGCTAATAATGTAAGTGTGTGTGAGTAAAATGTGCATGTTTTTGTTTATTTTGTGTTTTAAAATAAGAAAATAAATAATGTGAAATGAATTTGAATTGAGTGAATGAAAGATAAATAAAAACAATGAATAGATATTTAATTTGTATAAAATCAAATAAATGATGGTCTCTAGAATGGAAGTTCTTAGTATAAATTTTCTGAAGGACAATTTGTAATCTATCTGCAAACTCCTTTTGTTATAGAAAACTGTAAATTGATGAAATGTGCCGCCTGTATATTTAGCACTAAATGCCTGCAGTACTGAATATCTCGGAAGCTCCTCCAAGGAGCTGCATAAGAAATGCTTTACAATGCTGAATTTTAGCAGTTGGTATCTTAATGAAAGAACTACTGTTGAGCAACGACCGTATATTATTCAAAACGATTTCCTTTTTAAAGAAAATTTTTATTAAATATTTTTTAGATTTCGTTGCATTTGCAAGCCCAATTATAAGTAAATTATTAAAACATTTTTTTGGAGACACATTTCCAGAAATTGATTGAGAATTTTAAGAGTTCGATTATACTTATATTTGTTCTTGAGATATTAGATAATAAAATATGTTTAAGCATGAACTATTTTTCCCTAATACGTCAAAATTTTAAGCCTCTCTCAGATATTTAATAATTAAAGTTTGTGTGGTATTCCTTCTTATCCTTTTTGAGTCCAAGATTTATTCTTTATATTATACAATCATTTTACTTATATGGGAAGTACTTCTCCCCTTGAACCTAACTATTCTATACTTGATCCAGTAAATTAGTTACACAGAACGGTTTTAAGTACCCAATTTGTATACTTTGATTATAATGGTTCAAGTAATTAATATATGGGGAGTATTTCTTAGCTTGAGCCTATGGGTCCTATATTGCATATAATAATCAATTTTAGTGTGAGTGAGAAACTCCTCAAATATAAAGTCATTAGAACTATTGAAGCGATTTAATGTTTCATCCCAATCACTGATACAATGAATGTATTATGGTTAGAGTCAGGGGTAAAGGTAGACCCCGTACAAAGAAAATATTCATTACCGAATCTCTAAAGTAATATTCAAGTAACTGGACTATATGTATGGTGGATACGATCAAGGGAAGTGGTAGCCTCCATTAATGGTGATGGCTACGATGACAGCTACCCAACAAAAAATTGGATCATAGGGACAGATACCCTCCATACAACACCAATATAATTTGGTGAAGAACTAATGAATATTTATAGGTAGAATTCTTTAATTTAGTCCCAATGATTTTAATGAGAAACGCTTCTACGCAAGAAAATGAATAGTTGATAGCGTCAGGTAAAAATTTCCTGTTATACAATGAAAAGAAGAGATCAGACTCCTTGGATCAAATATTTATTGTCTTTCACCTAGAGTTTCATATTATGTCACTTGCTAGTTTCAAAACACAGCAGTTGTTTTTTTATTTGAAAACTTTGACGCAATGTTGCAGAAAATTGTACGATCGAAACAGGAAAGTTTTGAAAAAATCTCATTATGACCGGCTTTATGCATTTACCAAACATTTATCAAACTGCAAAGATAAGAAAACTCTGGATTTTTTAATTTAAACTTACAAGATTAAGTGAAAAAAAATTTATTCAAAATAATTAAATAAGCAACTATCAAATATTCGATGAACTAAAAATATTTTCTGAAATCTATAATTTCACATCACTAAAACTAAAATATTAACAAAATTCCAAGATTAATTCTTTATAAATTAACATATTTTTCTTGTTAACTTTTTGTTGGATGTCACTGTATAAATCCGATCAGCAACAAAACGAAGTTCATTATGTCTCTAAACCTTTTAAAATCAAAGTTCAAATTTTAAATAAAAGTTCAAAAAGCTTATTAAAATCACTTAATGTTTTTGAACATAATCATTTTTAACTACATCATCTAATCTTGTCCAATAAAATGTTACCAATTTGTCTAACAAATTAGTTTTGAATGAATCTGAATGAAACACAAATAACGAATAACGAATCGCAAACACGAACAACAACAACAATCCAAAACCCAAGTAAGTATTATGGATGAAATATACTATTTTGAGAAGAATTGAACATGTAAAACAAGAAAATTACCAGATCTTTAACACTTTTTGTTAATAGACAACAGAATATCACATACAAGACACATACACACACAGATATACACATTCAGATACAATAAGTCAATGGAAACTGATGGCGATCGTACAAGTTTTCGGATTGTAATTTGTAGAGCTTTTCAAACGTAAAAGTCAGACATTTAGAGTAATTAATTCATTAAATAATTGTATATTAGGTTATAAGAACTGAGATCGAAAAATCCTTACCATACATTTTTCATTAAAACTTTTAACCAAAGTATTATGTAATCTGATTGAAATGAGTGATTAGAAAAAATATTAAATACTTTCAACAAACCCAACTTAGTCCTACAAAAAGTTTCCCAAGCATTCAAAGTACGGCCGTCAAACTGTTTTCCATGTTATTAAACAGTGCCTGGAGAACTTGTCCGTTGATAGAAAATCTCAGGTAGAAGGAATGGTTGACATGATTTTTTAACTCCAAATAATTAAGGTTTAAAAACATACAAGGCTCAAAAAGAGCACGGCAAGTGAAGTAAAGCTGAAATCAAAATTTCCATTTTATATATCAGTTTTTGCAATGGACTTTATAAATACCGAAATTTAAATCCAAGAATGTTAAAAAACGCAGCTTCCATTCATAAGACTTCATAACGTGTTCATTTATTTTTGGCCTGACTTGGCATCCTGTCACAATTGTAAACAAGCGTTTGAGTGGTACAAGAATAATAATGTGCAAATTGTGCTTAGAGAGAGGCAAATCGTCTAAAATATCTGGAGCTAAGGCTAATTGAGATGTATTAGTCTCTGGTTAAAACATAATTGAGGAGCAGGAAAAATGTGTCTAAAAGTCTGATAGATTTCTAACGGAGATGTTCGAGCAAAGTGACTGAAATTGTAATAATAATTTAAATCACATAAAAATTAAAACTAGAAGAATGTTAGATTTTTCAATCTCACTCCTCAATAATGAATTAAATTATTTAATTAGTGGATCATGATCGAAACAAAGTGTATCTTCTATAGATCTGTTTTTATTTTGTTAAAGTTAATAATTATTGTATTGAATTAATACCTTTAATGATCTGTTCATATAAACTTATTAATAAGGGATACAAACTCATTATAATGATCATTAGCATCTATATGATGAAGTCTTAAATAATGTTAATGGTGATGGCTACGATGACAGCTACCCAACAACTTCAATGGAACACATCAAATATTCAAATATGAATGATCATTTAAATCCGTTGGAGTGAAACAGCAAAAAGGGGGGAGAAGTATCATTTATTTCACATTTCACTCTTTAAGCGCTAATAGACTGAAGATGTTCGATGATTAATCGTTTTGTAAATGTTTTCTTTTCATAAACATCTTTTTCTGTTTTCATTCCATTTTCATAAATTCTTTTTTGGTTCGGAAAATGTTGTTATCATTTTCAAAATTAATTTGATGTAAAAATTGTTTTTTTTTTCTAAATTTTGTTGCATTTGTTGTTGTCTGTAAACGTTGGAGTTGTGTTGGAGGGGGGTTAATAAGGCAAAAATTTAAATGTTTTAGACTTTTTTGTTGTACCTTTTATGTAAATGTATTTTTGTCTGTCTGTCTGTTTGTATTAAGAATTAACGTTTTTTCTTATTCAAAATGTTTATAAATATTTATTTGTTTATAGAAAAACATATTTTTGTTTGAAGAGATAGAAAAAATGTTAAGTGTTTGTTTGAGGGCATAAGGAATTTTGATTAATTTGTTGTTATTTAAAAAATGTTAAAAGAGTTTATAAATCAAAAACATAATGGAGTCAAATAAAATTCTTTTTTTTTTGAGAATTTAATAAATTTAAATTATGTCTTAATTGGATTTAGATGTCGGTTTAATTTTAATACATTTAAGAATTTTTAAATAAAAATAGGTGGTTTTTATAATTTTGGCCCAAGGACGAATTGAGATTCGGTACAATATTTCGGGTACCTCACTAACAAATATCCTCCCAGAATGAGGTTTTCAGATCATAAAATTCCTAAATGTAAAACGATTTTAGCGAAATTTGACAGAAATAAGTGTTATGATATTCTTAAACGATGTGCCAAATTATGCGAACAACGATGTTGAGGGTCTATTAGATTTTCAATTTAAATGCTACCTTTTTCTTAAATTTCGGAATTTTATACACATTTTTTGATATTATCATATAGAATTAGGTCTTATAGTTCCCATAGTAAAATGTATAAAATTTTAATTTGCTTTTGAAAAATCTTCTTCAGCCTTAAGCTCCTATTATTTATATTATTATGTTATTTGGATTTATTTTAGTATATACATCCCATATATAGCATCCTTCATCAAAGTTAGTTCCGTATCTAACAAATTCGATGCAACATTCATTCAATAAATCTTTAAAGCTTGTTATATATTCTTATGGTTCGATCCTTTAAGATTAAAGATTCATAATAATTACTATTATTAAGTTGTAATTAAATTAAATGAAAACATCACTGGTCCTGGACTTAGGGGTTTGTATAACATTTGTTGAGAGCTAAAAGAACGACCACAGCAACTAAGATCTTATTATTTTAGTCTTTTTCAGCAAAAAAGCATGTCAGTTAAGAAATTTATTAAATTTCAATTAGATATTTTAATTACATCTAAGTTAAAATTTTTAATAATGAAATAGTGTAAAGATGCCTGGCCAGGCACTGGTGTCCTCTTTAGGGTTAAAGTAAATATTTCTACTTTGAATTGTAATAAAAATAGATTCTCATTTTCATAAAAAAACATAATTTATGACAAATTTCATATTTCATCATCTAATTAAGTTAAAAATTTGTCAACATATTGGAGGTCGAAAAATAAACCAACCACTTGAAAAAGGATCTGTTTTCATGTTTTTTTATTCCTTTTAACAGTTTTTTCTTAAATTTTTTAAATAAAAAAAATCATAAATAACAATAAAGGAAGTGACAAATGGAACAAACCACAAACAAATAAATAAAATATGAATCGATTGTTTACAGAAAATTATGGAAATTTAAGACAAAATAAACAGAATCGGATGTAACGGAAAATATGACAATAAAAAATAATTAATTGTAAACAAAATATTTTTTTTACTTATACTTCAAAAAAAATATATATGAAAATATAAAAAAAAACATTTAAAACAAATTGCATTTTATTGAAAACAGTTTTATTTAAAAAAAAATTATAAATTCCATAAGTTAAAATTAAAACATATTTTTAAATAAGCGGGTGTTTATTGATTCTCTGGATTGATATTGAAAACAATATATCAATATTTATTTCATTTATTTTTATATTTAGAATGAATGTTATAAATTCAATGACATTTATTGGTTTTTGAGTTGAAAAATTGTGAAAATGTCATTTTTAATAACGGCAATTTTAAATGTCAACAACACAAAGAGAAAAGGGGAAGTTTTATAAAATATATAGTTTAGCAGATGACCATCAAATATTTTTGTAAATAGAGGGTGTAATTTAATAAAAATACATAATAGTGGGTACTATAGATACAGTATATATTTATATCCGATTTTACGAATTTGGAAAAGATTCGCAAGATTACGAAACTAAAATACTTGACAAGAGTTTGAAGGAAATCCCGATTATCTAATACCCTATACCACAACGGTGGCATGAAAGCATGCTTATTTAAATTATCATGACGCTTAAATTCATGGTTTTTTAAGGTGAGATTTATATGACGGCTATTGGAAATTATGAACCGATCCTATTAAAAATTGATATAGTCTTTTCTGATTAACTTTAAAAAATGGGTATCCGAAAAAGGTTTGAAATTATATCAAATTAAAACTATAATTTGTAAATTAAAAAAAATATAAACTAAAACTGTAAGTAAAGTGATTTCGTTTTTATTGACATAAATGTATGTTAAGAATTTTTCGATCTCGCGATCGTAAAGCATTGCTTCTAAGATAACAGAACTGGAAGATATTTATTATTCAGTCAACATTCACATTATCAATATGTTATAAAGGGTATTACAATTCAAGTACAAAACAATGTTTAATACAATCGGTGTTAGATTCCAACTCAGACTCTTAAAACTGTTAGTATTTCAGTCGTTCTTTATGACATATTTCAGTATGCCATCTATAATTTAGGTTCTTTGTATCTGTTAGGTAAATTTAAATTATGTTGATGTGAACATTGTTGGGAAATGTTGACAGTGGTTGCAAAATTAAGTGATACCCAACTTGGGTCCATAATATTCCAATATCATAACCTGAACAAAGATTGAAAAAGTAGGATGAATATAATTACTATATCAGAGTAAGATAAATGAAAATCAAAAGAATTGAAGGAAAGAGAGTAATTTAAGTCAATTATTAATATAGTTATTTGAATTATTCGTCGAAATAGTTAAACTTCAAATTCGTTGTTAATAAGGTAATATTGTAATTATTAAATATTGTAATTATTTCTAATCGGACAACTGGAAGAAAAATAGAAGGGGAAATGAAAGACCTTCACTGCATTCCGCAGAAGAGTCCTTGAGAGTAGTAAAATGTATTTTAACCGTAAACGCTCCAATTAGGTACAGATCAATCTCGTCAGTAGTACAAGAATTAGTTTGATAAAATTTAAGATAAAAAGATAAAGATGAAATGATGAAATTATCTCTTTAAAATTTACTTATCTTACAAATATCGTACTATGGAATATCTTGTTATAATTGTTTCTTTGTATCTGGTGGATCTTTCCGGCTGTTTCTGAGTTGACAATCTTTGACAGAGTGTTATCCGGGTCGTTCTGGAGCAGAGATTCAACGTATATACTACGTTCTCATGTCTGTTATACGAGAACGTATAACCTACCCATAATACGTACGTACATCCTATAGGAGTCAGTTTGTCGATGTATGTCCGTACCTTGTAAACGAAGAACAGTTCGTATTACAGATGTTATCATTTTTTTGCTCATGGACGATTTATATTTAATTAATTATGAAGGTTCAAAATTTATATTTTAAAATTTATATTTTAAATATACGAAATGTATCTCCGGATCGGCTTGAAGAATTTAACAAAATAAGAACAATGGAGTATAGCATATGAAAACTTAAACCACATAGTGGCTCCATGGGAGAGTTAAAGGGGTACAAAATATGTCGTTCATTCACGTAATATAACTGTCATAAAAGGATATTAAATATAGTAAATTTTACATATATTACGTTCCTATGAGAACTAGTATTCAATATTTGTATTAAATATATTTAAAAATCGAAAACGTTAACCGGATGTAATATTGAAATAACAAACGCGTGTCACAATCGCAAACGAAAACATCTCTAGAATTGAATGAAAAATCATATTAATCCGTAAAATCTACAAAAACAAATAAAATATTGATGAAATATTTGCAACAATATTCCTCTTTAGTTGATTTTAACAAATATCGAACATGAAGTAAATAATAAAAATAACAATAAATAAAAGACAAAAGTGAAAACCATAAGAGGTCACCAACCAGTACCATCATCATCAAACAATTCAATATTCTGGTAAAAAAGGTACCCTCGGGATAATAATATGATTTAATGAAAGGGGGTGTAGATCATCAAACCAAATTTATAACAATATAAATACAACAACTTTGGCACGTTGACAAAACTGACTGACCTCAGGTCATTTTCCATTTTGTTCTTCCGTTTTAAAATGTAGGGAGGGAGTTTAACTAAAAAGGGGAATGCGTGCGTACATGTACAGGATAAATTGTCAAAAAATTGAAATATAACACTCGATACTACGATTTTTATTACGGCTTCATAAAAATGTCTCGTTTTTATTGTCACTCACTCATTCATTCATTCATTCATTCATTCTTCTTTTTCGAGGTTGAGAATTTGACACATGGCGTTTGGTCGTTCTAAAATAGTTTTTCATTTTTCCAATGAAAAATTAATGTTTTTATAGAAATTTTATGTTTTAAAAATATTTAACACTCAAAATACTAAAATAAGGATATCTTCACTATTATTGATGTATGAATATATATACATGTATACGAATGTGTGTTAAGGATTCAAGTGTGTTTTGATGTTATTGTTGTTGGTCAATGGTATTAAAGTTAGTTTAGTTTATTGATTTTATATTTTGAAAAAAGCAGGGGATTTTATGAAATTTGATATTTTATCTCTTTTTGTTCTTTTTTTCTTATTGTTATTATTGTTTGCATTAAATGACCCAATAACCATTTACAACAATAACACACACTCGCACACGTATTACTTTTACAATGACACAGGACCAGTTATTTGTTGGTTTTATATTCCTTTCTGGTTGCTATTTTCCATATTTGTATTAAATTCAATAATGATTCTTTATTTCAGATTTTATTCCTTTTTCTCTTCATTTTTCAATAAATAAAGGATTTGTAATGAAAATAGTAGCTGTTGGCATTTATTTTCAAGTAGTTCCAGTTTAAAATAGCTTATGGGCACGTGCTGTTGAAAATTATGATATTCTTTTTTTTTGTAGTTATTTATCTGAAATAATATTATTATTAATATACATTGAGAAAGATTAACTAATACTCTTGCAATTAAATATTATTTTTATAAAATTTGTCACATCATTTTCCTTTAATCAGCTCCTTTTGCTTTTATAAAGATTTGTCATTCTGTTTATACCACCTTCTTAAGGAGTGAGATCGAAAATTTTTTAAACAAAAAACAAAAAAAAGAAAAATATTTAGTAGTTTTAATCACCAGTGATGAAATTTTGAACTTTTATCAGAAACTCTTCCACTAAAGTTTTTATAGTGCTTTTATGCCACTTTGCTCGAACAGTTAGTTAATATCTACCACACTTTTGGACACCTTTTTCCTTTTCATTTCTCTTCTAACAAGAGCCTAATAATTCTCCACTGGTCTTAGCTCCGGATAGTTTGGAGGATGTTTTTGTATTTTTAGAAGTACAAATACCACATTATTGTTGTTGTAGCACTAAGCATGTTGACTAAAATGACAAGATGTCAAGTCAGGCCAAACATAAGAGAGGACTTTCAACATTCTCTGAATAATCAGCAACATAAAATTTTTGATCATGGAGCTGATAAAAATCTTCCAGAACATACGTTGTTGGGAGCTCTTTTTGGTTTTAGAAACATCATTTCTTTTTCCTGTACTATTGTTACCGTTAATGCGACTTCAGTCACAAATTTCGACTGGTTGTGACTTTTTGTGTTCTTTTTTTTTTTTTTTTTTTGAAAATATTAAAAAAATTTATTACACACTTTTTCACTGACACTTTTCACTTTTCACCGCCAAGTTAAAGACTATTCGGAAATCAACGTATAGTTCGTTCTGTGGAAAGTTTTGATGTTGTTCATGATTTTGCGGCACAACATCAAAAATTGTTTAACTGTCGATGCAGTGCCTAATGCCGTAAGATGCAGTTGCTAAAATAAAATACTGGTTCTTTCAAACTGTAATGGGTTTTTAAATGCTGGTCTACAGGTTCATATTTACAGAAAGCTAAAATATATCTAGTTCAAATTAACAGAATTAAGAAACAGTTGATCCAACTTTTGATATGATTCACATATTTTGTGAATATTTATATTATTTATATTAATGTATGAGTTGTATGATTTTTTTTAACTAAATGTTAACAATTTAGTTAAAAACATTCTGAAAATCAAATACTGAATTCAGCAGAGGTGTTTTATATCTTTAACGATTCTTGATTAAAAAATCCAAAATATTTTTAACAAAAAAAAAACAAAAACAAAAGAAAAAAAAACAATTTTTTGTAAATAAAACACTAGAAAACATTTTGAAAAGAAATCATTTTAATAAGAAATAAATTCATTCGGTTAACCATTAATCCCCCTGTCATGATCCACAAAGACATGTCATTATGCACGCGCCAAACATTTTGATTTAACAACAAAAAATATCATCAATTCATAAAATGAACAAGTTATAATTTTAAGCCAGAAAGTAAATATAATTCTTATGAATCTTCTTACATATAAAAATATAAGAAAATATAGACCGATGTAAAAGAAATATTAAAAATAAAAATAAACGATTTATAAAAGATGCTTATTAGGGAAGGTGGGTTATATTAAATTCATTAAGAAAAATATTCCCCCTCTTAGTTCCACATTGAAAACGTAGACACTTTAAGATGTTTATTCATCAATTTTTAATTGCCATTTCGATACGATTGTTTGTCTACATTGTCTTTATAGAAGGAGCCAACAAACACTTGAGTATTGTAATTTATAATCAAATTGAACAAAATGACAACCTTAAACTAATAGTTTGTACATATTTATATATACATATGTATATATATACAAATCTATATTATATTATAATTTATATTCTTATACATACAGATTTATGTTTTTACATAAATAAATTTGTATTTGCATATAACTTAGATGGAGCTTGTTACCATACACAAATATATTTGGAAAATTTGAATCGAAATTTCAAAGAAAATGTTTAGGGATATTGGATTCGAATTGGTTTAATCGAAGAGAATCCTCAACACAAAAAAATGATAAGATTACATTTATCGCAATTAAAAAGTAACCAAACTTTATATTTTAATTCTTAACGTTTTATTAACATGCCTCAAAGGAGGCTTAATCTATATGATGCTGAAGTTAGAATGGATCTATCGACAATATTCCAAGAAGGATATAAATGAAAGATCAACGTTTTCTTATGTAAATGAGGTGTAAAGGTCATAATGTATTTCTTCACTGTGTACCACTCAGAGGAATTTTTGTTTGTAGTATCTGCTAGAATATGCTGATGGCTAGAAAGGTCCTTTTGTTCCTACTTATCTGGTTGGCAGTAAGTTTCAAATATTATGTGAGGAGAAATCGTAATGTATCCACATTTATTCACCTCGAATAACACGATATACATATTATTTATTTTTTAGCGTCAAGTGATGTTTCCGATATGCCAAATATGCACCTAGATTTAATCACCCATTTTTCGTTTGTCTAAAAAATTAATAAATAAATGAATAAATTGAAAAAAAAAAATTGAAAAAAATTTATGGAATTTTTAATTTCAAACATATTCCCCATTTCTCGGCCTGCCTAATAGACTTTCTCCTCTATGGTATTTTAAAAGCCGAAAACGAAAACTTAAAAATGTCTGAACTTCCAAAAAGTTATTTACTGCATCTAGCCTATTGAAATTTATGTTCATTACGAAGCTATCCCTTGTTTATTATAATGCGAAAAAAGAGTACGAACTTAAAAAATTGTCTGTTCAAAACCTAAGCAACTTTTGACATTTTGTATGGTATCTTCCGTTTCTTTTGAATTTAGAATACTTTTAAGACATAAATTGTATAAGATATAAGAAATACACTAAATGCCGAAATGGTTTGTGCATGGATTCAAATCCGGGGACTGCGGTGGCAAACTCAAAACTAAGATCTCTGCAGCTAATAACTAATCTTTGATCATCTTGGGCCATTACCACACTGAAACATCAACCGAAGTTGTATGTCTTACTCAACATATCGTAACATATGGTGGTCCAAAATATTCCTGAAAATAAAACGATCCACTTTTGTTTCGATTTCTATAAAATACACTGTCCGAAAAACACGTTAAAACCAAAACATTGTCATACCCTTGACTTTGGTAGACCTCTGTTGTAGTCGCTTTAACTTTATGTTTTCTTAATTGGCATACATATAATTGGTTAATTTTAGATTTACAACTAAAAGCGGTCCTTCGTATTGTTTTAGACCAATTCATACGTACTTAAGCAAACATGTAAAAATTTGTTCTTAAATTAAGTCCTTAAAACTCAAATTTGATTTCGGTGAGAGTTGTATCGTGACACCGATTAAACTATATCTTATGTGTTCATAAGAAATTTAACTTTAAAATCTAAATACTTGAAATAGTTTCTTAAATTATCTTCAAATGGCAACTCTGTAAAGTTCGAAACTAAAATAAACTTTCAATATTTCCATTCATATGTGCATATCTATATCATACATAAATATTGAGAAAATGATATAATAATTTATTACTTTCTAAACAAATAAAACAGATAAACGCCTATTTTATGCACACTTATTCTATAACTACACACACATACACTCATACATAATTGTATGTATATTTAGGGACGGACAGATTAAACATTTCCAAATTGATATTCATATATTTAGACAATAAATGAATACTTATAATTTGCTTATATATGAATTCATGAGTGTGTGTGTGTGTCTGTATTTATGAATAAATTTCATTCATTAAATTCATCTTGTAGGGATTTTAAGTAAATTACATTACACCCTCGATATGTAAAATTATCATCTGTTTAAAATACAAATCATTTCAATATTTTCAATACCAGAAAAAAAGGTCACAAATACACTTAAGGTTAATTGTAGGCATTAGTTAAAAATTGACCTTTGCCCAGTGTATGAGCGGATGAGTTTGTGTGTGCGTGTTAGTCTGCCTGTCAGTTGTTATTTGCACAAACAATTTATTTTGCATATAATTTCATACATTTTTCAAAATTCACATAATTTAAATGACATTTTTATATTTTTTGCATTTATTTTATTTAGAATTTTCCCCTAAAATTGCGATCACATTTTTAAAAATTTATATCTCTTTATCTTTTGGACATTTATTATTATAATTGTGTGTGTATGTGTAAATGTATTTGTATTCTACTTCAAGTATTTTCAAATATTTATTAATCATTAATTCATTTGAATGGAAATCTCTCTATTTAACGTCTTTTATTTGAATATGTGATAATTTATGGATGACATTATTATGGCTTTAATTTCGGTTATGCCACATTAAAATTTTAGATTATTGAATTTTTAATCATTCATTTATTATCCGATATTTACAATAAGATTTATGAGAGAAAGGTGTGGCCGCGGGAAAAGAAAGAAAACTAATTTAGAGCAGGCATTTTTTTTTTGAAAAGGAAGTAGACTGTAAAGAAATTTATATTAAATATAAAATTTTGTTGAGAAATTATCACCAAAAACTTTGTGATTGATTTTGTTAAGGGAAAAATGCGTGGGTTGTATGATATGACAAATATTTATTGCTTATTAACGGAAGTTTATTTTCTTCAAAAATGTTAATTTGTTAAGAAAATAATATTTTATTGAATAATATGGAATTCCGTAGTATTAGAAAAATCTTATAGATGCAGAAAAAAAAATAATTATAAGAGAGGCTGAAAAAAATCTTATGTATATAAGGAAAAGCAATACTTTTTCTTATATGGTAAAGGATGAGTTCCAACAACTTTGAAATAATACAAACTTGAAATAATATATATTAAAATTTGTAAAATTGTCGTAATGTTCTTGCGAGACATTTAATTGAAGTGGAATTGAATACAAAGTTTCGTATGGCCGACAAACCTTATTTGTAGAGGAATTTGTTTAATTAAGATTTAAAATTTAAATTTTTATTATGAGGCTAATATCAGGTAGATACAATAAATGAAGATAAAAGTTTAAAGAGCCAATCTTCTGTCAGATTCTGTGATTTTATTACAATTTAACATCACACCGGGAAAGGTCTTACCAAAATCAGGCCAATATGACAAAGTCAGGCTTTTGCTAAATCTGGTTCTTTTGGTTTCCGAGGTACCAGAATGAAGTCGTTGAGAGTTCTTATTTACCGATTTCAATTTAAACTTCTTTATCCGTCACGTATAGCTTATTTCTTAGGAATGGAAAACATCCCGAAGAAAGTTAAGTCATCTGGATGTTTAACTAACGAATAGATAAAATTATACTGATTGACTCAAAATCACTTCCTGAGTCGAAGTAATTTTGTCCGGCCATCTACTGCGTAAAGCTTGTGATTAAACGACATGTTTAGTTTGATCTGCGAAAAATATTGATGATGTGCGCAAAAGTGTGTTAGAAAAACCATAAACTTCGATTTGCTTAGAACATAGAACATTTGTCTAGAATATTCGAACATACAACGTGTTTGCAGGAATTTTAACACAAAGAAATAGTTTTATTGAAATTGAAAGGACTTTGCGTCTGATATCCATATTGACCTCATTTGGGCTCCACACTTGAAGCCCATATTGGATCCAAACCAAAAAGTTATAATGCTAGACAACTTTGCTAAAATTTCATGCAAATTTATCCAGCCGATCTGAATTTAAATGTTTCAAAGGAGTTTAATTATTTATGAGTAAAAATTTCTTTGATCTCACTTTTACTAAGGAAGCTTTAAGGAAGTCTTAATGAAGCTCTCAAATAGTTATTGACATTTATATTATTTTACAATTAATTTTTGCATTTTCGAAATGTTAAAGTTCAAAATTATAATAGATTTTATGAATCATATTAATCCATATTTATGTAAAGACACATAATTATTCTTCCAAATTCAAGGTCTATTTTTACTTCCTTAATGACTTTTTTCCAAATTACTTTCTATTGTAATACAAATTTCATTTTAAATGTAACAATACCTTCGTTAATTGATTTGTACAAAAAAAAAAACATTTAAAAATCATTAAAATTATGAACAATAACACATAAATAAACAAAAATAGTGTAACAATAGAATTTATTGAAAATACAAAACTAAATACCGAATATAAACTAGACCCATAAAATATATTTAACTGCAACTAACGCCAGAAGCTGCAACATCAGCAGCAGCAGCAGCCCTTTACTTTAACCAAAAAAGGAGAACAAAACAAAAAGAAAACACTCATAAATGAAAATAAAGAATAAATAGTTTTCAATACAACACACATACATATACACATAGATACAACTAAATCTAAATGGACCTAGATCCACCAGTTTAAGCACACTTATGGCATGTGTCCATTATGAAAAAAATAAAAACTAAAAATTATGAATTTTCTTTGTTAAAAACAATTGTTAATGTTGTTGTTGTTTCTGTTCAAAAATCATGGACATGAATATGGACTCTTGGAGACAAAACAATAACAATAACCAAATGTTAATAAAGATGATGACGCTGATGCCGATGCCGATGCTGATGCCGACGATGATGATAAATGAATATACACATGAATATTTGTAACAACTGTAAGAGAAGAACTATACATTTTAACACCTTGACTACTGCTATTATTATCATCCACATTAAATGCAACTAATGCTAATGCACACAAATTCTGAAATGCTGAATCCAAAACAATGGGCATGAAATTTTGAAAACAAAAAACTAAATATTCGAATATAAATAAATAATACAATAAATGTGGAACTGTATGGATATAGAAAATCAATTGAGATATTTAACACCGTAGTTCGTGTAATGGGCAAAACAATGGTTTTGGATATTCTATTTTAGTCGGTTTATGGAAAATATCGAAATAAAAACTCTTAAAAAATATAGATAATATTTATATGGAAAAATAAAACAGCATGTGTTAATCCCTTCATATAGAAATTTAAATGTTTGTTTTGGACACGCGCAAGAATTTTTGTCCAGAATATAACAGAAGTTTGAGAGAATGTTTTCTCAAAAAAAAAAAAAAAAAGAAGCTTAGTACATCGAAAATTGGAGATGATTTCGGATGATTCACTTAATTATAATCGTATAATTCAAATAGAAGTTTGAGTTATGCGATTCAAATTAACAATCCAACAATCTGCATGAAGAGTACTTTTTTCTTTTAGTTATAATCGTTGTTCAAATTTTTCAATTCTTGGAGATCGTCTATAACTTTTTTTCTACTGAACCGATTTAGTCGATTTTAAATAATAGATTTCTCAGGATAACAACATATACCAGCTTTCATAAAGCTCTGTCAATTACAGTGGATGTAGCGTGCCGACAATAAACGGACTGACATAGCTAAATCGACTCAGATTTTAATTGATGCAAGAATTTTATGATTTCTTCTTGGCATAATAAACGAAAGATAAAATTACTATTCCCTCAATTTTATGAAATGAAATCGAAAAATTCTTAACACACATTTTTCATTAAAACTTTTAAGTATTAAATGATATTTTCAAGTAACCTTTGTAAAAAATGTTGGTGAATATATTGTTAATCTGATTTAAATGGGTGATCAGAAAAATGTGAGTTTATTAAATATTAAAAAAAATCCAACTTGTCCCTATAAAAAGTTGGTCAAGCATTCAAAGGTCTGCGTCGAAAAAAGTTGCGATAAAAGAAGCCAATCATTTGTTACTTCGAAATATTTATTTTTGGCCTGACTGGGTATCCTGTCATTGTGTAAATAAGACCTTGTGTGCCGCAAAAATAATAAAGGGATATTTGTAACAAGCGAAGTACAAAGAAGTAAAAAAAGGTCTTAAGAAATTATGCTTGTTCTACAATATAATATTCTTCTTCAATTTATTTTACTGGTTTCAAATCTTTAACTTTATAGGTTAAGAAAACTAATAAAGTTTTAAAACTAATAAAGTTTTTACTATCTGATATCTTATAAACTGCATTCTTTTACATTCTGCCCATAGTGCATTTAAAATGCACATATGCAAGTGAAGCAATGTTTCCACGTGTATTAGGTTCACAAATTTGTAGGCATCTTTCCGAAAAAAACACACGGTAACAATACTAACAACAACAACACGGTAACAATAAAAGTATTAGCAACAACAACAACTACAAAACAAACAATCAAACAATAATATTGATTGTTGTCGATGACCGTTACAAATTGTTGTGGGCGTTAAAAATCCGCTTATATCTTTACATTTAATTGAATTTGATTTTCATCATCAGGATGCTGATGATTTAGAAATTCTAACTTTATTGTTGTTTTTATTAACTTTTGTCCTTGCGCTCTCTCCCTCTCTGTGTTTAGGTACTTTTGTTGAAGTTGTTTTGCTTAAAAAATATTTGAAAAATTTAATTCTTTTGTTCTTTTGTAGACGTTTCAAATCTCTCATCAATTGTAACATTTGCAATAATTTTTAACACTTTTTATTGTAGTTGTTGATGAGAAGTTAGTGTATGTGAGCGAGTGAATGAGTATGTGAGTGGCTTTTCACTTTTCATCATGAATTGTTGTAGTGTTTTTTTTTCTGTTCTAAAACATCAATAAAAATTGTTTCATTTATGTGGAAAATCATTGGCAAAATGAGGGTGTGCGCTGACATATGTCAGCTTTTCATTTATTGATTCATTCATTCATTCATTTATTTAGAGAGAACAGAGAACTGATAATAATAAACGTGTGCCAATTGACCACTGGTCAACATTTTGCGTTGTCTTTTTATTCTACAGATTATAGTTCTTTTCCTTCGTTTTCTCTGTTTTGTTTTTGTTTTTGGGGTAAAATTTGTTAGAATTAAATTAAATTGTTGAAATTTAAAAGGGTACATTGTTGTTTTGTTATCAAACTATTTATTGGTTTTCATTATTATTTGTCTGGCTTTTTGTTTTACTTCATTTTATTTTATTAATGTTTTTAAAATTTTTGTTTCATTTTTAATCTCAAAAATTAGTTCAATTTTTTAAATATCTTCTGAATTTCTTCATATTAAATGGGGAGAATTTCGTTTTAGTTTTGATAGTTTGAGAACAAAAAAAATTTCTTTATTAGTTTTTCAAATGAAAACCGTGAAAAATAAGGGCTCTTTTCAAAAAATTTGTTATAAAAATTACATTTTGTTGATTAAATTCTAACATCGAATGCACATCAAATGGTTAAATTAAAAGATCCCCGAATATAGATAATGATGAGTATTTGTATGATGATTTACTTGTTAAAAAAAGTTTCAATTTAATATTGAATACACTTCAGTGTTCGGTTAACATTATACATATGTATATGTATCTGTCAAATGCATCAGCAAATACAGTTTGTCAAATATATATTTGCAGTCATAAAATATATGAATACATTTAACTTCGTTTATGAATGTCAACCAAAAATCCTTCAGTTATCCATTTTTTCGGAACATGTTTCGTTGCTATACCTGTTTTCTAATATCAGAGGCCAGTAATAGATGGACTTTTTACAACAAAAACAAAAACTAAAACTAAAGAAACAGATTAATCATTTAAAAAAAGTCAAATAAATGATTGCAAAATTTATGAAAATATTGAATTTCTGGGCGATTTTTTGCAATTTGTATTTGTTTTATAAATGGAATCTAATTTTTAAGGTAATGAAAATGTTCCTTGTTAAATTAATACCTTTAAAGGCGACCTAATTATGTTCGAAACCGCTTTATCTCCATGCACCATCATGTTCCGAGCTGTATTCTTCTTGATATTTGTAAACTTCTCTATATTGTTTGTAGTTATTCAAACGACGTTTTATTGAACCAGTTATTTATGTCTGTATCTACGCCCATATTACTATCTATTACCAAAAGCTTAATGGTATTATCTAATGATGTTCATGAATTTGGTTTTCTTGGTATTTATCATAAGTCCAATATTGCGCGCTAGTCTATCTAAGACTAATTTTGTTTCAGAATAGACAAATATTATAAGAGATATAAATCCTTTTCTTCCTGAAGAGACGTCGATCATCGTGAATAGCTGAGCACTCTGATAAATTTTAGAGGTGATAGAGGGCATTCTTGTGAAATTGTGTGAAATGGCTGGCTGACATTCCCGTTATGAAAAACTGCGTTATCTACATCTTCGTACATAACTCCGATGATTCGTATTATCGTCCGGACACTCTTTTTCATTTTAATACATTTCATCTGGGTGTATAACCTACAACACAATAAATGGTGATAATGATATTAAGTTTGCCGTTTCGTATGTAACGGGAAGAAGTAATCATTTAAATATATTCTTGCATCAAATTCAAACTGAGTGATTTATCTATCTTGGTTAGTTCGTCTGTCCTATGTTGGCACGCTCACAATTTTTCCTTCAAATGTTCCTATTTAAAACCGGCAAAATCGGTGTAGTAAAAAAAGTATAGACAGATATCTGCGACAGCCTCTTTAAAAAAAATTTACCAAAGATTTTGACCAACCGCTTATACAATTTTCATGAAATGAAAAATGTTACATACAAAGAAATTATTATAGGCCACAGGGTTACGTATGTCTCCTACAAACAAAACTGAACTCCCCTTTACAAACAATATTTTTAATATCGCATATCTCTGAAAGTGTTGCAGGAAGTTTAATAGAATTTTTTTGCGTGAATGAGGCGATAATCAAATGATTTGTTTCTAAATCATGGTGTAGGGTATAAATAATTCGGCATAGATGAACAAAATTGTTAAAATATTTACATTATTCCGTATATCGTTTTTAAACTATAATTTGAACTTTAAATATAAACTCAATAATTTAATATTGAATTTTCTTTTAATATTGATGTTCAAAAACCCCTACTGATGTTCGTTTGCTGTAATTTAAATGTAACTTTAATGTGAGAAAGTTTAAAGTCTATTAATTTATCATGTAAACTTTAGTAATTTACTATTATTGTATAATTTGTAAAATATTTTAATGTAAAATTTCTACCGCATCGTTTTTTGTTAATTGAATTCATATCACGTTTTATATTTTACAAACAAACAAACAAACAAAAAAAAACGGTAAATACACGCAGAAAAAAAAATAATTAAAATGCTCTATAGATAAAAAATGTTAATTTAACATTGTTTCAAAGTAAATACAACTTCTTGAGAATAATTTTGAAGTTTTACTACATGAAATTTTGCTACTTCAAAATAATTCTAAAAATATTCCATTTTATAATTTTATAAATTAATATCAAAAGATTTTAATATGTGCAACATTATTTCCCCACAAACGTAAAAACATTTTATTTAAACTAAATGAAGAAAACCTTATTCAATCTCAAATCAACTACATTCAATGTTGATTTTGCTTTATGCTTTATTTTTCTGTGTGTAGAAACAAAACTTATATAGATATATTTTATTATATAGTTCATACTTATATACAGAAAAAATAATAAGATACAAATAAAAATATTCAGACTTTTATCTAACAATTTTCTGTTATAAATTAACCCAAGAAAACCAACCAGAAGGTAAAACTCTATAAAATTAAATTTAAAATTTAAAATAAATAAAAAAAAACTATTGTAATTGTTCGTTCACCGTAGTTCTTTTTTAAAAGATAAATTAACATTTTTTAGAGTTAAATGTAAAAAAATGGAATAAAAACGTAAACGTACAACAAATTCTCATGGTAATAATTTTAACATTTAACTCTTTTTTTCTATTTCTTCTGAAATAAAATTAAAACTTTAACAATTTTTGGTATTTTTTTAATTATACAATTTTCTAGACACAATAACTTGAGAATTATATTTCGATACTTTTTGAAATTGTTTTAAATAGTGATGGGCTTTCTTTATATATGAAACATGGAAATATCTATATAAATGTATGGGCAAAAAATATATATGAAACGTATTCTGATTTGGAAAATAACGATTTATAGAAATAAAGTTTGTGTTTGCATAAAATATTAGAATATAATATCTATTATAGATTGTCGTTTATTTTGCAGTCTCATGGTGTCTGCACAATAGAAATTCCAGAAATTGGAAATTCACTTTAAATTATTAAACTACTGGATAAAGTTACCTTGAATTAACAAAAAGTGATTGCAATGTTCTCAGAAGTAACAAGGCTAGGACCATGGGAAGAGGTACTTCATTAATAAAGTAAATAAGTCTCAATCACTTTTCTAATGACAATAATGTAGACTCCTCACACAAAGTAAATATCACTTATTGATTATCTTTGTCACAGTGTGACCAGATCAACTATTTTTGTGTATAATTCAGCAATTCAAACGTTAGATATTTCTTAATTAAATTTCAGACAGTTAGAGGTGAGGAATTTTGGAATTTATATGGAGAAGTTCAATGTTTATTTAAACTTTTAACACAAATATTATTTGATTTTTTATCAAATTACAACAAACCTCAACTTGATTCTACAAAATTAGGCGAAGCATTCTAAGTTCTGTCGTCAAACTATTTTCAATGTTATTAAACGGTACTGGGAGAACATGTCCGTTGAGAGAAATCCTGATTCAGGTGGAAGGAAGGTCTATCCTATTTGAACGCATATACATCGTTCCCAATTTTAACTGGATTTTCGTTAAGACGACCCGAGCCATACTCGGCCAACGGTTTTCAACCCTGCGTCAAAAGCACCAAACGGGAGCTTCTTCGCATATTTTATAATTTTAAAGTATTAAACGATATTCGATTTCAAAACTATATCATTTTTATAACTGATCGCGCTGTTTAACCTTAAATAATATCATATCATGTTCATATTTTTACAAACTACATTCAACTTCTCAGAGGTATTTTTTAGCCCATATATTAAATAAATGAATTTTATATAAATTTAATGTTAAAGTGTGACATTAACTTTAAATAAATTCGATAATTAATTTAAAATTGTTGTGATGTTTTTTTTGTATTTAAATAATGAAGCGATAAAGTTCAACATTATTTCAATTTATTTTTTAATTTTTATTTATTTATTTTTTTTTTTTCGTAAAGATAAGAAACAATTTTTATTTTGAATATGGAATTTAAATGAAGTTGAAGGTAAAATCCACCAGCCAATACCAGCTTAAAAATTCAGGTAGCCAATATGAGTATATTTATGTTTATAATTGGTATCGTGTCATATGATTTTTGATATTTTAAATAAATTTTGTGAAACACAAAATAGTGAATGAATGAGTGAATTTTTATTAAAACCGTGTGAAATTTTGACATTTAAAGTGTTTAATAAAAGAAATAATGTAATTAAATAAATAAAATTGTTGTTATATTTATAATATAATTACAATTAAAGATACGACTCTAAGTAAATATATTATGGGAATTTTATTTTAGTTTTTTGGAAATAATTGCTGTTTTTTAGGCAAAATTATTGCGATAAACAGAAAACTATAAAATGGGGCAATTACAATTATGGTTTTCAACAAATTGTTCAGATTTTATGACAGTCGGCAGAAAATGTAATAAAGTTTTAATAATAATTGTTGAGTCACTAAATGAGATACATACATTTGTTGAGATTTTTAATTTTGATTTGCTTCTTAAGAAGCCGACATAATTTTTTATATGAATACAAAGTTTTGATATTTTTCTTAAACGGATCATAATCAATATTGGTAAACTGCGCAATTTGACAAAAGATATATGTTCTTTAAAAATCGGCAGGATAAAGCAGTCTGCGTAGACATTCTATCCTACTATGCACAGTAAAGGCAGAATTGAACTTTGGAAATAAATTTGCAAATAAATCTGTAACTTTTGATCAGTTGGATGATTAAGTATGAAATTTAATATCGTGATAGCAGGGAAGAGTAGCATTATAACTACGTTTGCTTGGACCCATTAAATTTTTAAAATTCATGCGAAATGTTCGTTTCTCATTCCATAAAAAAATGATATTGCCTTAAGCCCTAAAATAATACCTATAAAAAGATGCTTACATGCGATATTTATCTCTTGACAATGAAGTCATCCTATACACTACCGTACTAAAGTCATTCTGAACATATAGCATCTAACTGTGAGAAATAACCAGTAACACGCGTATCGTAATTATTCAAGGGAAACAAGCAAAATTATTTGGATCATAACTGGAGCACCGTAGTACATAAGAAGCAATAATATTCACAGAAATTTTTTAATTTCTATTAGCAAAAGAAGAATTCTGTAAATAAGGGAAAATACATCATGAAACGACGGAATCATCCAAATCCCCTTGCTGAAATTCTAGTCGTAGAGGATTCGGACACATGGCGTCATAAGGTTAACGTTCTATCCCGATAATGTGAAAATCGACCATCGTTTGATTTAGCTATAGATTTTAAGATTTGAATGTTTATTATGAGGTCCATATAGGGCAGATAATATAAATTAAAATAAACGTTATATAATTTTATTTTGAATATTGAACCTTCAAAATCTTGTAAGATCTTGAGTCAGCTTTACAATATATATAGCGAAAGTATTTCCTCGAATTTGTTCAACTATTTTTACTTAGTTAGAAAAGGTATTTATCAAATCAAAAATAATGAGATATTGAATTTCTTCTCAATATTTTTAAGCTGACAAAACTCTTTCATATTTTAGTATTTAGTTCAATATCTCAATCCTGTTCCAATATAATCAACTTCAAAATTCAAAATGTTAAGATTTTTTTGGCCAGAAAATTTCAAAACTTTGTCTAGACCCTCTCGGAATTAACCCTTTTTAATCAAAATTTAATTTAGCCTATTCTAAAATCCTTAAACCTGAATTTGAAAACTAAAATGCAATTTTGGAAACGTCGAAGTGTTTATTATTTATTGGTAATTTATTTTCCATAACTCCAATAAATGTGGACTCGATAAGTGAAATACCAAAATATCACAGTTTTAATTTTTCTTAAAATTTTTTTGTGAGAGTATTAAAATTTTATCCCAATTATTCTTTCCAAGAAAAAGTTTTACTGAAACGGATAGGAGCAGGGTGAGAGAAAGTAATCATACAAAGTAAATATTTATTATCGAATATTTAAAGAATAATTTTATTTTGTTTTTTCTTTTTTTCTAAATTTAATATTTTTTTAGGAAACTGTAAAATAAGCAAATAATTCGATAACTAAGATTTTTTGAGAATCTATTAAAAATGATTTTTTGATGGAGTAGAATTTATATAAAATATATTTAAAAGAAAAAATGATCAGTTATGAGAAGACAGTTATACTCAGTAGAGTCTCTAGTTTTGCGAATATGTTAACTCGGCAGAGCCTCTACTACTTGTACTCTTAAACATGGCAGATATATTGATTCCATGGATATGACTTACAAAAAAAATAAAGAGAATTATAGTTCGATATCTTCTAAAATATACTAAAATATGAAAGAGTTTTGTGAGCTTAAAAATACCCTATTCTGGGAAGAAGCCCTAATGTAGACTTTTCATATTGAAGACCTTCAAAACGCTGGTAAAGAGTTTTAAAATCTTAAACCCATTCTGGATAAGGTCTTTTATACGAACTAGGTTAAATAATGGTCCCAGCATTCTTCAAATTTTTTTAAAATTATGCTCTTATGAGATAAATACGTGAATAGATAAAAGGTATCCCTACACAAAACATTGATTTTCCGATATCTAATTTATTATCATATTGCTATGACAAAAATTTTGTCAAAAACAATTAGGAATGCCGAATTTTAATTACCCTCCACCACTTAATAATAGCGTTAGTTTAAAGAGGCTTTATTCTAAATTTTATATTGTTATAAGCTTAAAACCCTTCCCGGGAAGAGACCTAAAATGGAAGTTATAGCGAAACAGATTCATCATTAAACATTATATATTATTAGAAATTTAATCATTAAGTTTTTCAATAAAATTGGTTCACATATAACAATATTTCAGGAATGTGCTTTGTATTTGGGCTATATAAATATATGGGTCGATATTTTTTTAATCATGTCAATGAAATTGGGGTATAATTAAAACTTTTTGTAGTTTAAAATTATTTTCCGGGAAGGGTTCGTATATGGGAGCTATATCAATAACATATACTTAAGCTTAAACTTTATTGTGCCGAATTTCAATAAAATTGGTATATATTTAATAGTGTTTCAAGCTTTATACCATGTTATGGAAGAGACATGCATGAGAATGTTGAATAGTTAAATCGACTCAGTTTTTGATTTAATGTAAGAATATATAAACTTTATGGGGCCTTAGATAATTACTTATCACACAGAATGACAAAGTTAAGTCGTCACTATTTGTGAGTATAAAAAGGGTATATAAAATCAAAGGAAGTCCCCATAATGATTTTATTGGTATATAGAATCTAATGGTTTTTTACATCAGGAGTTTTAAAACTTTGTCGCTATGATGAGACGTTTTAAAAGATTTACTGAAGAATTCGAAATGAAAACGGAAAGTACATCATTTTTATTATTTCTCTATTTGTTTTCTAAATTTTCTTTAGTAGGAACAGCGTAAGGTAACCGGTATTCGTTAATTTTCTATTTTGTCAAATAAAATCTCCAAATCAATTGTAATTCAGATTTTAAATTCAGTTCTATTGAACTTTTAATCGATAATTATGTATAATTTTGTTACTTCTCTATAATGAATTAATTATTATTTTGAAATCATTACTTGAGACACTTTTGGATCTTCCTTTCTTACCTGAAATTTAACAGATGGTTACATAACAAATACTCAAATATTAAAATCTAAAACAAAATAAATAACTTATTGATGTAAACAAATGGGAGTGTGTTGTACCTTTTACACTTCATTTTTGTTGTAATGACCTTTAGAATATAATTCATCCTTACCAAAATCTGTAGCTTCTCTATATATTAATAACATAAATACTTTTATAGTTAAATCTTGTCTCTTTGTTGTTGTTCCTTTTTTTAGAACAATAAAACGTATTATTTATGAGTTCAACAAATGGACCATAATACACAAATTTTAATTTGTGACTGATCTCTTTCAATATGAATGTGTGCGTGTGTGTGTGTTAAATGTTCATAAATTAATACAAAATCTTGAAAGACAAAATCATAAATATGTCTAAACCGTCTATCATAAGAACAACAACAACAACATACATAATATTTATAACACAACAATAAAAATCCATAAATCCGAAATTGGTTTTTGGTTAAAAACTAAAATTCTAGTATTTTGCAAGTGTTTTTACTACGTTTTTACTTACGTTAGTGCAACAGCAGTTGGACTTATAGACCAGTTTAAGATGTTGCCCGCATCAATTGTGCAACGTACAAACTGCGTGTGGTAAGTTGATCGTGTGTACTTGTGCTTCAAATGTTTTGTCTAGAAAAGGAATGTCTCAGTTGGACTTAAATAAAAATGTGGTCAAGGTTAATGTGATTATTAAACAAGAATAAGAAAACCTTCATTTTTAGTTTTTCATATTTTTTGCCACAATGAAATATGAAAATCTTTTGTTTTATTTCACGAACAAAAAGACAAATATTGTCATTTTACGATAATTATTAATTTTAATAATTCGCAAAGATTTCTATTGTTTAAATAATTCGTTATGCGCTGTTGTATAAACCGGATAACGGACTGAAAAAAACGAATATAGAATAATATAGAGTATTCGATGCAACAAACCTGTTAACCGATTTTCGGTTTTCGAATACACTATTCCGGTGGAAACAGTGCTCTTTTTTTGTTTTTAAATATTAAAATATTATAATAAATAAAAATTAGACCATTTCATTTTCAGAGAATATATGTTGCGTTATGTTGTGTAAGAAAGATTATTTCAATGGATGTGTCAGCATAGAACTGCGCCGGAGCATTCATCAAAGTTGGTCAAAGTTTCGTTATCAGCTAATCGTGCGCTAAGTTCAAAAGAAACGGAAGAACCCATACAAAATGTTGTAATTGCTTAAGTTTCGAACAGCTTATTTTTAAAGGAAACAGAAATAAAATTTTGTTGTAATTTTCTCAAAATAGGCATATTATAAAAAAGTAAATAAAATAAAAAGTTTTCATTAATTTATTAAAGTTGCATGTGTTCCTTCATATGTTGTATATTCTTGAATCAAATCAAAATATGAATCAATTTAGCTTTATCCCTTTTGTTTGTTAGAAACATGTTCGCATCTAGAATAATTGTCTGTTCTTTATTATAAAGGTCTTAATTTTATAAATTACTTTCTGAAATTTACCACATTATTATATTTTATTTTAAAGTAATTAACTATTAATTAATTTAATTTTCATTCATAAAGTGTCGATCGATATTCCGTTTAATTGGTTATAAATAGTACGTATGAAATATTAATGTATTTTATGTTTTTTATAGGAAAAAGTGAAGAGGTACCCCCAAGCAAAATATAAATTATTCAATATCTTAAGAACCATAACATCAGAATATGGAGGTAGAAAGAGAGATACTCTCTATACATTACCAATATAAGCGAAAAGAACTTCTACAGCTAAATTAAGTCCCGATCAATTTCTGTCATTTTCCTATGAAGTGTTTTTACTTGCAAATATAAAACGAAAAGGGTGCGGGTGAGTGCACCCATATCTGAATAACTACTACGACAAAAATGTTCCAAATGTTCGCGATTTATGTTGTTTTTCTGAATCGAGGACGTTGGAGGATTTTACCGCAGCTAAGTGCACTGGGTAAAGCCATTTGTTTTCTTAATGACAGTTTTATTAATATAAGTTCACTTTCCAATTCTTGAAATTTTTTTCAGAAAAAAAAAAAAAAATGAAAAAAAAAAATACAAAATTTCATAAAATACATTACATGTATTAACATTGTTTGGGCCCCTCCCCAAAAAGCCAGGTGGTGATTACAATTAAAAATTTAATTTTAACAAATTTTTTTAATTGTTTAAACAAAACAAAAAAAAACAATATTTTTGTTTTTTTCGAGCTTCGTATTTTCATTAACATCAACACTCTGGTTAGCCAAAGTAAATATTGTCAATTGTTAAACAAAAGTGTTAAAATAAATGTGGTATAAAAAATAACTCTTTTTTTCTAGGATCTGACTAAACATTAAATGCAACAAAAAAATATATAAAAAAAATAAAAAAAACAGAATTGGTCAACATGATTGTGGCCGAATGAGGGTGTAAAAATACACACACACATATATATCAGCTAACAAGTGCAACAGCGCTTGCAATGACATGAAAGTAAAACTACAAATGTTTGGTGTTGTATGCAATAAACGCTTGTAAACATATAAAGAAGGGCGTAAATAGGCGTAACTCTAACCAATTTGTTGGGCTTTACAAAAAAATAGCACAATAACTATAACAAAAACGTAGTTAAAGATGTTAAAAAAATAGTATATTTGTTGTTGGTGTTTATTGAAACAATCAACAGGACAGTTTGTGCAACAACAAAACTCAACCACAAAATCAATTGACAATTGATGCCATATAGAATAATAACAAAGGAATCGGAGGGTATGAAGAAGTAATGCTGCGGTCCAGGTACTGAAATGTGTGAGTAATTAAATATTTTAAAACTGTTTTTAAATTTAAAAGTTTTCATTGAAATTAATTTAATTTTTATATCTTCCACCACCACAAGTGTTTGAGAAATTATTATGTAAGATCGCATAGGGTTTACGCTTTCTGATATCTGAGGCGACCTCAAAAATCCCAAGGAGGAATCTTTTAATTCTTTTTCAATTTATTTTATAATTTATATTGATTTTATATTTTGTGTTTTATATAAAATGGTTTTTTGATGTGGAGGTTATATGCGGAATATAAGAAATATTAGTCCGAAACTTGCAAGATTTGCTTTGAAGTTTTATGGTTGTATAAATATTAAAAAATCGAAATGTTAGCAGAAAACTATTTTTACAGACTAACGCCTTTTAAAGTGATCTTCTGAAAATTTGGCATGTGGTTTTCGACTGAATTATACGCTACAAATTAAGTTAAAATATCTTCTTATCTATAACTTTTAGGACCTAAAGACTCATCGCAAGTTTAAAAGATTCATGGCTGAAAGAGTTCCCTTTCTAAAAATTTAGAGGCCAAAAACAGAGCACGGAAATTGAAGTCAAGTTAAAAAAAAATATTCTTGCAGCATAATGGATGACGAAACGCAACTTTCCGGTCAAAAATTTTATGTTACTGATACACGAGGGAATGTTGAGGAAAAGTTTAAATCACAAAAGCAGTCAAAAATTCCCAAAATTTTCTTGGTATGGCAAGAAATATACTGTTGCAACAAAAGCAGCCAATAATTTCTAACAGCAGGATCTATAAATAATGAAATTTACATCGAGAAATGGTTACAAAAAACGCTGCACCAAGTTTTGGCATCCTGTCACTCCAATCTGTCCGGAATTAAGGCCAGTGAAAATATATTGGGCTCTTGTTAAAAAAGAATTGAAGAGCACAAAAGAGATGTCCAAAAGTGTGGAAGTTTTCAAACGGAGATGAAGTACCTGTTCGCGAAGACGGAAAGTGACAAAAAGCACTATAAAAACGTTAATGGAGAAGTTTCCGAAAAATATTTAAAATTTCATCACTATAAAAATAGTTTTTTGTAAGTTGTAATAATAACTTCATAAAATGAAGAAAAATTAAAACAAAGAATTTTCGATCTCAGTCCTTATATTACAAAAATGACAAAAAGTCTAACAAAATTTTTGGGGTTAAAAACTCAAAAGTAAATATCTCGAATATATAAAACAATAAATATCAGGTGTAACCATGTCTTTTTGAAAGTCTCGTTAAGAACCTAATAAAACCTGATGAGAAATAAAATTCGCACCCGCTTACAAAATCCGAGGTATCCCATTTAGCACGTTATTACTCCTGATACAACCGACCAAAAATTATGGAATTATTGTCAATAAATCATTTCTGCCACAGAGAGCGGTCCAGAATCTAGGATGAACTGAGCAATGCTGTGCATACCTGTTACACAAAATATTTTAATTTAAACTTTCTACATATCTTAAGCTTTGAGATCAATATGAAAAAATAATATAATTTAAAACTTTTAATTACTTTAAAAACCAATAGCCTTCTAACACTTTTTAATGATAAGAAATATTCTAAATTAAGTTGTTGGTGTTAAATTTGTAATCATCTACTAATTTTTATTTATTTAATAAATTAAAGGTGTTAAATTTCATTTTCAAAAAAAAAAAGCAGATAAAGACTAAAACATTTGTTTTATTCCCAAATATTAATCAGGGTTGATATTGTTATTTTCCCCATTTCTTTTGACCATTTTCATCATGTGTCAGTGTCCAGTAGTTTTTCCCAAATAGTTTTTTTCTATTATTTTTGTTTCTATTGTCTCTTTTTAAAATCAGCGGGTGTTATGGCACTTTCAAAAATTTATGGTTTCACTTTAAACAATAGTTTTACAAAAACACTCGCTTATCATAATTCCGCATTTGAATTCTCCCCCTCATAACGGTTTAGGACATTTGAACTGAAATTGAATTAAGTTATTTAGTGCATTCGGATTTTGTAGGGGTGTTAAATTAATGGATTAACCTTAATTTTATTCTTTATAATTTTGACTATTGTTCATTTATTCTGTAGATAACACTGGTCAAATGTGTCATTTTATTATCTATAGAATAGGAAAGTGGTATTATTTCCTTGAAAATACATATTGTGGATGAAATATTTTCACATTTTTATTATAATTGAAGAGATAAAAGAATTATTTTGGAAAATACTTTTTATACTAAATAAGTACGTTTTATATGTTTATACAAGTGAAGGAGTTATTATAAAACAGTTCTTTGTTAGTTGTAGATATGTTCTAAAATTTTTTAATACATACTTCCCTTAATAGTTGGGGTACTATGTGTTTGAAAAGTATACCGATCGATTCAAAGCAACTTTCTGAGATATTTTTTGGTTGTCTGTCCATTTAAAGCTATGTGCACTAGAGTGGGTCGGTCTGCATACAAAAATAATTGTTGTGCCAGTTTGGCTCTTAAATGGAAGAATAGTTGATGCTGTTTCAGAAATGCAATAACTATGTTTTGTCGCACCTCAAAATGCATTACATTTTGTTTTTTGAATAACACCGCCATTCTAAGTCCGATGGGAAAAAGTTATATATTCCACCACCACAAGTGATGAGGATATGAAAATGAAATAAAAAAAAAAAAAAAAAAAAAAAAAAATTTAATTTTAGCATACAATTGCACATGCTTCATCATTGTGCAAAAAATTATTAAAATCTGATTAACAGGAAAAAAGTTATAGGCTATAATATGCAAAATTTTGATACACCGCAATCTTTAAGACAATTTACTGAAATTTGTCACATATATTTATTTTGATACAATAATAAATCCAAGGAAGTCATATTGTTCTGGGATCATTAATTGACCCAGCTCCCATATAAGGACCCTTCCCGGAATATGATTTATATTGAAATTTGGCACAATTAATTTTTTAACAATCCTAAATATATGTTATGAATTTTATTAACAGCCGGTCCATATTTTGATATAGCTCCCATATAAGGCCCCTTCCCCGAATATGATTTATAGCTTTTGAAATTTGACACAATTAATTTTCTAACTATTCTAAATATATGCTATAAATTTTATTAATATGAGTCCATATTTTGATAAAGCTCCGATATAACGCCCCTTCCCGGAAAACCGGTTTAAGCTTATAAAATAATTCAATTGGAACTCGGTACAATGCATTTTTTAACTATTTTTAATGTATATTTTTAATTAGAACAATCTCAGTTCATATTTTGATGTAGCTCCCATATCAGTTTTCAGCTTATAAAACGAGTAAATAAAGACCAACGGGTTTGAGTTTATAAAACATTTAAATAAAGATCAATTCCAATAAAATTTAGCACAATGATTTTTCTAACTATAATCAAAGATTATTATAAATATGAAAAATCTTGGTCTAAATTTTGCTGTAGCTCCACAATACAAATGGTAGAGAGGATATTAACTTTGTCATTCAGTGTGTAACGCTAAGAATGATTTATTTTAGACCCCATAATGTATATATTCCTGCATCAAATCAAAATCTCAGTCGATTTTCGTCAATCTCTCTGTCTGCTCACATCCACAAAAATTTACAGAGCTCAATGAAATTTGGTAGAAAAAAGGCAGTTCAGTAGAAAAAAGTTATTGCTAAAACTATTACTAATTTTATGACTCTTTAAGTGTTTCTATACTATATACTATATACATTTGTAAGTGTGTGTGTATCTATGGAATATATAACGTATTAACTTCACACGAATTTGTGGTGGAGGGTATTGAAGATTCGGCATAGCCGAATATAGCATTCTTACTTGTTTTGATTGTTTTTGAATCTGTACTCATATCGGATCCTTCACCCCTAAGGTCCTACTGCGTATATACGGGGAGAATCAAAATGTACGAAATATATTACGATTTAGTAGAATTCTAATTCGTTATAAACAATGTAAAACATTTTTGAGATAGTTTATTTTTGCCCTTTGTGATAGTTGCTCGTTTCTGTTCTTCTATTATTATGATAAAAATATCAATTTAGACATAATTTAATTTTGGGTTCATCATTATACTTCCGAAATTCATCAAAATCTGATGAACGAAAAAATGTTACAGGCAATATTACGCAAAATTGCGATACATTCCAAAAGCAGTGTGACATATAATTCGCAATTTAAAAGATAATTTTCCATGTCCATACTTAGTTTTAGTTACCAATTATTTTGAATTTATATAACTAGTTAATGGAAGACTAGATTATATTTGGTTATAGGTCCCAGATAAGACCCCTTCCCGGAATTTGTTTTGATTCTTTAAAGTTCTTAAATAAATAAAAATTTTATTGACATTCGGTGCAATTATTTTATGATATAACTATTTTAACAAATATCGGTCTATTATTAGTTATAGCTTTTACATAAGGCAATACTCCGGAATGGGATTTGAGCAAAGAAACTCTTAAATATATACTAATTTTATCCAAACTCAGCATAATTATTCATTTAATTATCTTGAATATACAAATTTGATGAAAATTATTCCTAATTACGCTATAGATCATACATTAATCCCAATTTTTCTGCAAAGAGTTTTATGCCGATAAATACGTTGTAATTTTACTTGCTAGATAATAGATCACTGTTGACTGTTCTGTCCCTGATAATTCCCTAATCGCTTAGTAAATAGTTGTCCAGAAAAGTTGTCATTTAATTCTCTTTATAATATCAATTTTCTTTATATTATCAATATATCTCTGAATCTTCGATATGAAGCCACCTCAGATCTGATCTACCAATTCTTCTTTGGGTCATTAGGAAAGGAGTATTATAATTTAAAAATTATAATGTGGTGTAACATTATCCTAACGTTTGTTGTGTTTTTTATGTATTTAGTTCCGCGAAAAAAAAGGACGTGGAAAAAGGGCATCATTTTAATAATAAAAAAAGTTTCACATTTTTAGGGCAACTTTATAATGACGATTCCCACAAATGTTAAAAAAAGTCATCACAAAACCGATATTTTTTGGGGCTAACGCAGTTTAAAGTTAATTTCGGAAGTTAGTCAATATGGGAACTACTGTCGTTTGTGGACCGAAATTTTTGAAATTTAGAATTAAAAAAAATATTTAAACCAAATTTAATTGCATCATCTTTATTTATGTGCGTTTTAAAAGCTTAGTACCACACTCCGAGAGGACTTTTGCTTTGGAGCTCCCTGAAATATTGGACTGAACATAACAAATTTCAACAGGCTTTGTCCTTGGGCCAAAAAAATTACAAGTACAAAGTTTCATCCAGATATCTCGAAAATAATCTAGAAGTAGAAGTCAGGTCAAACTTATAAACTACTTCTCTTTGAAATGCCAATCAAGGGTAAGCTATATTCAACGTAAGCTACATAGAAGGGAATCTTTGAATGCTTTCACCAGCTCATTACTTATATTTTCTTCAATAACTTTTATTTGCGTGCTTGAAAATGTTCTCTTTGTTCTAAAAAGCATTTTTTCGACAGTTAAGTATATTTTTTTATAAACACAAGGTGTATTTTAATTCTATTAAAGTTCGATCATGTTTAACTCTTTCGATCAGCACACATGTTTTTTTTTTCATTTTCATTTTCATTAATAACTCTTTAAAAATGATACTTCGTTTTAATACCCTGAGGTTGTCACCTGCAACTTACATTTCTGTTAAAACTAAGAAAAGGTCAATATAAAGGATTTTAAGTATTTGTTTGGGCAATAAACACTTCCTGAATATGAAATACAACCGCTTTTTAGTCTTTTTACAAAAACACATGTAAAAAGACTCCCTCGAAATTATTTACATTTGGTAACAAAAGACTCCTGAGGCGATCACACACAAATACGATTATGTATATTGAATAATTTGTAAAACTCCTACATAATAAATATAAAATAAAAAATAAAAACATAAATACAATAAAAAATAGACAAAAGTTTTTTTTATATTAAAGAAAACAAGATGTCTTTGATGGTTATTAAGCATGCGCGCGCATTCGCATAAATTTCAAATAAATTTTCCTCAAATAAGAAATAAAAACTGAAAATTAATATGAAGAAAACAGAAAAAAAAGAAATTGTAAAATAAAATAAAATGAATGAATAATAGAGGTAAGAAAATTAACTAAAAAGAAATAAATGAAAATAATAAAAAAAGAACTAAATTTCCAATTTAATGTTTTTAACTTAAAGGAGCGTTTTATATGGCAAAACCACTTAATATGTATGAATGTGTGTGTGTTTTAGTTTTTAAAAAGGCAGTTAACCGGCATAAAATTATACTATTTAAATTACAATATTACAAACATGAAAATTACACCAGTTCCAGATAATTTATTATAGCACAACACACAAAAATTACTTAATAAGTAAAAAAAAAAGATTTAAAAGTACGCCATTCGAGCATTATGATTGGACTACTAAATCAGAATACAATTCGTGCGCTTCGCTTAAGACAGTGTTGGAGAATAGTCTTCAAACTCGAGTTAAGGTACTCGGTTCGTTACCGTGTCCAGCCTTTCACGAGTATTTCCGTATCCCCATATAACTTACTCTAGAACCGATTTAGAGTGTGGAAATGATGCATTGAGTTTTTTTGGAGTTGGAATGATCTATTAAAGAAAAAATTGCTAATTAAGTAAAAAATATGAACTTAAAATCATTAATTTCAGAAATGTTTTAACTTGATTTTTATTCCTTTCGTTGCATTATTTCTTACAACTTCTGTTGGAAATGGTGTACAACATTTTATAAAATAGTGTTAAAAACTTAATGTAATTAAATGCACAGTTAACACATATTCACATACATATTTTGGAAACAAAACTTAAATAGATTACACAGATATTGAAGTTACAGTTTTTTAATATATTTAAATAATTTTATAACTGATATGTCACAGCAAAACTGAAATGGACTACTGGGATCAAATTAAAATATTAATTTAGATTTAAACTTTCAGGAGTTTTAAATTATAAATATAAATATGAGAAATCTAAATTTTCATTATTATATAAAAAACACGTACTCTTTGTCAGAATTGGTAAATTTAACTCATTTTTAAAGAAAATTTTCTGACTTAAAAATATTGTAATAAGGAAACAACGGCACCACTAACTCACTACACACAAAAGGCAGATTATTTATTGATATAAAACGTTCTATATTTTAATTCAAACTACAGATTTTGTACTATAATTCCCGCATTTAGTTTTCTCCTCCTCCGTATTTGGCAGCACTATTTTCAATTATATCAAAATAATAATAATAATAATAATAATAATAATAATAATAATAATAATAACAATAATAATAATAATAATAATAATAATAATAATAATAATAATAATAATAATAATAATAATAATAATAATAATAATAATAATAATAACTTCAGAAAATACAGTTTTCGGGAAATCGGATTTTTTTTCTTGATTCAGTTAATATTATATGGATTTTTATCCTTCCATTAATACTGTTGCCGTTAAATGTAACTTTTTTTCAACAGAACAATGATTCTAAAAAGCGTGAACATTTCAAAAATGAAGGGGTATGAAGGGGTGGAGTAAATTTGACACCAAATTTATTTAACATATATTTTTGAAAGTCTTTACGTTTAAGTTATTTTTCATAAGTGTAAGTTTAATTTAAAACTTCATATCCCCTCCGATATTTAAAAGGTTGTTCATATCTGGCATGCGGATGTACAACAAAACTCATTGTATTATTGTGTTAAAAATTATAATTTAGTTTTATTTTTTTTATTTTTTATTTCACAACATTTTAATTTAATTTTTGCAGTTTTTATGTTCATTTCATAGTTAAGTTAATTTTTCTCTCTTTAATTCATTTTTTTTTCTTTTTTTTTGTAAAATTTCATTCTTCCGCTATAATCAACCATGTCAGCCATTTAAAATAGTTTTGTATTTTTTAAACTCTAAAAAATGTTAAAAGAGTTATAATTATCTAACGAACCCACGAACCAACCAGCCAACCAGTGAACCAACCACCACATTGGATTTATTTAACGTTATTATTATGTTACTGTTGTTGTTGTTAAAGGTATATTTTTTTCTCGAGACCCTCTAGGCTCTATAGTCATCGTTATTTATTTTGTTTTTAACTGTCAAAATAAAAGATTATGCCCGAAGACATAAAATTGTTGCTTTAGCTTGATTTAGTTAGATTTTTTCTTTAAAACTAAAGAAAAAATATAAAACAAGTAAAAATGTTATAGTCGTACAAGCCCGACTATGTAATACCTTACATCACAAATATAATTATTATAGCCAACACCACCGATGGCGGTTGAGTTATTTTGCGTTTGTGCAGATGTTTGTAACAAGCAGACAAATCCAGCTTTAAGTATACCGTTCGACTCAAACTCACTTGTTAAGTCGATTTCACGAATAACATGCGTTTGTCTCTCTGTCCGTCTATCTGTCTATGTAAATGTTGTGAACCGTTTAAGTATATATTATTTCGTAAGTGTATTTTAGTTTTACCAGTTATTATTACAATACCAATGCACTCCAATACTACCCTCGCATAATTTAGCACAGACTTATTTTTGCCAAATTTTATCGAGATATTTAAAAAATTGTGAGCAGTAGACTGTTCACAACGTTGGTATAACCAACGGGTGTAACACCATTTTTTCTGTATGTTGCAATCAACAGCAAAAACGCATAATAACCCAATCAACTTCGGTGGTGTAGGGTATTAAAATTTTTGAGAGAAAATTTATTTTAATTTTTCTTTCTTTTACTTATTTTTTTATTTTATTTTATTTTTGTTATTTTATTACAATAAAAAAAGAAAGACAAATTACTTTGAAATACGACTGACTTGAAGTTTAAGTTTGCGAATATAAAAGAGATGACGTTAAGGTGGTTTTAGACAAGGCGGGTGTGAGCGAATGAATGAAAGAGTGTGTCAGTATCGGTGTCGGCCGCCTGACTAGGTGTTTGTGGTGGGTCCCAGTGTTCTTAAGTATTGCAGAGAATGCGTATATCCAACTAAGTATTTTGTGGATTTCGTTGCCTTCGTTTCATTCTTTAATACAATTTGCCATCTTTTTTTATTTTAAATTACATTTTTGTTAGATAAACATTTTAATTAATTATAGTTTTAGTTTTTATTGTTTAGATCTTATGTAAATTTTTACTTTTCTCTTTTTATTTTTGTTACAACGATTTTTTACATCATTTTATTACGTCGACTTTAGGTGATGAGTTGTTTCTTGGTTTTGATACGAGGAAGTCCCTTTGTATCAGGTTGTTAATTTAGAATGATAAATAAACATATTTATCATTTAATTAATGATGGACTGGCAGAGAAAAATTGTGTGTTACAAAATTTTAAAATGTTTGTAGTGATATGAATTGAATATAAAAAGTATTATTTTTTTCGCATTATTTAGTTAATTTTCTATTATAAATTTATATGAAAATATATTAATTTGTGTCGATTGATTAAGAATTTATTGCAGCAACCTGTTTGAAAATTCTTCTCTTAAGGGGTTACCACTTCGCCATGCCTTATCCAAAAATTATTTTATATTGTTTCAACTATGGGTCAAACTTTATTCAATATCCTGTAACAGTTTCAAAGATTTGCGATATTAAACATAATAATTCAGTTGCATGAACTTTAAGTACACCGTTTAGTTGTAATCGATGTTCAAGGTTTTCAGTTGTCTCAGATAACGGTGTATAATTTTTTAGGCCAAATTTCATTGCCTACAACAGACAGAAATCGAATCAGATTTTCAGAAAAGGAATCACCTTAAAATGATTATTTTTTTGCTTTTCAAACAGAGTGACGAAGTAAGTATACACTAATCACCACTTGTGCCGTTAAAAGATATGTAAAGGTTATAGCTTTATATAGAGAAGAAACCAACATACATATGTACATATTAAAATAAAAACATTATTGGGAACACTTTTAATATTTAATATGAATTAATATGGTTCATAATCACTCTTATTTAAAGACTCTTGAATATGAAATTCCTGTATGTTGATACAGATTAATTATGCCTGTGAAGACAATTGGAACGTTGATCGCCGTTTTGTAATTTGTCTAAGCTCACAAAAATTAGCTATGTCAGTCTGCCTTCTGGGAACAAACTGAAAATAACAAACTGAAATAACGAAACTTGGCCACATTTTTTGTTGTTATCCGAAGTAGTTTCCTATTTAAAAGCACCATTACGGATCCATTAGCAAAATAACCTCAAAATTCCCAAAAATTTATTTTCAAATTTTTGTTACAAAAAATTATTGGAATTCAGCAAAACAGAAATCCAATCATAATGTAGAGTTATGCATACTTCATTATCATACACAAGATTATCAAAATCGAATAAATATAAAAATATTGATACAACCCAAGATCAGTTCGTCATATACGTATGTTTTAAAAATCATTTTGTGAAATTTGCCACAAATATTCACTTAGATGAACCCATTGAAACTTTATTGTGCTGGAGCCATTATTTGAACTAGCTCCGATATAAGGTCTTCTCTTAAATATTGACCAATTTTATAAATAATGTGAACACTTGTTGACTTAACCATCTTGAATATATGTTATTAATTTGAATAATCTCAGTCCATATTTTGCTATAGTTTTAAAAGTATAAAACTCTTAAATAAAATCAATTATTTAAGATTTTTCTGACTTGATAATATGTTATTAATTTGACTTGTATTGCTCCGTACTTTGTTAAGACCCCTTCCCGGAAAACAGTTTTCAGTTTATAAAATTCTTAAATATATACCAATTGTATTGAAATTCGGCAAATTATTGTTCCAACTGTCTTAGATATATCGGGTCATGTTTGTTTATAATTGTTTTATATTTCCACTTCCCGGAATAGTGAATTAGACTTAAAAAATCTTAAATTTGGATCAATATTTATGGCTTTGATACCAATATTTATGGTTAATTTGAGGAATATGTTAGCATATTGCACTGTAGTTCTTATAGAGCCCCTTTTTCAAGATTCGATGTTTAGGCTGATGAACGAATAGCTAGTTTTCTGATGCAATATTTTCAACTCATGCAAATTTTTGCATAATGTTACTGGTGAACAGCATTTTAATTCAGCACTGAGAGAAATTTTAAAATCGTTTTTTGGACCTGGCATGAACCCTTTCTGATTTCTGATGATTCAAAATACCTTTCCTTTGAAAGATGCTGGGTAATGAAAATAAATATTAATTAAATTTTTGGACAAATTAAGTTTTTGTTCGTCCAAATCTTCGTGCTAAAATAGATCGGTTTAAACTGTGCCCAATTTTATAATGATCGTAACGTAATTTCCTATATCCCTCATATAACATCCACTTCCAAAAATTATCTCAAAATGTGTTCTAAATCCGAACATCTCCATAGTATGGGCCAGAGTGCATTAAAGGCCTTTTTATCTGCGTTCTATAAGTGCATATTGCTTGCCATTCCAAGAACTTTTTGGGAAATGTGACTTAACTTTTTCTAAACTTTCAAACATTCCTTCGAGAACCAGCAACATACATTTTTTACTAGGAAGTTCAGAGAATCTGCCAAAAAGTACGTTCCGTCAACCATTATGTAGTAAGAATATTTTTTTAGAAAACTTGACTTAAAATCCTGTGCTCTGTATTAAGCTTCTAAATTTTTAACAGCAGTAACGCATAGGAACTTTATGATATGTATTACAAAGGTAACATAATCAAAAAATAATAATTGGGTAAAAAGTTTTAATAAATACGTGTGTTAAGAACTTTTCGATATCACTCTTTAGATCGCATCTCAACTGCAAAAAAGGTAATTCTTTTCTAAAATTATAGATCAATTCCCATCAATAATTTACGAGAACCTGTCACTACTACGATTACACCTTTGATTTTCATGTTTACTATAGAAATTCTGAGTCTTATAGGGCGCTATATCATATTGTTTGTAATGAGTGAAAACATATACCATTTTAATACTTTACAACCCAATAAATGGTTGGGTAATATTCGTTTATTATTCGACTAAGAACCAGAAAGTCGTCGTGATAATATTCTACCCTCACACAAATCGCTGCTTTTGAGTTAAAATTTAAAATATTATTTTTTTGGGCCTGGATGTAGCTTAGTAATATTTCTGATAAACGGTCCAAAATTTTGGTAGTTTCCATACAGATATCGTATGTAAGCTACCAAAATTACACGTGTGGAAATATATTTTAGTTAATTTTGTCACAAATGAAGTTTGATTAGTTCAAATCTATGAACTAAAACAAATCTGTTCACAATATAACAAATTATACGATCATCACAAACCGGTATGGTAAAATATATTCTGTTTCAACTGCATTAAACTTTGCTTTGTACTCATTTCGATTTGGTCATGTGCAGAAGTGATTCATACGCAATAGGAAGAATAGAAGTGAATCATACGCAATAGGAATTTTCATATGCATTTCAGACACAGTATTCGGGTTTCAAATTGAACATTTTATTTTTCATCTCGAATTGTAGTATACATAGGCGGCTCTATAGTTACTTTCTATTAAAGCTATTTTAAATTTTATATTTTAATTTAATGTTATATAATATAGTTTAAATTTTGATATAATGGATATATCGTACACACAAATTCTTACCTTTTTTAAAATTCTTTCTTTTTTTTTTTGAACAAAAAAGTTTTAAACTGATAGAAATTTTCATCTTCATAAAATTTCTTATTTATTTCAAAACATTTTTCAATTGAATTTGGCACTCGTATTTTCCATTTAATAAATTATTCATTTTCATGGTAAAAAACCAGAAGAAGCAGAAGAAAAACAAATCCACAATTTAATTTCACCAAAATCGTATAAAATAAATTTGAAATTTTTATGATTATAGAAAATATTACCGAAATATTGGTTACCTTAAGTGAATTTATGGCCATAATGCTAAAAAAATAAAAAAAAAACGATAGAAAATCTAGAAGAAAAACATATATACGTACATTTTACTTTTTAACCTAAATACGTGAGAGGAAAAATCAGCTCATAATATGATTTCATATAAACGTCGATTTTCAATATAGAAAATAAAAATATTTCTTTACACGAAAGAAATGAAAAAATGAAAAATTTATATGAATTTTAAATGAAGAAGAAACAAATAATAATGCTATATTCGGCAACGCCGAATCTTCAATACGCTATATTTTGTACATACACACATATACACTCACAGACGTATAACATATATAAAAGTTTGTCTTAAATATAACACGGAAAAAATAATGAATCATAAAATTGAGTTTTTTTCCTATAGATTTTTTTCCACCGAACCGATTTTGATAATCTTTTAAATATGATAATGAAGTATATATAAACTTTATTGTGGCCAAATTTCATTCCAATTTGTTGATTAAAAATTGACAAGTTTACGAAAGTTTTTTTGCTCATGCTTTATGGTTGCTTCGGATATCGATCTATATCTTTAAATATATTGAACCGATTTTGCTGGTTTTAAAAGGGTAACTTCTCTAACAATAGCTCTGTCAATTACTGTGGATGTGATAGGCAGATACAGATGGACATAACTAAATTGACTAAGATTTTGATTTGATGCTAGAATAAATGGGGTCTGAGATGATTCCTTTTTATAGTTACACACGGAATGACAAAATTAATACACCCTCTTCACCACTTGCGGTGGTGGATGTTATAAAAAGGAAAACTACAAGCTTTTAAGTTAAGTGATTTTTATCCTTAAATATGTACATAAATGGATTTATGTTATTTTTCTTCTTTTCCCCCCATTTCATAAAAGGTAAATATAAAACCTACAACCCCCACCCTTCAAAAAGACATTTTTCCTTGATTTAAAGGATTCCATAATAAATATTTATTTATTTGTGTTTAAAATAGTAAAATGATATCACTTCTCAGAGTTATTTTTATTTTAAATTTTATTTCAATGAATCATAAGATATTTCACATGAAAAAAAAATTGCGAAATAATTTTCGCGATTCGGTGCATTTTTTCTATTTTTGAAATTCTTAATTTTTTTATCAATTTATTTTTTAGTTTTTATTGTAAATCAATTAGTTGACATTTTCAAATTGTTAATTTTTCTAAATTTATTTATTTTTTTGTTATTGTAAGACAACAATTTTTTCTAGCAAACAACTATAAAAAATTTTCCTATAATTGTTTGCAAATTAATTGTTATATTTTTAGGTTTTTTTCTTGTATTGAGTTTTAGTATTTATTTGCTTTTTTAATTATGTATAACAAATACTAAATGAAAATTTTTCCTTGGTATCGATTATTTTGCACTTTTAAAAAAGAAAAAATAATTAAAAAAAAAAATAAATTATTTTTTTTAGTTATTTATTTGTAATGTACCACTTTGCATGGGATTTTATGGTGAAATTTAAGAGACTTGATGCTTATACGGACAGGGATTGGACAAATTTGAGAATTAAAGAAATAATTGTGGAAACGAATTAAGTGATGTTGATAAATATTTGTATCTGTAGATATAATTTACAGATAATATATTTCTCAAGTTAGATGAAATTTGGCACACGTCTATAGTTATAGTTATTTAGAATTTTGGAATATCAATTGCCAAAGCGATTAAATATTAATGTTCAGTATTTTAAAATGATCGGTGTATAACTATCCGTAGAACCAATATTAGGTCCACGAATTTTTAATGTATCTTTTTTTTGTAATTGGTTCAAAAATATATCTGATATAAAATAATAACAGTAATAAACAATAACTCCGAAACTTTCGGAGAAATTTAAATTCTATATTCTCCACCACCGAAGATGGTTGAAGTATTATTACGTTTGTGTTGCAATTTGTAACGTATAGAAAAATGTATCACCTGTGCACTAAATATACATATTATGATTTTTGTATGGGAGCTATTTAAATTTTCGAGCAATTCTAATAAAATTGTGCACATTGTTTTAGAACATTGCCAATTTATTTATTATGTTTAAAATTTTATGAGCTAAAACTCCGATACATATGACATTTCTTCATATGGCATGAAGATATTTATAAAAATGCGACCGAGAAATTAAGCTAAAAATTATAGTTTTGTTAAAAATGGCTGAATTTGAGAAACTCTGGTTCTTCCAAAATTAAAGTTTTTTGCATTACACAAAAGCCTTTAAAGTAGCCTTTTAGAAAAGTATAAATACGGTATAAGTTAATTAGGAAAGTTTTCTTTTTAACTCAAATAGAGCGTAACTAACTTTTTAGCGAATAATGAAGAAAAATTTACATTTTTGAAAATTCAAATTTAAATACTCATAAATTATAATTCCATGATTATTTTCAAATAAATTTCTCTCCAATATTTTGTGATTAGTTTTTAATTATTGAAACCAAATATCTTTTAAACTATACTAATTCACAATACGAAATTTCAATGAAATCGGATTTCTATTATATTTATCATTTGCACTACTGTGGAGTGTTACGCCCGGAATGATATAGTTATCATCATCACCACTTGTGGTGGTTATGAAAAAGCTGTCCGCAGTGGTTCCAAAACGTTTTTTTGAATAAAATTGTATAACTTTAAACCAATTTCTTAACGAAATTTCACATAGACATTCTTGAGGTGTTTTTTTATTGATTTGGAGAAGGACATGTGACATCAGGAAGTGGATCTGCGAAGTTGATCACAAATTTGATTTAGAATTTGATTGAAAAAATGTATAATATATATAGCCCTTTTAATTATCTACAAAAATTCGCTTACATATGTAGAAAAACTCTTATAGTTTAAGAAATATTTAGACCTAAACAAAATGTTGGCCCCTTTTTTGGAAATTTTTTAGTTTTTTTGAACTCGGAACGAAAAAAATCTAAAAAATTCAGCACAAAGTTTTAAAGAATTTTTGTGTAAGAACCTTATATCTGTGTACATTATTCAGCCAGCTTTCTCGAAAGTTTTTTGAACCCGAATAAGCCACGAAGTTCATAAACTAAAAAACTGTTAAAAAATGGGTCAAAATTTTACTTTTCCTTAAATATCTCTTAAACTATAAAATTTATTTCACACATTTAAGCGTATTTTTTGTAGAGAATTATAAGGGCTTTATGTATGTTAAACAAATTTCAATCAAATCATTAAATTTTACTGATTTAAAAAAACAAATCGCATACCCGAGGTGACCAATTTTGAAGATCCACTCCTCAAGAATGTCCATGTGAAATTTCGTTAAAAAATATTCAATGGTCCCAAAGTAAAAGAATTATTTATATTATTTTATTGAAGAAATAAAAATGTATATCGCTTTTTTCCAAAAATAATTTCCCTTATTCGGCTTTTCTGCTTGTTGCAGAGACAAAAAGTAAAGATTTCAATCATGTAATGGTTAATTATATTTTAATTTCATAATCATAATTTACTATAAATAATTTATGTCGAAAACGTAAAGTGTCACATGATTCCCCCAATTAGAATCATCTTCATCGTTTTCATGTGTAATAAAATAAAAAAATAAATAAAGAATGAATGATTATCAGAATTTGAATACAAAAAGATAAAAAATAAATAAATAAAAAATAGAATAATTCGGTATTTTATTTGTTAAATACAATAATGCAGTTTATTTTTTATTTATTTGAATTTTGTTTTAATGTGCTGATTAAAAAAGAAAATTCTGTTGGATATTGGCCAAAATATGTTTATAATGCAGAAACAAAATCGTGAAATTATCGTGAAAATTTACAAATTTTCATTTATTTATCGTTATTTTCTGTTTTTTTTAATCTTTTTATTGATGTTGTTTGTGGATGGATGCATATTTTTTATTTTAGTTGTTCTTGCAAATGTTATTCTTATTGTTGTTTTTGTTGCTGTTATTTTTACAGTTATATTTAAATGCAATTCGCTTTGCAATGTATTTGTTGTTGCTGCTGTTGATTTGGTTGCAATTGTTGTTGTTAATTGTAATGACATGTCATTGGTTGGTATAATTTTCTTTATGCTGCTGCTGTTGAAAAAACTTAATGCTGTAAGAATATTTTTTATTGTTGTTGTTGGTACCGTTCCTTTGTTGTTGTAGTCATTTAATTTTCTTCTTATTGACTACAAAGGTATGTTGCTCAACATGAATTTCACGCATATTCATACAAACGCACACACTATCTCTTACATACGCACACATACACAAATAACATGTAAACGCACACAATTCAAACACTTAAGCATGAAAGCATGAATACATTTATCATTCAATATTGCATTGTTGACTTTATTGACAACAACTGCTACGACAGTAGCAGCAACAGAAGCAATGACAACAACAACAAGATGTACAAGAACAATTTGAGTAATATTGCAATTAAGTATTTTTAAAATATAATTATTGTCAGTGTAAATGAATTGTGTATATTTATGCAATCACAATCACACACTCTTCATCCTTTCCTTCTCCTCTCTCTCTCACTGTTTCTTTGATTATCTCCTTCTCGGCAATAATTGCATGACATTATTTGCAATAACAAGAACAACAACAACAATAACAAAACAAAAACAACTCTAATAGGCATATCATTGACGAATAAAAATATATTTTCAGATATTTTTATTTTTATTTTTATTCATTTTGTTGTTAAAATATAACGCGACAAAAAAATTCATTTAATTTAATGGTTTAAGTATTTTTTAAATAGTGAAATAATTTTTTCTGTTTTGACTACGACAAAACGAAAACAATTCTGGCATAAATCACTTTAAAGTGCTAGTGACAAATGTCAATTCTTGAGTACAGAGAAATAATTAAACATCAATTTAACTTTCGTTTTTTTCTCGCTGAAATTCTGAAATTTTTTGTTCAAATTTATTTTGTCTCAATTTTATTTTATTTTTTATTTATTATTATTTTTTTTTTTTTTTGATTTTTTTAATTAATAGAGTGTTTCAAAAGACATTGTGTGCAAATAAATCAATTGAAAGGTTTTTATTTTTGTTGCATTTTTCATACAGATGCAGATGTTTTGAAATAAGAAAATATACGAAATTAAAGTATTTGATTATTATACAGATAAACCTACATACATTTATACTTCCTAAGCTAATTATATTCCATTAAGAAAACCCAATAGGAAATTTCTTCTTCAAAATATTCCGATATTGATATAGATTCAGAAAATATAATTTTAAAACAGAAAATATAATTAAAAACAGACAGACAGACAGATGTACAAAGCTAAATTGACTCAGTTTTTGTTTTTACATGATTATATATTCCTGCATCAGATGATTCCTTCTTAGAATTACACATGGAATGAGAGTGGATGGTATAATAATTAATTTTTAATATGCAAACCTCTAAATGACCAGCAACCTGGTAATTGGTGTCCTGTTAGTCTTACACCCTTTAAATATTTTTGAGAATTACGCTTTTTAAAGTGTAAAGTGTACTTGTGAACAGATAGACGACCAAAGGCCAATCATACAAAAAGCCTTACCTTAATGGGGACTTGTCGTGGCGCCTTAGAGATACACCAACTCAGGAACATAGTTGATGACCCTTAAATGTTGGCCACCCCGAGTAAATTGATTTTTTAATAATTAGCAAACAGTCATTTATGGACTGAGACAAAAGACATTTTGATTATAGATAGTCTCCATGAGAAGTATGTTTTATAATTTTAGAGATATTCAAGCCAAAACTAAATTCTGCAAAACTTCGTAATACCTATAACATTTTTAGTGGTGTAAGTTACAAATACAAAAAAGAAATATTTTAACATTTCTTTAAATTTAGATTATTTTAAAGATTTTTCAGAACTGGGTATTTTTGAAATTTTTATGAAAGTACGAAATGAATTAATATTAAATGTATTTTGAATTTTTTTTTTAACCAAGTGTACCGAAAGACACACAAGTCTGTCGGTCTGTTTAGATAAAAATAAAACACTAATTAATTCGATATATAAATTTAATAATAAAATCTGAATTTCGGGAAATTCTTATCCGACGTATTAATAAAATCTAAAAATTGGTATTCAACTTCACTATTTATTCATAAATACTATTTTCCAACACCTTATATCGTGGACACCATAACAAATAGGATCCAATTCGTCCGATAATGTAATCCACACTGAAAAAAGCATGAAGCAAAATCAACGTTGATCATAGTTGATTTAAAATTAAATATTTATTTATTTATTTAGTTTAAATTGAACGTTTTTACGTTTGTGGTGAAATAATATTGTTTATATTAGAATCTTTCAATATTAATATAAACAATTTTACAATAATAAAATTTTAAAATTACTCTTAATTTCTAAAATTTCAATAAGTGAAAAATAAAAAATATTATCAAGAAGCTGTATTAACTGTGAAACAATGTTATTTAGCCATTTTTTGTTTATGAAGCAAAATTATAACTGAAAAAAGTTAAATTATTTATATTTCATTTAATTTTACAGTGATTTTTTTCTGTGTGTAAGGACTAAAAAAATATTTACCCTAATAAATTTCCTTTCTTTACCTCATAGGGATTGGGTAGAGGTTCGAAAGGGGTTAAATATTATATGCCCTTAAAAAATAATATTAAAATCATATTCCTTTCCCCCTTTCAACAAATAATAATAACAATATCAAGTTTATAAATATTATAAAGATTTTTGCGGTTTAACTTTTCCAACCTCTCGAAAAAAGTTTTTACAAAACTTTATTATATTCACACACACACACAAACACACATAAGAAATAGAAGAAAATCTCTAAACTCCATCAAAATTCTGGCCACAAAATATTCGCGCATAAATGCAATAAGATCACGTTCATAATACATGTTTACACTGTAATACAACTTTAAACTAACAAATGTAGAATATCACAACATGAAAACCACCCAAAAAAAAATACAAAACAGAATAATGAAGATTCTGTCCTCGAGGGAATTGGCGTTATGAAGAGCATATAAGAAGTAAACGGCTACGAAGGAACCAAATAATAGACTCAAGAGAAAGGGTTGTCACGATGTTGGTTTTGTTGACATACCAGAGCTAAAGTAAAAGAAGTTTAACTTTAAGTTGGCATCTACCAGACAACAAGGACTACAACAACAAAATATACATTTTGCTAAGAGATGAGATGAAAAAATAAGAAAAAGTAAAACTTTGTTTACTAAACGTAAAACGCGTAAAAGTTAAACCCAACGAAATATTTATGCAAAAGAATAATAAACCATTACCAACAGAACCTCAACCCCAACCCCCAACCACCTTCGTATATTAACCCCTTCCTTTCGAATAATTTCGTTATGTTTACATTCCCCGGAAACCAAAAGACGCTGTAAGAGAACGCAAATAAAAGAATAAAATGCCTTAAGCCAAAAATAACAAACATATTTTCATTTACATCGTTCGTTTCAATACCCTACTTTAGGTATTTGAGAAGATGGAAAGAAAAATTAGTTAACGTGAGAAATTAAAACAAACTATTAAGGACATTTTCATTCGACTTTTGCTGTTTCCAACTGAAAATTTATTTGAATATTTGAATTTTTGTCATCAGAAACGGTTAAAGAGATTCATAACCATTAGAACTTCGTGTAAATGAGATTTAAAGTTAATAAACTTGTCAAAAAGAGAGTAAACGCAACGCTTTCAATGTATACGTTTTTAATTCTAATTATTCGACCAGAAAATATATTTTTTTCTAAAGAAACAAAGGAAGTAATTTATGGGAAAAATTCCCTTGTTTAAAATGTCTGGGCTCAACAATAACGGCCCTCAATGCCAGAAGGAACCTTTAAATATGAATTATAATTAAATAAAGTTTTTTGTCTCTTCTTGATGTATATGAAATGACTCTTATATTGGACGTATAAAATGAAGTGCTTGATTTTAAAAGCATCTCTATTTTCATATTTTGATTTTTGTGAAATTCAATGTAGATTTCATTTAATATAATCAAAAATAATTCAGGTTTATCACTCGAATGGAAGATCATTTATAACACAGCACAATGGTTGCAAAACGACTCTTTAATAAGTCCATAACTCTGAAACTAGTACTAGAATTATTCCAATTAACTTGGAGACGTAAATAGGGAACGACCCTTTAAGTTTATCACCTTAGCATTTAAAGAAAAATCATCGAATTTCAATTGGATTTGACCCACCTTTATACACATTTTTTAGTTCTTATTTAAAAAAAAATAATGCCTTAATTGTGTATAAAATGCTTAAAACAAATTTAATGCAAAAATGATTTATTTATGTATGTAAATCTAACAAAAATTATATTATTTGGGATAACATTCTTTCATCTAGCTCCATTAAAAGAAAAGAACAATATGGTGAGGAAAGTCAATTTAGGAAAGAATGCTCACGCTCACCGATTTAGATTTTTTATATATTTGCATTAAGAATCATTTCTAAGGTATACTAAATAGCTCTGGTTCAATGAATAAATTTTTAATAAAACACTGCAATCAAACAAAATTCTAGAGATTTCAACTTTTTTGCTTTTGGATCGATATTGCTCGCTTTAAATAGGAAACTGCTTAGGACAATTGTATTTAATCTGACAAAATTTCAATGTTCGGACATTTGTTTAGTCGTGCGAATGTTTTCAACAGACAGACATAGCTAGAATATGATGATGTCGTTATACTCGGAATAACAAAGTTATATATCCTCCTAAGCATTTGTGGTGGTGCAGGGTATAAAAATTTGGGTCGATTGGCGGAATAGTTTGTTTTAGAAATCTTTAGCTCTTGATTACTTGAATGGATTTTCTTATGAATTTTAATATAAAGATAGCAGATGAGTGTAGTATATAGGGATACTGAGTCAGGTAATTTCTCTACATAAAATTCATTTAAAATTTAAGTCTAAAAATTCTATAGGACTAAGTTCAAATTTTGATTTTTGTTTCAGAGTAAATATAGCTTCTTCAGAATATTCTTAAATTTTTACAACTTGAAAATTTAGTCCTTTAAAATAATTTCAATAATTTATACTTGTTAATTTTATATCTTAATATCGACTGAATTTAATATATACAATAACGTAAAAATGTTGTATTAAAACTTAATGGAAAAAATCTTAAATAAAACATTTTCAACGTTGAATTTGCTTCATGCTTTGAAGGAAAAGAATCAGAAGAAGAACCAAAGAAAGATTTTACAAGTTCTACAACTAAAGATATTTGGATATATCTGATATATACGTAGTTATACATATATTAACCAATGGCTGAGTAGCGATTACAGTTTTCGAGTCCATGTCACTGCAATAGTCTATGGACCATAAAAATCTGAGCTTTAGAAAAATCTAAGCTTGGAACTTAATGTTACGAACAACAGTGAATGCAAGACATGTTAGGAAGCCCTAAAAATTAATGCAAATTTCGTATGTCACTGCGTAGAATTTCTAAATTCAAGATCAAAATTTTCATGTAGTATTTACTACTACAACTTAAAGGCGTAAATTAAAGAATGAAAAAGAACATGTAAAATATTTTCCAATTTTGGTATATAATTTAATATTAAAGAAGAAGTCTGTAATTTTTTGTGTAAAAAGTACTCTTGTATGGTATCGTATTAATTTTTTTTAAGTTTTAATCAAAAGTTTTAATAATTTATATTTCTATTCTATAAATTCTTTCGTTCGTTTCGTTTATGTCCATTTACCGGGTTCATAAACTACAATTAAAATGTCGCAACTGATTATGGGGTTCAAAATTCAAATTTATATACAAATTTATATTCAAATTCCGCTTAATGAAATAATGAAACATTTTTGTTTTTCTTATTTTTAATTTTGTTAATAATGTATTTAATGTTTAATTATTATGCATTCGTGTGTAATTTTATTATAAAAATAAATTAAATGGAAACACTTTATGGAGGTATGAATAAATAATTATTAAACATTTGATAGACACTTTAATGACGCAACTGTAGAGGGCCATTTAGTTCTTAGAAAAGTTCATTAAGTTGATATACACTGAACCAAATGTCGTTGGTAACGAAAAATTTTCGTAGAACTTTAACGAAAAAGGAGTTGTAAATAAAAAAAATTCTTCTTTTTTACAGAATTTTTCTTCAAATTGAAAAATTTTCTTCAAATATACTAAAAAAAGTTAATCAAATATTTTTTATTTAAAAAGGTTAAATTGAATAAAATTTCGTTGAAAAAATTAATAAAAAATATGTTATATCAACAGATATTTAGTAAAACGGTAATAACGCATCGTACGGTAAAAAATAAACAAATTTGTTTAATTTGACGTACTAAAATGAAGTTTATTTGAATATATTTTTTATTAATTTAACTATTTTTTTCGTCAAATAATTTTGTATATGTAGATTGAATATAGAAATATAAGGAGAAAAATATTTTATTGAACATTCTAAATAATATGACTGAAACTGGAGGAATATTTTGCATAAATTCATGAAAATGCAAATGGAAGATCAGCTGATCAATAAACTTGTAAATACAAGCCGGTCGGAAAATTTTTGTGCAGCAAAACACCAAAATAAGAAAAGATCCAGATTTCTACATATAAATAAATATTTCGATTTTTAAGTCTATAATATTTAATTTACAAAGCTTTCCAATTTAAAAAAGTTTTAGTGATCTCTATAACGATCTCTAATGATCTGGATAATAAAGAAGAAATAATTTTTCCTTTTACTGATCGTTTTATAATTTTCAAACTAACCAGGTGATAATAAGACTTCTTTCTTCTCAGTTCTTTTGATTACTTTTATACTTATTGAAATTAATTATTGATCCATTATATCACCTAACCCGTATAAAAAATGTATTCCTGTCACATGGTAGAATACAGAGTTGCCCAAAATGCATTTGTCCTGACTAGTAAACTTGGACTAAAAATTCTGCTTTTACTTCACATGTACTGTTATCTCGCCAATTTAAGCCCAGTGATCATTGATTCAATGCAATTTTTGCTGCTTACTCACACAAAGATAAATGTACAGTAGTGTAACCACCGACATTATCAGTTTCAAATTCTCGGAACAGTCAGTAATCTATGGTATTTGATATCCTCTAGAAATTCCTAAAAAGTTTGCTGATTAAAATATTTTTCTTCGAATCATTATAATCGAAATTTTATTTTATATTTAATATCAATTATCTTTATATATTTAATAGAACTCTAAACAAAAATATATAAAATATATTAGAATATTTGTTGTTTCGTTTGTATTTCGACTCATTAACTGTAAAATTCAATTAAAATGACATGAAATTACTGTTAACAATTGTTAACAAACAGTAGAAAATTTGTATGATTTTTTATTTGTTTCAACTTTAATTCGTGTAATTGAATTTATTTATATAATTTTTTGTTGTTGTTATTATTGTTGTTGTTTTGTTTGTTAAAAAATTTCTTATAGAAATTGTTAAAAGTGTTATTGACAATTATCAAGAAAATAGCGCCTTGTGCATACTAATTTGGGTTTTATTAGTCGTATTATTAGTGCGGTTGACTTACGATAACAGCACTAAATGTACTCTAAATAGTACTAAAATTGTATACGAGTACATGGACTTTTTGAACGGACGAACATATAGACATTAAATATAGACGATAGTTGTTGGTATTAAAAATACATTTTGTCATAATGACAGACAATCATTCAAAATAAATAACTGGGCTAAAAGAAAAAAATAATAAAAAAAATTTAAAATATATAAAAGTACATAAATATAAAAATAAATAAAAATAAAAAAACACATTTGACGTTAATATACCTTTACGTATGTATGTATGAGTGTAAGCATGTGAGTATGCGGTTTGATAAATTTTGAACTAAATACATAAATTTTCAAAATAAATTAGGGTTTATTTAAGTATTTAGTAAAAGAAATATAAATAAATAAAATAAAATGGAATTAATTGAAACTGAAGTGTAAGTATTAGTAACTGTTAGCTGTATTTTTGTATTTTATACTTATTTGTTATGTATATTGTTACCTAAAATAATAAAATCTTAACTATGATTTTATTATACACCAGACCACCATAGATGTATTGTTTGAAACTAGTAGTACATTTTCAAAAATTTCTCTCAAACAAGGCCCACTTCCGAAGTGGAACAGAACCGATAGGAGCATTTTAAAAATTCTTTTTATATTAATGTTGTCATCCTGTCTGTGACGAAATCATTTAAGACTCCCTAAATTAAATATTCTTTTATCAAATAAAAAATTTAGTCCATTAAGCTATGTTCGATTTTGGAAACATTTTCAAGTCCACAATAAATAACCGAATTAAAGAAATTTGTACTGAAAGTTTGTAATATTCCCCTTCAGTTTGCTATAGCTATAAGCAAAAATCTGAGGCAACACTAAAATTCGTAAAAAAAACTTTATAACATGTATCGTACTAAATATAACCATAATTGGACCAATAGAAAAAGGTTATAGGGTAAAATATGTAAAATGTTCACTCCAAAATCAATTTGTTTTAGAGGTCACAGTTTTAACTGCATTTCTCTGAAATTTGACACATATTTTTATTTATAAACAACAAAAACTACAAAGAAAATATAACGTATTTGGGAAATTAAAGGAATATGGTTTTAAGATTATAAATCTCTTAATTATAAACTAATTCTCTAGGTTTCATATTTTTTAATATACATTAGGGGTCTTATATGATTATATAAGACCCCTTCTCGGAAAACAGATTTGAGCTTATATAACAAATAAATAGTTTTCTAACTGCTCTAAATATATATTATGAATTTGACTAATCTCGTTCCATATTTTGCTACAGCTCCCATATATCACCTCCATATAATGCTACCGGAAAACGAGTATGAGCCAAAAAAAACTCTTAAATTAATATGACCAAAATTTTATTTAAAATCGTCACAATTATTTTTCTAACTGTTTTGAATATATGGTACCTTTGCCGAGTATTTGGCACAAATATTTATTTAAAATTTCTCAAATTCAGACGTTTACCTTAAGACGGATTTGAGTAGAGTATAAGGCTTAAAATATTCCTAAATATGAACCAATTCTGTTGAATTTCAGTGTATGCAGGAAATGAAAATGTTTCCACTATGTAGGTTGTTTAGGGTATTTAAAATTCGGTACAGCCGAATATTGCATACATAAGTTGGCAAGTCAAATCTTTTAATGGTGTGTCGATTCTATTCCTCCTAAAATCGATAAAGACCTCATAAAATTTAAAATATTGTTTTCTACTTCCACAAATTTAGTTATACCAAATTTTATAATTTTATTGGTAGACAAGTAATCGCATCATGTTTTATACATATTCAAAATTTTATACCATATTATTCACTCCTATTTTTTTAAAGAATATGAATTCTAAAGTAAAGGCATATTCCAGTACGAGTGTTCCGTATCACTCGCGTGATACGGAAGCGTGCCAAAATGTTTATACACTGTTTTTGAAAATAATTTTTGAGCGGACCTGTACCATATGGAATATAGTGGATTTCAAAGTTCAACGAACGATTTAGAAAACCATTGATTTCGCTGGTCATATATACTGGAATGTATATTCTTTTATTACTAGTAAAATATGTTACAGAATTTAATTCCCTTCGTAGCGTTTAAGCATTGTCTTCACCTTCTATTTAAAAGAATCATTGGGAATATGAATATATTTCTCATTTTTAAATTTCTAACTGACCACGTCCACATTATCTTTATTTATGAAGATGAACTGGAATGATTTCGAAGCACGCAAACTATCAATCATAAGTGGTTGGCAGGAAAAATTAATCTTCCTTCTCGTCAACACATCTCTTTGAGTAAAAAAAGTATACCCTCCAAAATACCATATTTGTTATTATTGATGCATAACATATGTAATAACTAGTGTTTATTTGTTTTTATTATGTTTTCTATTAACTGGCTTCATAATTTTTGTCCATAATTTCCATAACTTTTCATGTGGGACTAACTATCAAAAATAACTACAATTGCGATCAAATTGAAGATCGATTCTTTATAATTAAAAATGACATTTTACATAATCTTCATTTCCCAAAGTTTTTACTTGCCAACTTTTGTACTCGAAGAAGGTGTAAGAGGTATTTTGGTCTTTTTTTTCTAAATTTTTACTTCCCCAATTAAAATGAAGAAATTTTACATTTCAACTCACGATATGTGTGTGTTTTTGTATTTATACTAAGTATGAAATTGTAATTAAAATTGTTTTATAACTTTTTCTAGGGAAAATATAAAGAAAATGATTTGAAACTCTTTTTCGATTTGTGTGTGTGTGTTGTTTTTCTACCGAAAGGAAATTTTTGTTGCGTTTTTTTGTACGTGAACACGTTTAAGACATAAAATCAAGAAACTATTAATACAAATAAAAAAAACTTAAATTAAAATCTAATTCGTAATCTAATCTAGATTAAAATTAAGTTGGCATTAGTGGTTAAATACAAATCTTAATGAACAATTTATACTTTTATTTATTCAATAACATACATACACATACACATACATATGCATATAATTCAATTGTATTTAATTTAGTCAGTCATTCAGTTATTCATTGAGTTTATTTTTCATTATTTTATTATTTGAATATTTTAGTCAGACTAATAAAGTTCAGGTTTAAGGTAGAAAAATTAACAAAAAATTAGTTGAATAAAAATATATATTTTTAACCATAAAATTAATGGCGTGTGAAAATTGTAGATAAGACTTTTATACTGGAAACGCAAATAAAAAATGAATGATTTAAGCTTCAGTTAAATTTCAATTTTGTTTAAATCTTATCATTAAGAAACACGTCTATATCGGCTTGTTTCAACATCAATCAATTTGACGGATTAAATCTTAAACTACTGAAAATATTTTGCTACTTGAATACTGAACAAAAGATGTTGAAAGTTTTTTTTTATCAATAATGAAATTGTGTTAATGATATAAGTTTTTAGTTCAAAGAAATTCGTAGTTCTTTAAAGTGGATTTTTTCGAAATTGTTAGCAATATATTTTTGTTCTGGTTCTTGTCATAACTACAGTTATAGACATCATACCTATTAATTTGACAAGTTAGTTCTTTTTAACTCGATGTTATGGTTTAAACATCGTTAATGAGACATCGTTAATGAGTTTTTATTACTAGCAGGACCTATTGAAAGTAATAAAGGTCATCCATATGATATGATGAGTTTGTCATAGAGTGTCATTAATCTTACACATTATTTTTACATAAAAAGTTTAGATGGTTGGAGTGTTATGCGTTTGTGCTGATGTTTGTAACATACAGGGAAAATGATCCTACATTCACTTTTAAGTAAACCATTCGAATCAGAATCTCTTTCTTTTACTTAATGATGTTTGTCCGTCCGTCTGCCGTCCATGTACGTTGCGAACACTGTCCCCGATAACATCACAATGAAATTTGGTACATGTTATTATTTCAAAAATAATTCCATCTAAATATCGCTTTTAAAGGCTTAAAACTCACTTAAGCATTAAATTATACGAGAGTCTGTCCATAATTTCTTTTAGCTCCAGTATCCCCCAGAAAATTTAATTTTAAACCGCATAAATTTCACATAAATGTTAGTTTCACAATAATCTACTGCAAAATAAAATGTATACAAGGATCGTTTTTTAAATTTTTCGTAACTAGCAAATATTGTGGTGCAGGGTTTTACATAGTCGTGCTTGACCCGCTATCACATTCTTGCTTGTTTTTATGAAACAATGTTTTCATTTACATATATTTATCACCTAAATTTTAAGTTTATCTCTGTTATCGATCTATAACTTTTATAAACTAAATCAGTAATAGAAAACTTTTCAGCAAACAATCTAGTAATTTAGTCGGGCTGTGAGTGTTCGAACAACTAATAGACGGACGGACATATCTATATCGACACAAATTTTGACTTGGCTCAATATTATAGAACTTAAATAAATCCTATTTGGCGTCCCAATTTTGTCAGGCTAGAAAACCATTGGATTTCATTTGACTTTTAGTGTTAATTAAGCATAATATTTAATCGATCTTTTCAGCGGCTTTGATAGAAATCATGGATCTTAATGCTTTAATTTTGTTCCCAAAAATCAGTTAAATATCTACAATGAGATTTATAGAAAATTTAAATGTTCCTTGAAATTTTGCTTGTCATAACAGACAATGTCTGAGGATCTACCCGCTAAAATGTTCTTCTGTTTAACGTAACTATACCACCATAATTATGTCATTTATCTGATGGCTTTAAAAACATCATATACAAATTTCGTCTCAGTATATGGCTTTAACCTCACAAAAGTTCTAAATATGACAATTCAATTTAAAAGCGTCAGTTAATTTCCACGGCTTAAAGAAAAACTGTAACGTCATAACATTTGGATCATCCCTTTACTTGTAGGTTACTTATGTATAACTTGAAGTAACTTATGTTGCAAAACTAATCCTGGGGATTATATAATGATTATACTGGAACAATTCAATCTCCCTCCGACAGATTTGTATTCACTATAGAACAAATGGTGGACTGCCATGGTGGAGACTTGAAAAAAGTTATTTAAGATTTTATGAATTCTAGAAATCATCTTACCCCGTAAATTATATATATTCTTGCATCAAATTGATATCTGAGCCAGAGTATTTGCTATATCCATCAGTCTTTCAGTCTGTTGTTGTCACGTTCCATTCCGTAGGAAACAAGTTATAGGCCGATATCTAACACAACCTTTGAATATTGAAATGAAATTGCACATAGATATATCATTTTATGTTTAAATTGATTGTGCTGGAAGAAATTAATGATTCGGTACAGGCAAATGCAGCATTTCACCTTGCTCAACTAAGTGCTACCTTTGGAAATGGAAATGAATTAAAAGTGACAATTAGTATCTCCAAAAATTATAAGTCAAATATCGGTCTATGTTTCTAAAGAATCTGGTTCGTTATAGCTTTTTGGACATTCTATGTTAAAAACTGGTCACATAATATTAATGTCAAGTAAAACTTTGATCATGTGAAAAGCTCAAAGCCGGACATTTCGAACTGTATCCCTCAAGAAAGTTCTTGAGATATTAAGTAGGAATGATATCCGGACTATATTTAATCTGGGCCATATCATACTTGTTCATTTGTCCATTCCTCTACACTTATCTTACAAGCGTTATGCAGAAAACCACACATACGATCAATGTCCTCTTCCATGAGGTTAGTCCTATGCTCTTGCATTCAGACCAGTGCAACGTTTGAATATTCTGCCATCCTATTCAATATGCGTAATATCTAGACCAGATTCGACGTCGTGTACACACCCGTAAGGTACTAAATTGCGGAAATGCTTTCGGTAAAAATGATGTAATTTGGAACGTATATCCTGCAATACCTCTGCCAGTTCGTCAAAATTGCAATAGTGTTAGATCACAGAATATTACGCTCACCCGGAGGTTTGAAAGACATTTGGATGTTGAATTATTTAATAAATGCTCCACCAGCACCGTTTGTAAAGAACCTGTCAAAATTGAAGCCGTATGAACGTTATTGAAGGCTCCTTCAAATCTCCAGTGATTCATGACTGTTCAAAGTCTAACTGCCATTAGGATATTTGATGTAACCAGGTACATTAGTGTTTATTTACAAGATTTTGCGTAACGTACTCGTCACCGACGAGGTTTCGAGATTGCTGCAAGAGTTTCTCCAAGCTTTACGCTTGGCATTCCTGACCTAATTTTTAAAGCGAATTACTTATATAAAGACAAGTTTCCCGTTCTTTCGACATCATTAAAGCATTTCCTCACTCCCCTCCAAGTTTCAGCTATGGCCAAGAACCACAACGGTGGTCTACTCTTTCCTCTATGCATTGACACCATACATGTGCGTGAAATGGCCACATTCCGTTACCACATTCACTTCTATTGTCTTATCACCGATACTATGGATATCAAATCGATTTGGCAATGTATTGGCGAGTATTGTCTTATGTTCCTTCCACCTGGTTTTTCGGCTGCTCAGGAAGAATAAAGCCTTACAATTCCAAATAAAAATGATCCTAGAAGAATCATTCGGAAGAAACGTTTAAGTCTTCTATCATATGATGATCTACTCCACTTGTTAGTATTATGTCAAGAACCTCTTACTAGAAATCAGAGGGGATAAAGATGTTATGTTTTTTTTGAGTCCAAGGATCTTTCCATTGTTGGTCCACTGTTTCAGTTTATCAGTTAAAGAAGTTTTAGTTTATTTAGGTTATTTTTACTTTACACAAGATACTTTGCAAAGGTATCTGTGATTCGGACTTTTTTTAAATTATTAACACTATTATTTGTTAATTATGTTTATTTTATCACAAGCTGTTATAATTTTTCACATTAAACATTTACCAAACGATTTTAAAATCAGAGCACAAACTTTTGACTTTTATGCAAAAACAACTTAATAAAAAATTCCTTTCCATTGCATATTTGAAATAAGACATCATCAGCAACAGAGAATAGTTGCAATAAATCTGATGAGAACAAACATTTGTTGTTATAACATTACCGCTGTCAATTCATTATGAACGTGATTTGTTAAGTTTTCATTTTCCCTACAAACCCAGCTTTTTATGAATTTTTAATATTTTTCCATTTTTTCTTTGCGAAATATTCGCATATTTTTATTTTGTAGGCGTTAATGCGGCTTCTTTATTGTCACATTATGAATTGCATTATTTATTGTTGTTGCTGCCGTTGACGTTACCGCTGCCACTGTCGCAGCTGTTAATGTTGTTGAGAAAAGCTAAAAACTTAAACTGAATATAGATGATAATTCGAATAATATAGATAAATATTACGACTTTGATTAAACAAAAGAAGAATAAGTAAGAATCTTCTTCAATGCCCTACACCAAAATGCGTGTACACACACACTCATAGAGATATAATAGAAGTTTTTTAGTTATATTTTTGTTTATATAACTTTTCTTCTACTGAACCGATTTACATATTTTTTGGAATGGTAATTAAGCACATAAATTATATTATGGCAAAATTTTATTCTCTTTTCTATTTATCTATTTTTGCTTGAACTCGAGGATGTATCTAATATCGGTCTATATTTTTTAATGTACTGAATCGATTTTAATGGCCTTAAACTCTCAGGACTGTAACAAATTCTTAAGCCAAATTTCATTGAGCCATGTCAATTGTTGTAAATGTGAGCGAGCCATTTTTTATGTGAGCGAGTGTACATTTTACATTAGTGTTACACACGGAATGTCAAACTTAATATACCCTCTTCACCTCTTGTTGTGATGAAATGTAAAAATGTAAAAATATACGTTTAAATAATTTAATATGCCGGATATTTCGGTATAGTAAATCATTTTACTTTTTCCCAACTGACAGATGTCAGATATATTTTAAATTGCGTTCATGGATTCATGATAGACCTTTGCCATACACACACACACACACTTAAAAATAATAAAATGTGAATGAATTTATATTAAAAAAATGTACATAAATCCATATAAAGCAATTAAAATTTTATTGCTGAGAAACTGATTCGAAATTAGAAAATAAAAATTATTTCATATTTATTGATCTTGTCATAAAAAATGTTTCCTTGACATCGAAAAGATTAACACCTCTACGCACTACTCCATAAACCACCCAATTAGATATGCTCACAAACACACATATTTATATACTCTCATTTAAATGTATACTCACACACAACGATCACAAATTTCATACAGAGATACTAAACTGAAATAGTTTAAATTATGAATGCTTACACTTAATTGGCTTAAATGAAGATTTAATAACTCATAACTAGGCGTAGCTTTTGACACTCGTAAAACCCAACTTTACGATCACAAATAATCGTAAAAAACTGCTGAAGATCAAAATGTTGCCAAACAACTTCAGACAAATGCTTTTTTCAATATTTAACAAAACGGTAGAGAAGACAGAAGTCTAATATTTTCCTTTTTACTCTGTGAAATAAATTCTTCTGAATAATGCAAATAGACGATCATGGTCGCCTTCATAAAAATTATCTTGTAATGAAATGTATGTTAATATTTTGCATTCCATTCCATTTCAATTCATTACATGTAGCAACTACTGTAGGGTATAATAAAGGAACAAATTACATTGATGAGAACTTTAAGACATGATCATGATGGTGGCAGGAAAAATATTGTGTGGTGAAGGTAATGAATCATTCAAATTCTTAGCCTTAAGCTATTGTAATTTACCTGTAAGTAGTAGAGGCTAACGAAAAGATCAACTTCGTTTAACGTAAGAATTTTACTTGTAAAAGTGGCAAAATTCTATATCAATGTAGCTTCAGATAATTAAGTAAACTGAAGGAAGAGGTTTTTTTTTTAAACCAAATAGTTTGCACTTCTTGCCCCTTGCTTTTAATTTCACGTAGATTTTTTCTTTTGCACAGTGGTTTGAAATATGTAAAAAATTAAAAAATTTTTAAGTCCTTCAAATAAATTCTTTTTGATTCTCAACGTGAATTTACTATTAAATAAAAACAATAAAAAGTAATATTCGGAGCAATTTGATCCTACTGTGTCTCTGTGTTTTGCTGGTGCAGTTTCGGTAAGTACTACCGTCATTTACACTTAAATTCCTAATTCACAAATTGGTGAAGAGGGTATATTAACTTTATCATGCCGTGTGTAATCCTAAGAAGAAATCATCTCAAACCCCATAATAAATATATATTCTTGCACCAAATCAAAATCTGAGTTGTATGTCCGTCTGTTGGAAGCACGCTCACATCCACAAAAGCCAATGAAATTTAGTCTTAGTATTTATTATAGTTCTGAAAGGTTTCCTATTTAAAACCAGTAAAATCGTTTTTGTATATTAAAAGCTATAGACCGATATCTAAGGCATCCTCTAGGATCAAGTAAATAAATTTTCTTAAAATTGTCAATTATAAATCGACAAATTGGAAATAAGTTGTGTTATAATATTAGGCTACATTTTTTACTCATTAAGTGTTCCGTTTTATATTAAAAAAAAACTTGTATATATTTTATATGTTTGTGGTTGTATGTGTGAATGTTTGTTTGTACGAAAAATAACACATTTCTAAACACGCATTGTGATGAAGAGTATTGAAGATTCTAATTTCTAATACACTTCTGTTGTAATTTCCAAATTCATTGGGTTCCCAATGAATTTGGAATTTGATAGAATTATGCACTGAACTCGTAGATAGATACCTTACATCCACACTGGTTCTAATATGATACAATATCCTTATGAATGCATAAACAATGTAGAATGTATCTCTATCTTTTTTTATTATCTAACTGGAAGATATATTTTTTTGACCTGAAAAGTTCTATGTCATTAGTGAATTTGGAAATATCTAATTTTTCACATATACGTTATGCTTATAATTGAACCTTGAACACATCATTGTGGAATACCAGTAGTGTGTAAATAACTCTGTTACATATTCATTCAGACAAAACTGAACAGTTATACTTTAAGAAAAGATCATATTCCTGGAAAATTTTTCAAATGATAAAGAACTACTGGATTCATAAAATTATTTTTATTAAATAAAAAACTAATCACTGACTGATAACAATTTTATTGTTATTTTAGAACCCGTTAGAAAAGACTCTTTATTACAATAACAACATTTTTTTTCAACAATTACAATTGTTATTAACGCAAAATCGCAATGCGAACAAACAATTTCTTTGTTACGGTAACAATATCTAATAACAATAGTATGTTGCTTCTCGTTTATGGTTACCGCAAACATGTTTTTTCTTCAATTTCTTCAACTTCAGGGGATCTGGAGATCATGGCATGCATTATTCATTCCATTCATTTATAACTTATAATTCATTGCAGAAACATTCTAAGGGCATTGTAATAGGATATGGAATACAAAAGGAAGACACAGTTTTCCACCGTCATTTTTTGTCACGAATAAAACTAAATGAACTACTAAGATATAAGAATCTCTTTGTCGATTTTACCGAGAATCCCTTAGTAAAAGAAAGGTCTTCGTACCATAATTTCCCAAATCAAACATGAAATAACTTCTTATTGAATTGACAATTAAACATATTTTTATGTCATGCACCTTATTTATATCCTGCACCACAAATGGTTGGGATATTATGCTTTGCAAAAGTTGTAACGGGTAGAAAAACTATTCTACCACAACTTTCAAGTATCCCAGTCTATTCAGAATTACTTTCTGAGTGGATTTAACGATGTCCGTCCATGGCTGAATGTCCATCTATCTTGATGAAATTTGGAACGTGTCATTATTTTGGCCTAAGAATGATGTCTATTGATTTCTTATTTACGCTTATGGTCGAACTTAACCGATCTTAACATTCTTACATGTTTTTTGTATCGATAAACGGTTAAAATTTTTTCATATAGATTGCTCTTGCAATTAAATAGCAGGAACAGTCTATGAAGTTTCAAAAACGTTCATGTTTACATAAAGTTTCGAAATATTTGAAAAGTTTTTAACGAACCTTAAATTATTCTTTATATTTGTAAAGTAATAACAGCATGTATTAATTTTAGTTAGAGAGATAAAGGATTACAGACTTTTGCTCCAACTTTTATATGGAGATAGTAAATCAATCAGTACTTTAGTCAATATTTTCTACACATGTACATTTGACGTTTGTAGTAAATCTTACCAAACCACTGTACATTTTTAGAATTTTGCTTCTTTGCAAATGAAGAAGTTCCATATTATATTGGTGGTGTAAAAACGATTTGTTTCGATTATGGAAAGTTGTTGATTTGGAACAAATTGCATTCAGACATTAACTCAAAAAAAAGTTTTAAAGCAAAAAAAAACTAAAGTAAAGTTATATTATAAAAAGACAATATACTGGAAGAAAACTTTAATATTTAAATTCGTTACAGTTATAAAAAATAAATACATTTTTTAATAGTAAATTTACAAATTAATGTCTTTTTTTCTTTTCAACAACTATAAAATATGATTTTTAATGAGATTTACCAGACACAAGGAAATAAATAAAATAATATATATAAGAAGAAGAAGAAGAAAATATTTTATTTAATTTAGTAGAAGTTTGCCAATTTATAGAAATTTTATAAAAATTAAATTTATAAAAAAAGTTCTTTTTTTAAATATTCTTTTCTGTTTTGCCACCACGACGAGTTTTACAATACAGACATGATTCAGGTCATTATGTATTTTTATGAAAATAAAATGTTTTGCAAAAACCAGTAAATTTCAATTTGAATACTGTACTTTTATAATTTTTAATTTAATATTCTGAAATTTATAAAATAAAAGTTGGTATAATCAAACATTTATTTAATTTGTAACAGCTCGGTGGAATTTAATTTTTTTAGATTTAAAAATAATTTTTATAAAAGTTTTTCGATGTAATTTTCAATTTCGACCCACAAATTTGAATCAGTATTGAAAGTCATAGATCTTCAAAATATTAAAATTTCAAAAATTTATTAAACTTATTTAAAATTAATTTTTTGGAAATGAGAAAACAAATGATATAATGAGTGATATATATGAATGAGTGACCAGAAAAAAGTGCGTATTAAAATTATTACATATTTCCAAAGAAACTCAACTTGGTCCTACAAAATGTTGGCCTTTAAAAGGCTGACAATCAAAGGTCTGCCGTTAAACGATTTCCAGTGTTTCTATACAGACAGGGCTCAAAAAGTTCCTGACAGGAACGATGCTATAAATTGAAAGGCCAAAAACAGATCACGAAAAGTATAATCTGGGACATTTTTTCCAAATGTGCCAGATTATACTGGAAATGTTGAAGAAAAATTTAAGACCCAGAAGCAGTCATATTTTACTAAAAAGTTCTTGATATGGCAAACAGTATGCAGTTGCAGCAAAAGAAGCCAATTATTTGTTACAACCGGCTCTATAAATACCGAAATTTACATCAAGGAAAAATACTACTTCCGTTTATAAGACTTGTCCATTTATTTTTGGCTTGACTTGGCATCCTGTCCCTATCGAAAACAAGCTAAGGTCAATAGAGAGGTATTGGGCCTTAAAAAGTGTGGTAGACTGTAAACCGAGTTGCGCTACATGTTCGATCAAACTGACAGAAAGCACAAATAAAAAAGATTATTAACATTAACATAATTAACATATTAATAGCAGTGACACGAAAAAACTAACAAGTTTATGGTGGCAGAAGTATAATATGCTGTATTAAGATTAAGGTTTCGTTAAGCAGATTTTTCCGGGTAATATTCAGAAAAGATCTGAAAGAGTATTAAGATTCATAATATTAGGTAGAGTGTATTTTATATTCATCTCTGTCATATTACATTACATTTCCACTTCTTATTTATAATTTTCATTAATTTCACAGCAAATCTATAAAAGAAATATTAAATATTCCAAACATGACCATTTTTATGTTGCAAGTAAAAAATTTGCAATATGAAAAATTTGCATTTATATTTTATAAATAAAAACGTTTTTGTTTTTTTCATAAAAGAATTATAATTTCTTACAAAAAAATATTTTTCTATTAATTTTTCTCTTTCTTTCTTTCGTTCGTCTTTTTTTATTATATTCTTTGGGTGCGTTTTATCGGTCACTGGGTATGAACGCATAAAACTACATGATTTTTATGCGATTTTAGTTTTTATACATTTATCGTTATTAATGTTTTGAAAATCAATAGAATAAAAGTTTTCATTTCGTCTGAATTTGAATTTGAGACATGGTCTTGGTTTCAACATTTAGTAGACATTTGTGACAGTTTTCTGTGGAAAGAAATTAATTTCATTATAAACAACTATAACTAATTCCATAACAAACAAGAATCTTTAAAATACTTTCTTTTAATATTAAACAAAAAATAATAATTAAAATTATTGTTATAATATAAATTTCAATGTTATTAAAATAAATTCTAATGTATGAAATCATTACAGAAGAATAATTTATTTTTAATAGTAAAAATCACAAATTGGAATTACACTACTTACAACAACTTTCCTATATATTCTTCTATATTCTGGAAATATAGAACAAACAGGATTTATCCTACCGTTTGTGCTACTTTAGTCTTTTGTCGCAATATACATATTGCTTGCCATACCAAGAACTATTTGGGACGTTTTGACGGCTTTTCTAGTAACATTCCTGTCAGGAACTTTTTGAACCTTGTGTGTTTCTAGTCCTGCATTTGCTTTAACTTTTCGTACAAAATATAAAGCAGTAAGCTTACCGGACAGCATTTTAGAAACATTATGTGAACCATTTTTTCTATCTGTACAGTTTACTGACATTGGAAACAATTTGACGGCAAACATTTGAATGCTTGGCCAACTTTTTGTAGGACCAAGTTGGGTTTTGTTGAAAATATTATCAATAATATTAATACACACTTTTTCTGGTCACTCATTACAATCAATTTAACAATTTATTAATTTGTTTTACGAGCCAATTGATCGAAAAATTAATACCGGGGAATTTTTAATCTCATTCCTTAAGACAAATAGCTTCAATAATTAAGAATTATCCATTTAAAAGTGCTTTAAAGTTTGCTTTAGGGTGTAAGGAAACATTAGTCTAAAACATTTCTCTTGAAACTTTAGGTACGTAGAACTATAAACAAATCCGAAAAGAAGAAGAAATCCTATATTAACAAAAGAAATACAAAATTCGAAACTCTGTGGCCGATTATTGCGAACTCTTTCTGCCAAACGAATGCCAAGACTAAGAAAGCGTCAAAGAATTGAGATAGAGTGTTGACTCCATATCAAATAAATAGATTAGCTTCGATATGAGATTGATTGTGGAATATCATGAATCAGAAAAATGTATATTTCAGGTTGTAATAAAGTTGATTCAATTTCAATATCGCCTGAATTCCAATTTCGATATCGCATGAAAAGAAAAAGGATGTGGAGTTCTTGATCATTTAAATATTGATGGGACTGAAGATCAAGACTTATAAATTATCGAAAATCGAAGAAATTTAATGAGGGATAGAAGTTTCTTCACTCATTCAGTTTGTTTAAATAGATTATAATGTTTGTAGGATAATTTTGCTTCTGAATTAAAATTCGTCTAGTAACACTGATATCGATTATTTAATTACTTTAGAATTAAAATAATAACTTATTTGTATATAAAATTTACTCTAGTTATTTAACCAGCTGAATATATTTATGTCATCCCTAAAAGGTAATGAAATCATCGCAGACGTTATGCAATCATTAATCACTTCCATTGCCACAAAATCATTAATAATAATTAACACTTTAATGCAATCAATTCTTTGATTACATTAGATTTTAACAAAAAACAAGAAAAACTGAATAAAAATGAAACAAAAAAATAAGAAAGAAATAATAAAATGTCAGACTTACAAATGTCAAATTGTATTCAGAAGATTAATGATTGTTATGATCAGCAGAAACAATTATTTAATTCACTTTTTTTTAACACTAAATCAAATATTAAACATGAATGTTTTATGTAAATAATTCAAACCCCTTTTATTCTTTGAAATTGTCAACACTTTTATATTTGATTAAAATGTTTCACTTTTTTAAATTTAGATTGTGAAAAATGGTTTCGCAAATTATATATTCATTATATAATTAATTTTAGTTTTTTCTTTTCTAGAAAACCATAACTTCCTGCTGTTTTTTGAAAGTTTTGAAATCATTAATTATGAAAAACACATTTCATCACATAATTTTTTAGAATATGATTCCAACGTCTAATTTATAATTAAAATTTATACAGTATCTGCATAGTCAACTGTTCCATTTAATTTCAGAAAAATAATCTTCTAATCTCATTATTGCTGAATGAGGGTTATATGTAAGCAAAAGGAATTTTTGGACCTGTAAAATTCCGATAGTGAAATTTTGAAAGTTAATTTGGCATATACAAAATTTAACCGCCACAAATTATGTTGGATTTTTTTTATATATATTTCAATTTTGTAACAGAAATATTTAAGGGTCAAGGTATCATTCTATTGTCTGTAAGTTACAGTATATCTGCGCAAAAGCAACTATATAATTTAGATAAATTAAAGTTGGTTCCAGTTTTGCAATTTGAGAACTTTACAAACGACTTTTTTTTAAATTTAAAAAGTTTTGTAAGAGCTTGTGATAAGATGTTCCCCCTCCCCCACTCGTATTTACTTTACAATTATTTCCATAAAAAACAACACAAATAATAGCAAGTTTAGAAAAAAGACTGTAACCCAAATTTAAAATTTGGAAACCCTCTAAAAAGTTCCCCGGGTCTAAAATTTAATCTGTATTTGTTTATTTAGTTGTTTGGAATTTATGTACAGCACAACTACTGCTCCGGTTTTGTTGAAATATTCATAGAACGGTCACAATACAACCTAAAGTAACATAGGCCCATAAAACATTTCGGTAAAAAAATATAAATGAGCAAAAATATAAACAGCGAGATTTTTTTTAATTTGGTTTCAAATACTTTTTCTTTCTTATCGAACAAACTGTATGACGGATAAAATCATGGAAAACGAAGCTCCCATATAAAGCAAATTTTTTATCGAATATCGGAAAAACTATTTAACTGAAGGTATTAAGATTTTATATGAAATACGTTCATGAGGAACAGTTTTACTGGACAAAATGTAGGATAGATAGGATCAGGGGCAGAACTATTACAGCGAGAGTTTAAACATATTTTTACTTAAAGAATTGCTGTAGTAAAAAATTATAGGGATAAGACCATGGGTACTGCTAGAATTCTTGAATTAAATCCCGATATTTTTCAGGAAAAAAGGTAACTACCATACAAAGAAACCGCCCATATAAACAAAATAATTATTTTCAAATAGTAAATTGTATTCTTTGAATATGAAAGTCTCTATTAGAGTTCACCATAGGAAATGGAATTTATGCTCAGCAACAACTTTAAGTAATTTTACTGGCTTAAAATAAAATGAACAGTGTGATAAAATCAAAGTCGTAAAAATATCGATCATTTCTAGTCTGAATATTTTCGCGATTACGGCGAAAATCTTCCAAATTGCCAAATCTCCGTTGTGTGAAATATCACTTAATACACATCGGTACTTTTAAGACTTTTCTTGGATCTAGATCTTTATTTTTTGAAGGATCTAAAGTACCGGAAGCAAGTACTAAAAATTGATTTCGGATTTAAAAATATAGCGGTTTTCAAATTATGAATAGCGATATAATTTGTTCCGATGGGACTTAGAATGAATGGTAAGGATCTATTTGGAGTGTAGAAAAAAAGAAAGTTTCGAATTTATGAAAGCAGCATCAAATCTTTTTTCATCCTATTAGTAAATATTAGACTGGTACAAAAATTCTTTAATGAAGACCATAGTGAGCATGGCAGTTTTTTGTTTGATAAGTCTTTGTTAGCGTTGCACCTCGTATAAAAATTAATATACGATCTCACATGGTAACATTAAAGCCACGTTAAAAAAAAAATTAATTTTAAATATTGTTCATTTTATTGGTGGATTATATTAATATTCAAATTATTTTAATATAAAATTATGAGAAATATAAAACTTTTTTAATATAATCGTTACTATTTTTCCATTTTTGTTACAATTAAAAGATGTTTGTTATTTAAGTGAATATTAAAATAATTTATTATATTAAAAGTGATAATAAATATAAAACTAAATATTCTAAAGAGTATTGAAAATAAGGAATTTATTACAAAAACAAATATTTTATTATGAAATCAATTGCTATTGACATTTCATACTTTATTCGCATATTCAATTATCTCCAATTTAAATTAACGATCACAACAAGATGACATTAATCTTATTAAAATTTATTAATAAAATTCCTAATAAATCAGCATTTAACATGTAATAAATTTATAATTTTTTTATTCATTTAATTTTTTATTTTATTTCATTTAACTAAATGCAAAATATTTTCTGTATTTTTTCTTTTAATAAAAACAACTAAAAAATATTGTTATTATTATAAATTTATGCATAATGATTATAATTATTCACAATTTTTTCCATAATTCATCTATAATAAACGTTGTCGCGTCATTAAATAATCATGATTATTTCTATTTTGTTTTATTAATATAAAAAACAACACCAACAATGTCAATACTACAATTATAACAATTATCGGTGTATAATAAAATGCCTTTAGAAGCGATCGGTCAGACGGTCGCTTATTCGGCCAGTCAGGAGATTTGAAAACGTTTTGTGTTTAAATTTCAAAAGAAAAGTTGTATATTGAATTGAGTTAACATTTGTGCCGATTGCTGAGAAAAAAAAATTCCTAGGAACTCGCTGTGACGTTTGTCGCAACTCTGACTTTAAAGCCACTAACCGCAATAATTCATTAATGTTATAAACAAGTCATAATTTTTAAAGATCGTAGAACAAAAAACCCAGGATTGTAAACCGGCACACAGTGTTTCGCATTCATAATAAATATCGGCAAAAACAGCAATATTTTCGCTTTTTACCATGGTACGGGTTTTAACTTTTTTTATTCTTCAATGATCGGAAATTTTAAAGAGTTTAATTATAATTTTTAAAAGAGAGCGATAAAGCTCTTTGTGTAATATGTATTAATAAAGTTGTATATTGAATTAATATTATTGTCGATTGCTGAGCAAAAAAATGATAGAAACTCACAGAAAAATTTATAAAAAGAATTCTTTAAATGAATAAACGCACAAATGGTTTTTTGTCGTGTAAGTTTTATTGCGAAAAGATTAAAATTTTTATCGAAAAACTGTTTTATTTTTGTTCCGAATTTTTCCATACTCTGCTTATTATTGACATTTAAAGCACTGTGCCAGAACAACACCAACACCAACCAATCAACCGATCAATATTGTTAATGTGTTTGTATTTGCTGATCGTTTTATAAATTTTTAATAAATTTATTTGTTATTGTTGTTGTTGCTGTTTTAAGCAGTAAGTAACCTTACATAAATATTAAAATTAACAATGATAATAATATTTTATTTTATTATTTTTTTGTTTTTGTTCATTTTTTTTGTTTTGTTTTGTATTTAATAATATTTTTTGTTGTTCAATATTTAAGCAAATAATCTTTCATAAACGTGTACAAGTGATATTTTGTTGTACAATTGCCAACTGTCATTTCTTGTATTAAAACTTCATAATTTTAAAATTTAACCTGCTGCTGCGATTACTTGTAGGATTGCCAGCAACATTTAAAAGTCTAGGTCAATGTACGAGGGTGGTGGGGAAAGGCTTTTTGATTTTTGTATTTTTGATCAAACTATTTATTAATTTAATCATTGAATATAATAATTATCTTAATTATAATTAATAATTGTATTAATATTCCATATATATCTTTCTTATTTGGAAATATTTTAAACAATTCAAATTGCTTACAGTTTAAGAAATATTTAGTTTCAAAAACTGTAAATTTCAATTTTATCAGATTTTTTCAAATACATTTTACATTTAAAGAAAAAATGATTTTAGAGATTTTGAAAATAAATCTAAAAATGTCCTGATTTAATCAAAACTTATAACTTTGGAAAAAATCGATTTCGTAGTTGTAGTGAGTTATAAACGAGTTTCTTAAGTAGCCGATACCGTCTTTTCCTTTTGTCTGAAAAAATACTTTAAAGGATTTTGTATAATGAAAAAAAAAACGTTCCACAAACCGAAATTTTGGAAGAAAGAGAGTTCACAAGTTCGATTAAATTTTTAGCTTTTTTTAAATCGCAAAGCTGGAATTTTATGATTTTTGTATAACTTGATGCCTTGTAACGCTGGGAAAAATATAGCAGAATCCATTTTTGATTTTTTTTTTAGTTTTAGATTTTTAAGAAAAACAAAATAATGTTGCCAATGTTGGTACAATCACTACATTTATCTGCAAAGTTTCATTAAGAAAGATTGACTAATAATTCCAATTTTCATTAAGCCACCATTCAAATGTTTCCACGAAATGACGTTTTATTCTCATAAAAAATCCAAAATTTAAGAGTAACGATCCATTATTTCTCATAAATTTTCTGCAATCTTTATTCTCACTCCATAATAAATGGTAGCAATGATTTCCGAAAAGTTCTTCACTAAATAGTTTAGTTTTACAAATAAAAATGTGTTTATAGTTCGAAAAATATTCTACTAACGTTTTTCTAGTGTTTCCTGTCAATTTGATCAAGCAGGTAGTCCATCTCCGTTTAAAATATACCACAGCTTTGGACACATTTGATGCTTTTCAATTATCTTTTAACAAGAGTCCAATGTTTCTTCACTGCTCTTAACTCCGTGCATTTTTGAGGATTTATTTCTCTTGGTACAATCACCACATTATTGTTTTTTTTGCTGACCACTTAAAGTCAGGTCAGGTCAAAAATAAGTGGACACATTACGAAGTCTCATGAATAGGAAGATCTTTTTGTTTTAAATTTCATGCTCTATGCTGAATGCTTTATATTTTTTGCCTTTATGTGGACCATTCCTTCTTCCTGAACCATGTTTTCTATCAACGGACAATTTCTCTCGGTTCTGTTTAATAACATTGAAACAGTTTGACGGTAGAGCTTTGAGTGGTTGGCCAACTAATGTAAAAGGATTGGTTTTGCTGAAAATATTTAATAATTTTAGTACTTATTTTTTTCTAGTCACTTGTCTTAATCATATTCACAATATATCATTTAAACATAATAATTGGCATGCTTTGCACAGGTAACTTGATCGAAAAAAATCAAGTAATTCTTGGGTAAAAAGTTTTAAAGAAAAACGTTTGTTTAGAATTATCGATTAAGTTTTGGAAGAAAAAGAGTTTCCCAAATTCGAAAAGGTATAGAAAAAATTAAAAAATCCAATTATGGTTTTCTTAAAGATTTTTGGGAAATATTAAAATTTAAAATATATAAATAGTGCCCAGTTAGATATTTAAGATATATATGAGGAAAATTTCTTTAAGAAAAGTGTTCTTTTCAGATCTTTTGTTGATCTTTATAAGCAGAATTCATATGAAAATATTTAAAATTTAGCTCAATGACGGTGCCTAATAAAAGGTGCGTTCATTTTACATCAAGTCCACAATCGAATGATTTCCCATTAGCTGATATCTAATATTTGATAAATTTTGGATGAAGGTTTCAGACCTTCATTTGAAACAACCATCAAAGTGGTATTTCTTTCTCAAAATCGTAACATATAGGGAGAAAAAATGAACCTGAAAATAAAGTAGTTTCAAAACATTGTCACCTACTTGTCTTTAATAAGCCTCCGATGAGGTCGCTTTTACATAGCTTTTTAAATATGACAGACTCCACCTGAATTGAATTTGTTATATTTCGATTCACAACTACGTAAATGAGTCACACATTTTGAATTTTGCTAAATTATATATCGTTAGATTCGTAACAATATGAAAGGCCGTTTCATTAAATGGTGGATCTAAATTTAACCAATCCATTCAGATGAAGTTTGCCGTGTAAGTACAGCGACTACATCGGAAGTCTACCAAAGTCAGCCAGTGTAGTTGATCCTTTTATAGAAATCGTAATAAAAGTGTACATTTTAGTTTCAGAGATATTTTTTACCCCAATTTGTTACGCAATGTTGAGTAAGAAATGCTGCTTCGATGAGATTTTCAGCACCTGTATGGTCCGAAGCATTAATTAAAGTTGGTCAAAGATTAGTTATCCTCTAATAGAATCAAAATCATCCTCTCTAACAAATCTTATACAAGCTACGCCCAAAGAGTGACTATAATTTGCATGTGAAATATTAATGTTTTGAAAACGTATCAGTGGTCCAAAATGGGTTATATCGAAATTTCCAGAACAATTAATAATATTTTATATTTCAAGGCTGATAGCATTATATTGTAGTATATGTAAGAGCAAATTGGGGATTTCCTATATATTCATAACGGAAATCCAAATAAAATAAAATTGTCATTTAGATGAAATCGAAACTGTATAGTCAACACAATACGATCTGTTGTTATCGTTCATTACAATTGTTGGCAATCCTTAATAAGTGCAATAACAGCAGCTACAACAACAACAATACTATTAACAATTTTCTAAGTATCGTGTGAGGTTTATTAAATTTATTAGAGTGTTGCATGTTCATATCAACTGACTGTTGTCAAAGTCATCATGGACTTTGTGTTACTGGTACTATTTGTTTTTGTTGTTGTTATTATTATTACTGTAGTCGCTTTTGCAATAGACGTCAATAACTTTTAATATTTTAACATGTCGTGCTTTTAACAATCGATCTGTTCAAATTATCAATTGATCGATCAATAAATGCAAAATGGGAACTTATGAACAAAATGTTTAAAAGGGAAAAAGGGGAAATCATTTTGTGAATAGAAGACATATATAAAATACAACCTACTGTTTTCTGTATATAATAATATTTTATAATAAAATTATAAGAAAAATGTAAAAATAATATTCATAATGTAAAACGAGTACATGTTACGACAAGTTATGAATTTCAACAGAAATTGCAAAAAAAAAATATATTGTGAAAAAAAAAAATAAATAGGAAAACTACAATATCGAAATCTAAAATATATATATATATATAAATTTATGCATATAAAATATTGTTAGTTTGTTGTCACATGTTGCCAACAAATAACAAAAATAATAATCTGAACATTAAATATAATAATTTTTATTCTTTTTTATATTTTTCTGAATTTTTTATTTTTTCAAAATTTTTTTTACAACTAATAATTCAATTGTAAATTATATTCTCTTTATTCCAAAGATTAAGTTACAGTCTTTCTTACAAGTTCAGAAAAAAACAACAACAACAAACGTAAACTGAGCCAATTCGAGAGTCATGAACATGAAATGCGATCGTATGAACATACAAAATATTTTTATACTCAATAAATGCACGGTGGAATGATTTTGGAATTAAACTTTTAATTTTATGATTTTAATTTAAATGTTTATAGATTAAGTTCACAAAAAATAATACTTTTTAAAATCGATTAATAACTTCTATATAATAATCAACATCAATTCAGATGTTGGGGTTATAGGAAATTATGGACTGATTTTGCTCATCTGATTGAAATAACATCACAATACTAACATATTACGAGATGATGCAAGTGATTTTTTGGAAGGGGGTCTGAATGAGACCTATTGTTATTTTATCTATCTTCTTTATTTTTGTATGTAGATTTGGAATAACACACAATTTTAATTAAAATGAACTTCAGAGCACCAGTAATTTCTTGGTAAAAAATTTGACGTTTGTCACCGTGTATAACAGAATTTTCTTCGCCCCAGGATTCGTTTATTTACCATTCATATATTGCCGGAGTTCTATTCTTCTTTTCAACCTAAGTTAAGACGAAAAGAGAGACTAAATACTTTGTACCTTATGGTTTTTACACAATGTATCTTATCGGTGTATCTTCATAGTTTGCGTTACAGAACACCCTTCAACCGCTTTTTATTGGTCGTTCTTTCTGGAATATTGGGACTGAAATTACGTTTCTTTATGCATGCATTCGAGAGATAATAAACCCTACAATACAATTTCATCATTTTTGCGATATTAAGTCCACATGTTCTCATAGCTCCTATACAAGACCCAATTTCAAATAGTAATAAATATCATACGAAACACAATTACACATAAATCAGAAAATCAGTTTATACGAAGGTAGTTCAATAATTTTTTGTAGCAAGAAACTTTTGTTTCTGGTATATATGCCATATAATTTGTATCAATACCAAATAAAAGTTATTCTTAAACATTTCACTTTATTTTGGACCCACTGTCTCCTTGACTGTATATTTATTCTATTAACTATATACAATATAAGTGCTACACATATTTGCCTTATTATCTCAGATCAATACAGGGAGTTAAAGTTTCTATAAACGTTTTCATTCTTCTATGAGTCCCGACCTACGCTAACAAATTGAAAGTGTGTGCATGTGAGTGAATGTGTTTATATGAAAATGTGCTTGTTCATAATCTTGTGTGCTTAACTTGAATTGATATTGGTTGTCTATACTGCCATTATGTCTGTCTGTCCGTTTGTTTGTCTGTCCATCAGTCTGTTTGTTTCTCTATTGATTTCAATACAATATTTTGAACTAAAGCTTATTTTGGTGTTTAGCATTAAGATATTGAAGCTTTTTTACTTTTTATTTGTTCGGTTTGTTATCCCAATAGTTTACTACCAACTATGAAAGATCACTGGTATTGTTAAGTTTCTTGTTTGTTTTTTGTTTCCAAGACTCTAAGGTTTTCTATCCATAGAGTTGTCTATGTATGTATGTATGTATGTATGTATGTATGTATGTATGTATGTATGTATGTGAACTAGATGTGTCGTGCGCTTAGAGTGTGTATTCTTATATGTCGATATTCATATCTATATTCCACCATCGTCTTAAGCATCATCATTGCCACCAACCACTACTCGTAATACCACCAATATTTGGTATCAAAATAACAGCACCACCAACAACAAAATCACAAAAGAAGTCAATCGTTTGGCTTCTCTTAAAAAATTTGTTGTTGTATAGCATTTTCTACCAGACCACCTTAATAGAGTTTGTCTAGAATTTGGTGTTTGTCAGTCAGTTTGAAGGCACATATGGGCTTTTTTGTAAACTTTTTGTTTCATTCCTTTTTGGTTGGTTGAGTTTATTTATTTTTTATTTTTTCATAAGCCGTTGGATAATTTGTTGTGTCATACAAATCACTGATATTTTAGGTGTGATTGTTTGTTGCATGACTATTTAGAGGTGCATGAGTACGTTGGTGTGTGATAAGACATCTTTGAATTACAAGAATTTATATTAAATCATGACGTAAAACGTTAAAATTGATTCATAAAAATTATATATTTAATACCAGTTTGATACGATTGGTCAAATGTTAAATTTCATATAGATATCGATTGTATTGGTAAGATCAATGGCAAGTTATTGACGTTTATGTGGGTTAACGATTTGAGAACTTGTTTTTATCCCGAAATAAAGTTAAAAGCCAGGAAGTTTATTAAAAATATGTTGAACACTAATGATCGACAGATAATAATAGAATGTTAAAAATAGTACCAACTAAAAGTGTTCGAATAGTTACATGGATAACCAGACTGATAAACAGACATCTTTAAATCTACTAATGAAACTGGTAAGTTCTTAATTTTGACTAACTAATAATTAAAGGTCTGATATCAGTTGATAATCAAGATCGAATTTAAATAAAATTCTATTCCCTCTGTAATGCCAAGAAGGAATCATCTAGGTCTCCACAAAATATACATTCCTCAAATTGAAATCTGAGCCGATTAAGCATCTATTGATTTGTGTGTTTGTTGGAATCATTATCACGCCTAGAATAATTATCCGAATTCAATGAACTTCGGCCATATTATTTGTTGTTAACCTAAGTTCTGTTTAAAAACAGCTATATCAGTCCATTAGCAAAAATGTTATAGACTGATATCTGAGACCACTTCAAAATTCTGAAGAAGATCTTTTCACAATTTTTCAACAAAATGTAATCGGGCGGGATTCAACCATAAGGAACAACAATATGAACATCATTCATCATCGCACAAAAAACATAACATTTCGGATCAATAAAAAAAGTTATATGTTAAAATATGCAAAATATTTGGTACACCCTGAAATCAGTGAATCATATAGGTCGCAATTTTGAATATAATTGTCTAAAAATTTCCACATATATTTATTTTGATATCAAAATAAATCAAATAAAATTAATTTATGTTGTGAGGGCCATTGTTAGTCTGATCTCTTAAACTTATAAAACTTTTAAATATGGACCAATTCTAGTCAAATTGGGCACTATTGTAACTTTTTAAATATTTTTTTGATTTTTTATTGATCAACTAAGTATGTATGTTTGTAACATGCCAGTTATAATGCTTAATGTCAAACAAATAAATATATTGTAATTCAGATTAAAATAGTGACCAAAAAGACTGAGTACGAAAATTATTAAATATTTAAACAAAATCCGACTTGGTCCTCCAAAATGTTGATGAAGCATTCAAAGTATAAATATATTAAAATCGATTAATACTTTAGTTTGTATTATTTTGGTCAAATCATATTCTGCTATAAATATTTGATTCGATATAAAACAAATTTATTCTTAATTTCACTGAAATCGTGGTAAAATAATCCCTGCTATAAACTAACATGATCTAGGAATTTTTAAATTCATATTTTTTTATTTCCATTCTTTTTCTATTTAAGGAAATTTTTTTATAACATTTTGTTATATTAATAGTTGTTATTGGTTGTTGTCATTAATCTATTGACTCCCAAAGGTCTCTGCTAATGATCACAAAGAGACCAAATGTCTACCTTTGTATGCCCCAAAATATTTACACTCATGCACACACACAAATATAAATGCTCTTTAAAATAACATTTAAATTTATATTTAAAATGCAATAAGAAACACAAAAACAAAAAAAGATGAATATTTTTTATCATCTTAACGAAATCAGATATTTTAGAATAATTTAAAGAAATATTTTTTCTAATATTTTATTTCGTTTTGTTTTAGTGATTTTGTTGTTGTTGGAAGATGATTCTGATGCTTCTTGATTCATAGAAATGTAATTTATAGTTTCCTTTTGTTTTCTCATGTGTTTTTTGTATTCGAAATTCTTATTCACCTTTTTGGTTAAGAGATGAGAGGGATTCTTTCGGATATTTGTGTTAGAGTTTTTTATTTATCACCACACCAGCGATATGGCCTCATTATTGAAAACAAAAAATTAATAAAAATATTATACATTTGTATACCGTCCACCATCACAAGTGGTGAAGAGGGTATATAAACTTTGTTAATCCGTATGCAACGCTAAGAAGGAATCATCAAAGAGCCAATAAATTTATATATATATATATATATATATATATATATATATATATATATATATATATATATATATATATATATATATATAACTGAGTCGATTTAGCTATGTCCATCTGTCCGTTAGTTAGTACGTGAAGAAATATAAATGTGGTGGAGAATTTTGAAGATTCGGCGTAGCCACATATATGTTTATGTATAATTTTGTTAGTTTTCAGTTTTTTGTCTCTCTTTCTCTCTTCTTGTTTTTTTTTTTGTTAGAAATAAATACGTTTTTAGAAAAAAATATCAAAATATTTATCACTGATTTCCTTAATGACGATTTATTTCTTAGGAATTTCATTGATTTTTCTACGTTTGGTGTGTATCGTTTTGTTCTTGTGTCATCTTTAGAAAAATTCTGAAAAAAAAATATTATGATGGGCTGAGATCGAGCGTGTGTGCGTCTGTCCCTGATGATAAAACAAGTTTTGTTCTGTTATTTTTTCATATATTTTTTAATTTTTTTTATTCCATTTCTTATAACTAATCTTAAGGTGCCAGGACTAACATCTACTAGTTCTACGCATTAATGTTCACATTATTGAGATCTTAATTGGCTGATAAAAAATTATTCTTGAAAGAGGGTTATTTATTTATTATTTTTTATCTTCATATTTTTTCTTATTCCCCTTTTTAAAATAATAGATAATAGTTAATTTTAAAATAATGTAGAATATTATAGTTATATTACAGCATTTTGTATCGTAATTAATTAAATTTTATTTACATTTAAGTAATATTCCTAAAAGAAGTAAAATAAATTTAGTTGGATTGAAAATTTTCAAATTACTTGGAATTTTTAAATATGAATATTTAGAAAAGGCTTTTGGAATTATTGATCCAATCTCTGAATATTTTTAAGAAACTTGTGTATAAAATTTTATTAATGTATCTATTTATCCCATTTAATTTTCGTTTTAAATAACTATTAATTATAAAGGTTTTTAATTCAAAAATATTTATTATTTTTTATATAATCAAATGAACACAAAATCATACAAAATTTAAATTAAAATGTTAATACTAAATCATTCTTTCTTTTAGGTTAGGAACACCCAGAGAACAGCCTTTTGTTTGAGCAACAGCTATATGTTGTGGGTCATGGAATTCATCATACTTTTATGAAAAAGAATAACTTTTTATCAGCTTAAAGAGTTTGTATGAAATTTAACATAATGATATCGGAATGTGAAGCATTATATTTTTGATAATATGTGCCAAATCGAGGCTACATGGGAGGAGTTTTAGGTGTGCAAGTTGCGGTTTGCAAATATTTTTTTTCTAATTTAATTTCAGGGATGGACATAAGGCTTTCGAATACAAAACTTAAACATTCTGCAGGCCATATATTTCTTTCGACAAAATATACTTTTTTATATGTTTTTACGAAAATAATTGTTTTAGATAAAAATGTGTAACTGAAGACTTACATAAGCACAATTTTTTATAATATTTAAACTTTCAAATTTAAAATTGATTTTTTTCTGAACTGGATGGAGAGATATTAATCTCAATATTATTTTGTTTTAAAGCAAATTTTGGTTTTGTTTTTTAATTCTTTGTTTTATAATACTTTAGTTGCAAATTGTTTAAAGTTGAAAATTCAAATGCAAATAACTCAAAAACATTAAAAGATAAAAAGCACATACAGTATTGTTCGAAACCAAAGCAACTTTGTCCCAATAAGTATATATTGTCTTATATATTCTCCTTTAATGAAATAATGAACACTTTTTCTTATTTACTGTCTTATAATATGATTATAATTCATAAATGTTAACAAAACATAAAAATATATTTTCTTGGGAGTTAAAATACAATAAAACAAGACAAATTTATAAATTAGCTGTTCGAAATAATATTTATTATAATTGCGTACTAATCACAAAACTTGTATATGTGCCAGTATTCAAATCCCACAGAGAACCCATTTGGCATTTTAAAGGACGAAATTGAGTACGACGCTATAGAAGTAACTTGGAGCTGATAAACTTTCTTCCATTTTGCTTAAATCTATTCTCCGGTAAGGAACTTAAAACCAAAAATGGTTTTAAGTAACATAAAAAAAAAGTTATTCGTGGCTTATAACTTTTGATTCTATGAATATATTTTTTCTTTACAAAAACTTTGCGTAAAACTTTGCTAAGATCGTTAAAAGATTAACATTTAAAATTTTTGACACTATAAGAGATATACGTCTTCACTAATAGAATCCACTCAAGTACAAATCGGTTCAGATATAAGAAAGACCCTGTGAACGACCCGACTATGTGAATTAAAAAATCGGGCTATCCATTCAGAAGGTTCAGATTTGTTTCCATTTTTTGTTATAATTTTTTACTGAACCGATTATAAGTATTATTGGCACGACATTGAGATACGTATTTTGCGAATTTTGTTGACATCAAAATTATTATTATTTATAAAAAATTGTGCATGTGAATTCAAACAATTAGTCTATACCTGATATTTCTCTGAATGTTGAATACAGAGAAAGTTTCGGCCATTCGGACAATTTATATCTATTCAGATTTTTATTAACAAACTAGATAAACTTTGATAAAACTAAACGTTTATGTTGGTTAACTAACAACAATTATAACAAACAATATTATATAATGTTGAATTAATAATTTTCAGCTATGAATCAAAATCATGTCTGAAGTAATATTAAATCATATATATTTTAGTTAATTTTTCTTCGCTTTTTTAATGTGCAGAAATACCGAATGTTAAAAATGGAAACATAACAGCAAAGTGGTGATTTAGGTATAGAAGACAAAAAGTTGATGAATTCCAAGCATTAACCTTCGGAGATACGTTGAATAGCAATTTTGCATATCGGAATATTTCTTCATCGCTCATAGGGAAAGCCACAACAAAGCCGAAGCATTAATCCCGATAAAGGACCAGTATTAAAGGCAATTGATACATTTGAGGATTAAAGAAATAAGGAAAGACAGTCGGAATATTTATCCAAACAAGAATTCATAATCTTCCAACACGAAAACCATGAGAACATATTACGTAACCGTCCGAAAACAATTAAAAGAACACTGGGTGTAAATTTTGCTTCATTTCTTGCGATGAATTCCCTTTATGAATTCACCGCATTTTGAAATATTAACTAGTATAATGTGATTAAGTAGTTGAATAAATATTTCAATATTTTGCAAGAGTCAAAATTTTTACTTAAATATCCTTTCAAAATTTTGGTTGTGTTTTACATTAAAAATATAAATTCAAACAACATTACAAATTTCAAATAGCTTTCTCTCAGCCACTGGGGCAAAAAGCTTTCGTGCATATGGTCTATTACCTCAACTATAAATTCTATACCTGAACCACAAACTTATATTTATTCTTATTTTAACAATTTGGTAACAATTTTTAGCATGTTTACGATTTTAGTTTCTGATTGTTTTGTTTTGATTGAAATTGCGGACAAGAAACATGCAGAATAATTACACCATTTCAAATTAGCATGTCTTGTTATTTTTTTTTTCTAAATCACATATGGTTTTATTAAACTTGCAGAGATTTTTAGCGATTTGTTTTACGCTATTTTTTACAAATTCATAGAAAACACGTAAATCTATTCAATTTTGTTTATGAAAATTAAAAATCAGGTGTGAAAACTGTGTAGTAATAAGTTTCCTTATAAAATCAGGTATAATCGAGTAGCTCAGAAATTTCTCCAGCTATCAGTTCACTTTTTCTTTAATTATACACAGAAAAATTATATTAAGTAAGAATGCTATATTCGGATATGCCAAATCCATAATACCCTTATCACATGTGTATTAGTATATGTAAATCCAGTTTTCTATTTAAAAATCGGTTCAGTGGAAAGAAGTTGCACACCGATATCCTAGAACCTCCTTAACATTTCTATCAAAAAATTGTTGACGGTTAATATTGCATATCTCTAAAACTAAAACAGTAAATTTCATGAAATTCGGCACATTAATACACATTATTGTAGACTACAAAATGGTGAGTGGTATCCTCCTAAAAAACGAAACTTTATATATCGCATATCTCTAAAATTTTAAAAGCTAATTTCTTGAAACCTTATAAAAAATAAAAATAATAAAATTGTAATTGGCACGAGGAACCGGAAACTACCGTATAAAAGGAATTTTTAATATATTATTTATCTCTGAAACTTTTAGCAAACATTTACTGAAATTCAAAAAAAATGTAAAAAGCCTTCATAACAAAATAAAATATATATAAAATGTACGAATATAGCACGCGGGAGTGATAACCCCATACATCCGATGTTTAAAATATAGCACACCTCTGAAACTGTTCGAGAAAATTTTATGAACATTTTATGAATAATTTTTCTCAAAATATTAAAGAAGGCGAAATTTTGGGATAGGGCACTGGAGAGTGGTGTGCTCTTACAAGGGAAATTTTTAATATGTTACCACAATTTTTCTAAATCGATCGTAGTGCAGGTTATTCAATATCAGTATAACTGTATATAGAATTCTTACATGTTCGACTGTTACAATATACATTATTCACACAATTCCTTTGGGAAAATATTTTAATACCACGTAATTATTTGTGTTAGTAGTCGTTAGCAGTCCATATTTCGATATGAAAATCACGGAAATTGTCAAAGTTTTAAATGTTTTTAGGAAAATAAGTACATTAAGTCATATGGTGAGTGGAACGGTGGGCTTTAGGGTAAAACTTAAACTAATATTTCTGTTCATACAAAAACATTACAGTCAACCACCTATAGAGCGAATGATATAAACATGTTGTTGGTATTTATGTTTAAAATAATTTTAGTAGATTTAAACAAAAAATGATTTCAATAAGAAATTTGATCCCAATATAACTCATGATCATTTCATCTAAACATTAAATCTTTATATTAATGATTTTTTTCAAACAGGAATGAATTACTAATGTTGTATTTATGTAGGTTGTAAAATAAAAGAATAAGACAGAATAATATAAACCATATCCTAAATAAACTCAACAACATATTTGCATTTATTATATGTACTGCAACAACCAGCACATATTAAATAGCAGCAACAATATAAAATAAACAAAAAACAACATTTATGAATCAATGCCACATTTAGAATTTCATTCAATAAAATTTATTTATTTGTTTTTGTTTATCATCCAACCATGTTACTGGATTTTGCCCTAAACGATCGACTCACCGACCGATCGACTGACATTCTAAACTGAAATCTTGTGAGTAAAAAAAGAAAGGAGTGAATGAATGCGTCCCCTTGTTTAAATAAAAGGTTTTTCAAAGTTTTCTCTTCTAAAGAAAAGAATACAGAAAAAAATTATTTCATTTGCATAAATATTACGACACGATCATTTGCAAAAAAAAGCTACAATTTGAAAGAAGGAAACAAAAATTATGGCGTACAGAAAATAAAATAAATGTTCAAATAAAACATTCATACATAAATATTTTATAAATCTTGACTTCAATACCTAAACAGAAAAAAAGCTACTAAAGATGGCTATAATGCTAAACAGTCCTAACTGACACAACTGTATAATTTTGTTTTTATTTCCCCTTCTGATGCCTTCGCTTTTCTTGTATTTTGTTCTCTTAACACTTTCGTGCAATTCTCATTCAACACCTCGTTTAACAAATTTAACCACCAAAACTGTTCTTGACTCGATCAATAGAATCGGAACAATATACAGAGCCTGACTTTAAGCGACTGAAAAAAAAAACAAAAACAAAAAAACATTTGTCGCAAATATGGTCATAATTCATGCAAACAAATAAATTTACATCGTTTTAACGACAATATTTAGTGAGACCCAAAAACACTCTTTGTAAACGTTTTGAAAAAGCCCACGCAATTTTCTAGATCTTTTATTTCAGTTCTTTGTTACTTTGGCATCTTTTTGACGTCTGAAGTAAATTCAAAACAACTTCGTTTGTATTCATATTTGCAAATGATTTAAAAATAAATATTGTTTGTGTAATGTCATCATCAAAATTTTGCATATTATCGAACAGGAATCTTTGATTTGAAGTGGAAAAAAGAAAAATTGGAAAACCATATTGAAATCCATAATAAAAGTTAAAAAATAAATAAACAATTATATAGAAAAAAGTGCACGAAGGGACTGTGCAGTTATTAGTATCATACTTATTTGATGATTTTAATTCTGGTAATATATTTTATATGAAACTGCTACCAATTATACATTAATGAATTTATTGATACTTTTATAGAATTTAGATTCAGTCAATATTTCCTTATCTTGTTCTCTAAAGACAAATACCAACAGGAAAGGTCTACACAACTGGACGAAACATTAAGAATGTTTAAAACTCTAACAGTACTTCGATGGAGGTACCCTTCAATTTGGCAACAAATTCATTCACAATCGTCCAACAATCTCACCAGCCTTACCGATGCAAAATTCAAATAAATATTTACTCGTCCAGAAGAATCAGTTAACTTAATCATTTGGTCCTTCAAAAAATGTGATTAAATTAAATTAAAGTGATTTTCTATTTGTGAAATATATATATCACGAATGGCTAAAATATATTACATATTAAGTGCTAAAATATACCTGTAAGAGTCTGCTTTCGGGGATCATAAAAAGGCTATAAAACAGTCAAGTATTTATATGACAACTTCAATTCGTGTAGAAATAAATGGCGATTAGAAATCTAGAGGTGAATAATTCGAAAGGAGGCCATTGGATAAATTATACAAAAATAGAAGTAGGTACTTTAGGGAGTCCTGAAATAGCGAACTTTTCAGGTTTTTATACAAATGATAGCTGCTGAGATAGTGAGTAAAAATTCGAAAGTGTCTACTTATAAAGGTAGTTAGGCAGAAAATAGGATGAAGTGTCCCCAAAGCTACTGTGAAAGTTTTAATATTTTACACCAACACTTTCTAATTGTAAAATAATATTGATTTAAGATATCGCGTGTGGCACCATTTATATAAAATTATTCTGTCAAAAGCTTCAAAATTTGTTGGCGATATTGCCAGGGGCATGTTTATGGCGTATATGAATTAAATATTAATAATGGATTATCTATATAAACAATTGCATCGAAAGTTTTACAATGTAGTCCCATTCACTTTTCTGTATTTTAAACGAAAGAAATGTCCGTGTATAGGGTCAGTATGAGAGTTATAAACCATACAGAGCAAATATTAATAGTCAAATATCTATAAAGGAATTAATATGATAGATTTCTATTCCAATCACTTCCTTACGAAATTTTTACGATAATGGAGCGAAGCATACCCGATATCTTGTAGTGTAGTATAAATTCTATATTAAATATTATCAAGAAATTTTAAATAGAAATCTAATTGAAAGATTCAAGATCTATTGAAAATTTTATACTATTTGAAAGTTTTGAAATTGTTAATCATATTATTTCTCTAATTTTTAAAGAGAAAATAGATATCAAATGATAATAAGATTCAAAAACAAAAAAAAAATACAAGTAAGAAGTTATTCTCGGTCAAGCCATTGATAGCTACCAAATTATGACCACACTTGTATAAAGTATTCTTAATTTATGCTTAAGTGTACAGTACAGTATAGTTATACTGGTACCAACTTCCATGTGGGATTACTAGTTCGAAAGGGTTTTGTCTGTGGGCGTTATATGGGAACTAGAAAACTTCGCACATTAATGTTTTCTTATATTTTTTTCTTGATTTGACTAATTCTCATTACAACACCAACGACTTTGTGAGATTTAAGACCTTCAAAGTGATATTTGAAGGGGTTGTTTGGGACCTATGAGAAATAATGGATTGATCCTCATATAACTTGGCACATCGTTTTAGAACATCATAAAACTAATTTTTGCAAAAAAAAAAATTACAATTGTTTTACATATGGGACTTTTGTGATCTTAAACACCCATTCCGGGATGAGTATTTGCTAGGTGAAGTAATGGACCTATCATCACCAATTTCAATAGGCATCGTCTTTGGGGCAGTTTATACAACGAAGTCGATTGGTATCGCTGTGATGGTATCAAGAGTTGTGATCGCAAAAGGGTAAATATATTTTGATTTTGTGCGACAAGTTGTACGTCACAAATAGCAATCTGACTTAATTTTGTATATTTAAGATCTCTTTTTTTGTAAGTCATAGACCAATCTGGTCAATAATATATCCTTAGTAGAAACAATTATTATTGAAATTTGTTCATTAACATCTTTATTGTAATTAAGGAAAATTTTAATAGTTACCGTTATTCTATTCTAATTATGAGAATTAATTTATGTAATAAGAAATTATAATTCAATTAAACATTGAAGTCAATAAAAATAATTAATAAAATTAGCCTGCATAATTAAAAAAATATTATTAGTTTAATAAATATTATCATTTTGGTGATAGGAACAAAATCAAACAAAAATATAATTAATATAAGCAATTTCGTAATTGAACTTTTTTTTTATTTTTTCTGTAAAGATAGAATATTTTATACTTTAATCAAAATCACAATAAACTGTTACATTTTTCTGAAATCTACCTTCTAATAAGACATTAAGAAGTTTAGTCTTTTTGGGAGAAAACAATATACCAAATATATATAGACAATTTATGCGCGTAAAAATTTCATTAAACTTATCTTAAACAAACAAAAGAACAGAAATTTGATGTGTTGGAAGTAAAGCAGCTTAATTGAAACACATAAATCCAATTAAGAATCTTTCAAAAACTAAATACTCATACTAACAGACAGACAGACAGATATCTTAAATTACTTACATAAATAAAATGGCTTTTTTCCCTAAAACATTAAGACAAAAAAAATAACTAAAATGAAAATGAAGTTTTATTTTCTATAAAAACTGAAGGAAAAAATAAAAAGTTAGTTAATCTAAAAAGAGGCCTGCAAATGAAAAGATAATGATGGAACCCACACCAGACACATATCATACATGCATTCATTTAGTCAGTCAGTCATTCAATCAAGACATAAATCAATATAAATTTCATATAAGGATAAATTAATATGAAACAACAAAAACAACAACTATAAAAGTATATCATTATAGAAATCACTCAACAATTACACAACGTTAACTAAATAAATGAAAAAAGCAGAGAAAAAAACGAAACAGATGAAAATAAATCCATAAGTAATACGAATAATAATAACATTGAATACTTAGGAAATATCTTTGAAATTACTAAAAGTATCTCAGATATTATGGTAACACAAAAAAAAACAGAATTACACTTACAAGAATCGATATGATACCCCTGGGATGGATTTATGTATGTTTGTTAACTACCGACCAAACGACCGACGGACTAAACTTATGATGCATTCTTTTTATCATCAAATGAAAATCATCGATGCCTGTATGTATGTATGTATGTATGTATGTATGTATGTATGTATGTATGTATGTGTGTGTGTGTGTGTGTGTTACCTAAAACTTAAGTTTTTCTTATCCAATCGATAGAAGTGATGATGACGTACGATAAAATCTTTTCGTTTGTTTTTTCGCTCTCTCTCTCTCATTTGTTGTATTTTCACATGTATGATTTTTTTTTTTTTTTGATTCAAGTACATGAAATTATATCGATGTTTGACTAAAAGTGAGACAAGTAAAGAAGGAAGACCTCTTTCTAATGAATACAATCAAAAATCGATTTGTTGCAAAAATTACTACATATTTGGTGATTAAGCTACAAATGGTAACAATTTAAGTGGGCTACTAAATCATGTGCAAAGATAAAAGTATGTGGACTTACATTTACTTTATGCTTGTGTATTTGTCTGTTGGTATGTCTATCTAATGTGTCTGTCAAAAATTGACATATAAACATCAAATAGAATTTATGAGTTGAAATTAAGTAGATGAATTAACAAGAGCACATTTTCTACAAAAATTTGTGTTTTCTTCCCCTGTTAAGTATGTGCTTTTTTCTTAAGATTTATGTAAAAGTATCGGGGTTATTAAACTGTCGACCAATATTTGGAACAAGTGAAAACTTTTAATTGCTCAGTTTGCAAAAAGTAATAAGTTTTGATTTATATGTGATCCAACTAAAGTGTAAAATGTATATTAAAAATTAGGATTATCTCTTTCGAAAATTTAACCTTTTTGTTAATTTTGTTACGTGAATATTCACATGTAGAATACAGTCATGTGCACAGGGTGATGGTTTTCTGTCTCACTATCTTGTACAACGTTAGATATTTTGTAGGTGATAGAGATATTTTGGTCTAAAAATATTGGGAAAAAATAGCGAAAATTGTTGTTATTGTGCAAAATTATTATCTTTTAAATACTAGAAAATATTGAAACATATAATTGTCGAATATTTTATCGAATGCATAATAAGAAATATAAACAGTAAATAAATACGTGAACAATAAGGATGAAAGAGGTAGTAGGTCAAGCCTTATTATCAAAATTATGGATCGTATAATCTTGTTTTCTGAATTTTCCTTAATAATGCAATACATTATATAACAGTTTGTAAGCTTTATGTACTTAAAAATAATATTCGCAAGTGGGTCTTTTATGGGAACTATAAGGCATAATGGACCAATCCATAGTGTGTCCAAATCGATATTTTGGGAAATAATTTTGTAACTTTTAAACCATTAAAAATGTTTGCATGTGATTTCAAATGTTTTAACTGAGGTGATTCTAAGTTCAGATACGGAAACCTTTATTTAGTTTGGGACGTAGTCGGTGACTACGGGTAAATATTGGACTAAGGGTAAATATTGGACTATCTCTGATAGTCCAATATTTACCCTTATGTTTTTAAATATTTTAAGGTAGTGGGGATAATAAAGGTCCTACAAATTTGTAAAAATATGTGACGGATTTCCTATAAAATTAAACCTTTTAAAATTTATTAGGAGCGATCGATTTAAGGATATTTGTCCGTACTGCTGGCTGTCCATGTAACCTGTGAACAAATAGTTTTAAATATACCTTGATGGAATTTGCCAAGTGTAGCTATTTAAAATAAGGACAATGTCTATTAAAATTGATTATGGCCGGTTCATTATATCATATATCTCTCATACTAATTCCTTCCGACCGTCAATGTTTCGAAATAACCTAAAGCATAGCTGATATATATAAAGATCACTTATCATTTGTTTCCAGCCGATTGTTTCAATTCTCAGAAAATTATTATAAATATCTGAACATATTTTAAATCATTTCCCTCTAATTAAACATTTAATTACATATTTTTTACTTTTTCTCTGATTATCTACCACTGCTAAAAATATTATTGTTATTTCAATTATAATATCTTAGATTACTGTCAAATTAATGTTGCCACATTAAGAAAGTTTTGTTAAGACATTTATTTCATATATTTAGTTTTTTCCTGTGCATGTGATTGTGTTTTCCACACCATCTTCATATGGATATTTACATATGAGGGAATCTGGTGGAGAACAAATGACGAAGTGAAAAAACAGGAAAACATTAAACAGAAAAGTACCATGTCACATGTCAAAATTTCATTAGTGGACATAAAAAACATCATATGATTACCACACCACACACTACATGCAACACACACAAAAATTAACACTAGCAACAAACAACAAAAAAGCAATAACAAATAAACCAAGAAGAAAAAAAACAACATCGAGGGACAACAAGGTAAAATTTTTAACAACAACTTCAACAACAAATTTAACAGGACCATTGCAAGCAAAATATAGATGGACGGACGGTTGGATGAACAGACCGATATTAACAAATGCAAGAACCAGAATTTGCATTTCTTATATTAATTTTGTTGTATTTTGTTGTTGTTATGTTTTTATTGTTTATTGTTTTTGCTCTTTAGTTAATAAATTTTTAAAAACTTAATTTTTTTATAAATATTATAATAAAAATCAACAAACATTTCATTTTCATATATAGACAGGGTCCATGTTGTAACACACACACTTTCAATCCTCTAACAAAATATCCTTTAAACCGTAGAGAGGGTAGGAAAGAGTGAAAAAAGATCATTTAAATATATTATCACCATAAAATGATGCAAAGAAGCCGTTAAATATTAAAAAATAAAACCATTTAAATTCATTAATGAGCCATAGTTTAAAAAAATATTATACGTTAAATGAATAAAGTGGACATATGTATGAATGGACTCAGATGCTGGGTATACAAGACAAAGGAGAGAGGACGGTTGGTGAGACGGACAGGCGGCAGAGATTCAATTTTACATGTTCATATAAAATTGTCGTACAGATTTGATAAATAAAGAGCAGGGAATCTCAAATGATACATCGAAGCTTCATTTTTATACCTTCCACCACAAAAGTTTTGATGGGAGTATATTAACTTTGTCATTCCATGTGTAACGCCAAGAAGTAATTAACACAGCCCTTATAAAGTGTATATATTCTTGCATCAAATCAAAATCTGAGTCGATTTAGCTATGTTCATCTGTTCCTCTGTCTGTTGGAAACATTCTCACGCCTAAGATAATTGCCCGAATTCTAAATTTTGCACCATCAGAGCACAGTGTTTCAAATGAAAAATGAAATGGAAATAAATCTGTAACTTCCGAACTGCTAATCCGATTTTAATAAAATTTCACACAGTGATAGCAGAAGTGTAGGTGAATTTAAGATTTAAGCTTTGCGGACCTAATATAACTCGGTATATAAGGTCCCAAAGTTGGTCGTCCCATATAAATATTCAATTAAAATATGGGTAGGTTTCACGGTATTTTTCCGCAAAAAGTATGCAACGAATTTTTATAAGTAGACATAAAATCCAATACAATGATATATAATTTGTTAAACTTCAACTTACCACAAAAAAATATAATCGCCAAAGGATCAACATTTTTTGAAAATTTGAATTTAATGGCTTATAACTTTTAATTCTATGAAAATATTTTCAAAATATACTTCTTTACAAAATGTTGTCATTAGTTCTAAATACAAATTGCCAAAAATCGGGTAAAATTTTTACCCATTTCACCAAATTTGTAAAAATTTCGATTTTTTTGAAGGATCTTTTAAGTTTTCTGTTTGGGTCTGATATCGGTCCAAATTTTTTCCACTATTAATCATGGGCTACGATCGTCGATTCACGTAAAATTTGAAAGCGAATATAATCCTTAAATAAGCCTGTAAGCTGATGATGAAATAGAAATACCTTGGATGGCGGCAACTCATTAAGCTGTAAATAAAGAGCCTGATTATATAAAATGCCTGAAAATGGGTAGAATCATCTTAATACAAAAACTAGGGAAAGAAGTAAATGGATAATGTTGCAGGCCGATTTCATATTACAGTCATCTTGCAGAGGCTATGATCAGCATGGATTATGTTAAATATATAGAACAACAATAGAATTAACAGCTGTCACCACTAAAATCTTACGTTTCTTATGCCATCAGAGGATATGTGAATGTAAAATCCTTGTGGCAATTAACCTGTCAAAAGCCTTTGATACTGCCACTAACAAAGTTTTCTTCCAGGACCTCCTGCTTGCTCCTTTCTCGAATAATATGAAGAGATGGACAGTGAATTATTTTAGTGACTGTCAGTAGTACAAGGCAACGTAGAGTACAAATTCCCACTGTTAACCTCCCGAAGGTATTGGGACTTACATTCTCCTAAAAAGGATATAATCAAATGTCCTCAATTCAACATCTACATGAGGAAAAGTACTTTCGGTTGGGGCATATAATGAAATGTAAGCAGTTCCTTCTGGGATGCTATCGTAGAAATCATCAAAACTTCAACTTCACACAATCGGAGTCTTCGCCGAGGCATGTAAGAAAAGATATTCGTATATACGAACAGAACATACTTAGGTATATATAAGATCATCACGATCAAAGTTCATATATGATCATATCCACTCAAACCTATGTTCTGTATATGACTAAAAAACGCATGATTCACCATATTTGTTTAATTCCACACTCAATCCCACCATTCTTAGTCCTGAAATTCTGTAAACTTACCCAGTTGAAGTTGTCCGATTAGGAGTTGCATGAAGACATTTTTGCAACCACGAAAATGAAGAGTTTTCTTCTCGTAGATTTTCAAAACCGAATCCGAATTGTTTACAGAAATCTGCTTCGATTTAAGTTTATCGCAAAACGATTTGAGAATAAAAAATCATTAACTTTAGAAAAGTTTTCTCATTCCAAATAAATTTAGTTCATAAAATACTTAAGAACCGCTGTTTATTGTGTGCTTGAAGAGACAGAACAGAATGTTACTCATGTTGCAAACACGTCTGTTTTCCGCTTCCTCCTCTACTGTTGTTTGTTGTTATTATTGTCTTAAGAGATGTTTTAAATTGTTAATGTTATTGTTGTTGCTATTGCCGTTGTCCATAAACACAAAACTCTTATAGCAAACTGTTGACAATTTCCATATCTGTTGCTGCCGATGTTGTTGCTGTTGTTGGTGGCTGTGTTGAATGAATATTGGCGAATATTGTTTAAAAATGTCAATAATTCATTTGTTATGGCTGCTCAATGGTTGTAGGCAACATGAGATATCACCTCCACTACCTTTCTGATTTTTCGATCTTCACAATAAGAAGAATCTTCCATTGAATATTATTCGCATGTTAATATAAGGGTATCATCATCTCATAGGGATTAACTCTAAGATTCTCATACTAATAATAAAATATATTTAGCATGATCATCATCTTCGTCATCTTAATGATGATGACGACGACCATGAAGGTGAATATAAAATCGAAAATACGGATGAGGATAACGATGAAAACGACAACAATACGTTGTTGTATTATGAAGAAGTGTATGTTGAAAGAATATGCAAATTAAAAATGACATATAATGTATTTTATTTTTGTTTTGTTTTTCTTTTATACTCATCATCGATATTTTTTATGTTTTCCGTTTCATCTTTATGTGAGACCTACTTAAATTCGAAATATATATTTACGTATAAAAAATAAAGGTTTAATTAGTTACACTGTATAACATTTTTTTGTAACATGACAGGATTTATGAAGGAACCAAAAAAGTTTTTTAATAATTGAACCACTAAAATGAATTCTTACTAAATTGGTTTTATTTATTGGAAATAATGAGTTTATATTAATATTAAACTCGATTATATTTTATTTATTATTTTTATTAATTAACGATAATTTAATAGGAACATTTTTACAGATGGTCTGCTGCCATTTCTGAAGACAGTGTCTTGCTCAAGTTAAGAGTTTTGTAACAGTATATAACACACACTCACACCATAAATTCAAGTTGTTTATTAAAATGACCATATAATTAGAATCTGATTTTAACGGGATTTTGAATATTTTTGAAGTATATGTTATAGCATTTAAATAGAAACATTTTCAAAAGTTTTCCCACAGAATATTAAGATTAACTTAGATATCGGTACATATATAAAAATTTCAATCAACTAAACCTATTTTAATTTGATGCAAAAATATATAGGGGCAAACCCTAACCCTAACCGCCACAAATCATAAATAAATAAATAAATAAATAAATAAATAAATAAATAAATAAATAAATAAAGGGTAATATTAAGTTTGTCATTCCGTGCCTAAGGTCACGAAGGAATCATTTAGGACCACATAAAGTATATAAGAAAAGAACTTGAAAATCATTGTTAAACATAGTTGAATTGAGATTCACTAAATTTTTTTTCGTTCATTTTAAATTAATTTTTTAAGTTCAATATAAATATTAAATTCTTTCGATATTAGTTTTTAAAATTATACAACAATCATTTTTTAAACTTGCTTTTTCGTATGAAAATTTCAGGGAAGAAATTTTTCAGAAAACTGCATTTATTGTGATATTGAATTTTGAATTAACTTGTTTTACCTATGAAGCTTAATTTAACATTTATGAAGGTTTGATTTTACTTCATAGATAAAGTAATGTTAAATCAACATTAATTCATTAATTCGCAACAAATTCTGTTTTCAGTAATTTAAAACGAAATTATTGTTGTAAAATTTTATAAATTAAGATCAAAAGATTCTTATATGTATATTGCACAATATTATTCCGCCACAAAATTAAAAACGTTAATTTTAACTGAATGAAAAAAAATAACATTTAAAAAGATTGATTTTACTAAGTTTTTTTTTTTTTGTGTGTGAGCAGTGTTCTATATTGTCCTAAACAGATTTATGTTTTAAAACATTTACAAAAGTTGTAGACCAACATCTGAGACAACTTTATAAAGTTACATTCATATAAAATATAAACATATCATAACCATACAACTACACTGGTGCATATTTCTATAAACGCATATAATTTTTTTAAAGAATTAGAATATATTAAGCAAGAAAACCTTTAGTGGGCAAATAATATATTTTTTAAAATAATATTTTTAATTTAATTTTAGAAGGCATTTTCCAATCAGGTTTATTAATAATGTGGATTATATCAAATTGAATTCAGTAACTTATTAAGAAGATCGGACTCAATTTCCTCTAACAATTGCTTTATTTTATATTTTAGCTCTATATAAGTCGACTTTCATGTTGAGCATTGTTTGAATGAATTTTACGAGCCATGTATTGTGACAAGTTCTCCATTTGGGAAACATTATTTTGCTGTAATATGCAATTTTTTTGCATTTTATCATCCATAAAAAAGAGAAAATCGTCTTCCATTATAAATAACGTTTTAACATACGAACATCTTTTGATCTCAAATCGTGCAAATAACATAAGTATGAGTCAGAATCTTCTAAAATAAATTGATATTTTTAAGTATAACTTTTTTAACAGATCCGATTTTGATAATTTTTGGAACAGTGATGAAGTACACATAGTTGCATATAATGAACAAATTTATGTTTATTATGTTTAATTATTGATTGATTGCTTCAGATATCGGTGTGTATTTTTTGTACTGAAGCGATTTGCTATTTTTAATAGCGAAGGTCAATAATACATACTTCTATGAACGAGGACCACTTTTGATGATGGAGAGTATCAAAAATTTTGATGCAAAAAATTGTAATATGGCTTAATCTAATAGAAACTACCTTCCCCAGGTTTTAAGCTAACAAAATAATTTAAGATCAGTAATATAGCAAATCGGGACATTTATGTTAGTACTTGTATTTAATATTTGTAATACATTTATTAAATGACTTGCCGTATTTCGCAATAGCTCCCATTTGAGGCCTTTTTCCTAAATTAATTATTTTGTGCTCTTAAATTTAATAAGACCCCAATATTTCTCCGGTGGCCTTAGCTCAGGACAGTTTCATGGATTTGTCACTTTTGGTACAAATATCACGTTAAATACTACTGCTTAATAACATTGGAAACAGTTTGACGTTAAACCTTTGAATCCTTGGCCAACTTTTGTAATACCAAGTTGGATTTTGTTGAAAGTATTTAATAATTTTAGTACACACGTTTTCGGTCACCCATATTTATCAGAATAACAATAAATTCATTTGTTTGATATTTGATCAAAAATGTTCAAATAATACTTGAGTTAAAAGTGGCAATGAAAAACGAGTGTTCAGAACTTTTCAATCGAGCTCCTTTATAGTTTAGGTACGCCCCATTATTCACATGATTACTAGGTTTAATTATCTCAGGACCTGAATTCGCCTTAGTTTACCACCCGATTAGAATCCAAAAATTAATTTTATCACTTCCGCTAAATTCTGCTATGTAATTATTCTTCCTTCAGAATCATATCTTGATCAGATCCTTAAGTTCTAATAAAAAATGAAAAATCCTGCGATACTTAAATTTCGTTACATTTATGTATATCCGCAGTAAAATTATTTTAAAGATTATTAATATTTTTCCCAGCCACATTCTCATTGCATCCATATCCATCACAGTGAAACAAAATGTAAGTTAACAATTTTGTTTAACCGTAAAAGAAGAGTAATTTTCAAATCATATGGAAAGAAAAAATGAACAACAATTTAAATTGCACTGACAGTGATCATCAGATGAAGAAACACTCTAATAACTTACAAAAACAAAAAATATATACATATAAAACAATAACATCCAAATAGTTATAATAACAATCTTTGGGAGAGAAAAAAGAAGAAAACTTTTAAAGGGTAAAAATTATAAACAAATTGAATGGTGGGTACAAATGGTAACCATTGCACAGTGGGTCAGAATTAACCAGATATTATCGGCTACATAAAATTTTATAGAAACTTTACGGAAAAGTTTTTCTTATGAAGCTAATGATATGTCCATTGGTGTTAAATAACATGGCCGTGGATTAACATTACCATTTTTTGTGTACTGTGTGGAAAATCACACCACTTATTATCATGATAATAATTTCAAATTCAGGACACTAGAAGTACATTATGACTGTAGCAAGTTCAATAAGGACTCTGGTCGAATCTATATAATGATTTCCTCTATTCGAATAAAGTGTTACAGATTTATTTACAAAAAATAATGTACTTCCATCCCACTGTAAATTACAAAGAAGCTAAAGGTGGCCAAAGACGAAGACGAAGACGAATACGCTTTGCAATCAACAATTTTGAATATGGACAAAACTTGACATTTAAATTATGGGAACAAGATCTTTTTTTCTCTCTATTTCGTATTTTTGGATGAAGTGAAAAAATGAAAAAAAAAAATTAACGGAAAATTATACTTGCAACAGTTGAAGTGAATTGTTGAACCATAAGGCATGGAGAATACAATAGAGTGACTTTCTTCTTCTTTCCAATGAAAACAAGAAGATTGTAGGAAGTTTATAATGTTAACGCGATTATAACCAATACGGTTTCAGTAATTTCAATGAACATTTTTTGGTTTTGATTCGCTGAATTTTATTTCATTTTTATGAGAAAATAATTTTATTTAATTGAATAAAACAAAACAAAAACAAAAACAACCATTAATAATTCTCACCATATTTTGTTTTAATAAAAAACAAAAAAAAATAATTTTTGCTTCTTTTGAAATCAAATTGTTTGCCATAAATTTTGTATTTAATAAATAAACATTTTATTATTTCATTAAAAATTAAAAACAAAAACAAAAAATGGAAAAACACACAAACAAACTTGTGTCAATAATTTTTTAATCACTTTTTAAATAAACATCAAAATATAATTCAAAATCCTCTATAAATCTGTCGACATATTAAGAATTTATAATTATGTGTTGAGAAAGTCATTGAAATAGATAAAGAAGTATAAAGAATGAGAAAATTCAAAATATAAGGAGTAAGATTGAAAAATACTTAACATACATACAAACAAAACCATTAAGCTTACAATTTTAATTTACAATTTTTATTTGATTGAAATTATTATTAACAAGAAATAATATCATTTTAGTTTTAATCACTTTCATCACTAGCGATTAAAACTAAAATTTGGAACCTTTTTCGAAAACCTCTCCATTAATATTTTGTAATATTTTATGTCACTTTCGTCGAACAGGTTGTCCATCTCCGTTTAAAATCGACTACACTTTTAGACACCTTTTTGTGTTCTTCAATTCTATTTTAATAAGAGCCCAATATCTGTCCACTGGCCTTTTCTCCGGGTAATTTGGCGGATTTGCCTCTTTTGGTACAAACACCACATTATTGTTCTTATACCAGTCAAGGGCTTTATCATAGTGTATGTATGTTTCGTAATTTTTAGTGTCCGTTTTAGCAAAGAATGGGCTTCTTTGGTCGCGATTGCATATTGCTTGTCATACCAATAACCTTTTGGAAAATGTTGACTGTTTTTGGGGCCTAAACTATTTTTAAATTTCCTCGATATACACACTTTTTTAGTTATGATTGAATTTCACAGATAAACAAATTAATTTAACTTTGTTTCTGTAAATACAATTTCTTGAGAACGTTCTTGAAGTTTTAGTACAATTTATATATTGTATAATTTTGTTTACTAATATCGAAAAATTCTAGTACATACAACATTATTTCACCACAAACGTGAAATTTGATTTTGCTTCATATTTTTCTGTGTGTACGTTTTGTCTTCCACTATCCACCGTAAACCTTTGTTTAGAACATTTGACTTCAATATCCGTGCTCTGTTGCTTTTTGAACCTGCATTAGCTTTAACATTTCGTGCCAAATAGTCCGAACAATGAATTTATAAGACTTCTTTCCTACGGGAGCACTCTTAATAACGTTTTATATTTTTTCGCTTTATAAACATTATGTGTACCAGTTCTTCTGCCTGAAGCAGGTTCTCCTTCAAAGGGAAAGGTTTTTTCCGGTGTTATTTAATAACATTAGAAGCAGTTTGTCGGCAGACTATTGAACCAAAACGTGTGTTAAGAATTTGTTAATCTCAGTCCTTATTTGGTTTTTAAGAGGAATATCCCTTCCTATCATCCGTAGACTCGCTATAATCGTTTCACCCATAATATTAACTCTGTATGTGGGTGTACCTCTATTGACTTAGCTGATATTTTCTTTAAAAATCAACTACATATAGAAGGCATTCAGATATTTTTGCTGATTTTTCTCGCCACAAAAAGTCCTAATGCAAAATTAACTATTTCACAAACAAATTTCTTTTATTACGAGAAGTAATATTTATGAATATCGAATTAAGAACTTTAATCCACTTGATTTAGATATTCACATTCCTGCTATAAAATTCAAAATAACTTAAATACATTTAATATTGTTTCAACATTTCTATATTCCATTTCTTAGGGTATTAAAGGTGCATATACAACCTATTTTAAATTATTTCAACGCTTGTCTCTGCGTATTTTATTTATTTCCTAATTTATTATTTTTTTAATTTCTAAATTAAAAAAATTCACAATAATTAAGTGGCATAACAAAAATATTATTTTTTGTTTTTTTCCATAAAACAATAATAAACTGATCTAAAAAATATTTATGCCCTTAACTGAAAGAAAGATTTATAAATTGTTTTTATTAGTTCACCTTAATGGTTCTACGATTCAATATCATGTTGCGTTAATCACTTGAGTTAATAAAACACAACAAAAAAGCACACAAACGCAATCACGAACTCAACCTCTACCTAAACCACTGCTGAAACAAATTTTCATCTTTTGCTTTTTAGCATCAAGAGGAAAATATGATTCTTAAATTAATTTAGGGCGCCTGATTAAAAAAATTGAATGTCTCTATTTAATTCTTATTAACACTAAAATTAATAAATTATGGAATTATGGATCACACACTGTGACCATAATAAATGCATCTGCAGAAGAAGGTGCATAAAGACAACAACAAACAGAAAAAAACATAAAAGAGGTGTCAAAGTGGCACCAACTCTGTTTGAGTTCACACATTAAGCGCCATTACTTAGTTCATAATAATCATTTATTTTATGTTATACATTAATTCTATGGACCGAATCAACAATATAAACCAGAATATGCAACATTTTATTTACTTACAAGCTTTACCCGGTGCGCTTTGCTGCACAAACATTTTGCTCAGTCATAGTTCTCGAAAGATACTTCAATAACCACGACGTGTAATAAAAAAAATTTCATGCAACGATCATTTTGCCAGAACCCCGTTGTCCATTCTAAAATTTTTACAATAAAATCGTTTTATAAGAAAGTGACAAATTGAAATAGCTTTTTAGATATTCGATAAATAATAATTAGTGCATATGGGGTCGGCTCTCCTTTTTTCTTTGTATGACCACATCCACCATTCATTTTCTTACGTAAAATTGTTTTACAGGTTTAAAAATTCAAATTGCTACCCTTTCCCCTGATCCTATCTGTCCCAAATTTTATCCAGTTAAACAGTTCAAAAGAAAGTGAGATAAAATCTTTATACTATTACCTTAAAAATAGTTCTTTGAGATAATTCGATAATCAATATTTGCATGTCAACTAATAATATCCATCCTATACTTTGTCCAGTTAATTATTTCCTTTAAAAGAGATTTTAAAATATAGCTGTAGTAGTTCCTTAGTGATTTGAGAACTCTTGCTGTTATATATATTCTTAAGATATTCGATAATTAATAATATATGTTTTGTAGGTAGGGATAGCTACCCATTTCCCTGGTCCAATAGAAATTTTTTGCAGTCTATGTTACTTTCAAGCGTATTGTAATCATTCTGTGAAAATTTCTGTAGTTTAGCTATCTATAACTTTTAAACAAACCAACAAACACAGATTCATTTATATTTAAATATAGATTAATTTTTATCAGGGATATTTTCTTTATTACAAACAAATTAACAATTGCTGTGATCTCTGTTATCTTGGGCTTCTTTTTAACGTGAACTCAATGTTTTAACTCTGTTGTATTTCTTGAATTATTATGTATTTCCTTCTCAAAGGCTCATATTTTGGAAAGTGTAGATGTTGTTCTTGTCTGTTCTACCTTTAGTGTCCAGCTGTGATAATCACTTGATTAAAGATGTTTTTATCGCTTATTACGCGTCATGGCATTAAAGCGTTTTCATTTGTGAACATTATTTTCATTTTCTTGTTTAATATTAAACAAAATAATTTTAGTTAAAAGTCATTAAAAGATATTGAAAAAATTTATTATATAAATTTGGATTATTTGTTTAAGAAAAATTTATGAAAGAAATATGAACATTTTCCACTCAAGTTTAATTTGGTGTAAATAATTAAATTTCAAGTGGATTTCAATAAATTAGTTAAATAGTTAATAATATTTTCAACTAATTTAAATTTACCAAATAAGAATAAAGTATTTTGAACTTTCGGAAGTTAATTGCGATCTACCAATAATGGTAAGACCCGAACTCTTATAGTTCTTTACCCAATTTATCTTATAGAAAAGGGCGTATTTAGATGCTAATTATTTACCTATATGCAAAAAAGAAGTACAATCACAAACTCATCCTCAACCACTGCCGCAACAGATATTCAGCTCTTCTTTTTTAATATCAAGAAAAAATTATGATCCTTAAATGAATTTTAACAAAAGTAGTTTAATACAAATGTCCACCCGTAAATTTCCTTCATATAAAACGATTTTAACCAAATTTTGCAAAACTAAGCCTTATTATATTCATAAACAATGTGCCAAATTATAAAACTGCAGGTACATTTTGTTTATTGGTCGCATACAACAACTATATATCACTTTGAAAGTCATAAATATATTATATATACGTGAGTATTGTTAATGTATTTATTTTATATATATATATATATATATATATATATATATATATATATATATATATATATATATATATATATATATATATATATATATAATATATATATATATATATATATATATATATATATATATATATATATATATATATATATATATATATATATATATATATATATATATATATATATATATATATATATATATATATATATATATATATATATATATATATATATATATATATATATAAGCCAAAACAGTAGTGCGAAATTAAACGAGGAACCGACCCTCATAATTGGAACCGACCCTCGTAATTAATTGCGATTAATTTCTTATATTGACACCAATTTCTTTTGAATTATATTATTAAATTGATAATTTAAAGTTGGGATGTTCTCAAACTTTTGTCCAAAAAAATCAATATTTAGTCCGAACAAATTCGATTTTGGAGAACTTCAAATCGGAGATGTGGCTCCTAAACTCAAAAAAATATAAAAATACTTAATTGAACTGAAATACAGTTTCAATTCTAAAAATCACTTTAGACTGCATAGATATCAAATATGTATTAGTATTGGATAGAAGGAGTCAAATAGAAAAATTCTTAACACACTTTATTCATTAAAACTTTTAATATTATCAAAAATAGTTTAAAGAATGACCTTTAATTTTTCACTCCAAAAATTGGTCCTCCCTTATAATAACTGACCTTTAATGAAGAAATACGCATTTCTAATACGATTCATGCTATAGATGGTAAACGGGACTGGGGACTGCGAGATTTTCGGTATTCCGGGATTTTTCGGGTTTTCTTTATTTCCTGATTATATCAAAATTTATACTGAAATTTTGTGTTTTTCATACATAAATATACTTTTTAAAAATTCATTTTTACTCTTCGAAAAATCTAACACCGGAACGAAATGGATTAATAACTCTCCACATTCGTTAACATTTTATTTGGTGGAGTTAAGTTTTATATTATAATAAAAAAACTTAAAATGGAACAATGAGTCCCGAAAAATCCCGGGATTTTCGGGATCTGGATTACAGGATTGACAACCCTAATTCATACAGATTTGGAATAAAAATTCGTACTTAAAAGTTCTTTCATTTTCAAATTTTGGCATCAAATGACATTCAATGTGTTAAAAATTTATTTCGAATTTAATATCCCTAAAAATGTAAGAGATGACCTACAAATTATGCGCATTTTTTATAAAAATTTACAAGGACGATCTATATAAAAAATCTTTGTTCTTTTAAATTAAATTTAGTGAATTTAAAACAAAACAACACATCCTATGCGGCCAACCGAACTCCCCTAAATCAACTCTAAAAGATTTTAGCTATAATCATTTATTAATATAACTCTTACAAAAATAAAGTTTTTCCAAAAATCGCTTAGAAATCTCTGTGTATTATAATTAGCAAATTATTTATTTAGTTAATTAACTCTGTTTTTTGATATATTTTTTGATATTCGATATGTACTCCCCTGAATTGAAAAAATGTATAGTGATAAGCACAGAGAACAACGCTTAGAATACGTTTGGAGAAATTGAGTTGATGTAGCCTTTGTCATCTTTAATTTAACTTTACCAAAATAACGTCAGAAGTGATCTTTAAAAAATGGTAAGTTAATTTGGGATCTTATTCTATTTCATCAAAAATATAAATGCAATTTTAATTTTGAATACAATTTTTGTTATAAATTTTTCTTTTAAAATTTAACAACTTCAACATGTATGGAAAATTTTTGATTTCGATAAAATATTTGAACACAATAAACCTAAAACATTTATCGATAAGATAAACTCCAAAAAGACCAAGACAAATTCTTTTATTTTCATTCTTTAAATTATAAATAAATCGATATGAAAGGTGTTTGAAATCTCCAATAAACGGTGGACTAAGAACCGAAAATCAAAAAAAAAAAAAAAAAAAAGAAAAAGGAATAACAATCTGCTTACAATTGTTTAAAAAAAATGCTAAATTGTATAATCGATTCCCCAGAGTTCTAGACAACGAATGGTGTGAATGCTACTTGTATTCTTGTAGTTTCTTTCGTTATCGCCTGATGATGTTAAACAACCGAAAGAATGATGTTTCCTTTTGCTGTAAGAATAAATGGTAATCAAATTTATGAAGAGAAAAATAGAATAGTAAAATCAGAGAGGCGCTACAATTAAAACGTTAGAAAGAAATGTTTATCCAGAATTCAGAATTTATGTAGTAAATCTAAAATATGAATCAGATATTAAAGAATTTAAAATAATTTTCTTTTTATATAATTCACTGTTAGTCCTGTAGGGTATCTAAATTAAAAGAACATGCTCAATTTTGCCAGTACATACAGACTCTAGACGTGTTTCCTACATTGCCAGACAGTATGTCTGTAAAGTTTACTTTAGGTTGAGTCTTGAACATCGTTGCTCCTTTTCGCAATAACAAAAACAACAATAAAACTATGTATTTTTAACACATTTTGTCATTTCATTTATGCAACAGTTTGTTGAAAAGAAAAAAGAAATTATTTTAGGTTTTTTCCTCTTCTACGTTTTCATTACTTGTTAAAGAAGAAAATCTATAAAAAAATGTGCAAAACAATCCCGAAAACTACAAAAAACATTGTCCAATCGCCAGAATAAAAAATAAGGTAATAAGAAATAACTGTGTGAAAGAAATATTTGAACAAAAATCGTTTGGTCGGTCAAAGAATCATGTTTTGTATTTATGAATCTTGTGTTGTCATATTGTCGGTATTTAAAGGTGCGATAAACGAATATCATCAAAAAAGCGACTGAATCTCTTTTTTCTCTCTGCATAATATTTATGATCATGATGATTTCTTCCTTTTAAAACATTTGTTCTCCTTAAAATAAAAAAAAAATAAAATAAAAGTTTTTCCTTTTAATATATTTAGCTACACTCGGAAAAATTTTTGTTTTCACTCTACAACCTCGGTTCGAAACCTGAAACAGTTAATATACACTTATTACATTATTTTAAAATTTATTAAGGATTAGAAATTTACATAAAAAATAGTTTCAATAATATCAGTAATGTAGCATCGGAGGTACAAGATATATTTTAGGCCAATAATCATCAATTTTAATAATACATACACATATATACACATCTAATTTATTTTAATTAGTAATTCAGACAGATCAGGAATCTCAAACAGGATCACAAACAAACTATCCCAGGCGTGAAAAAACATTTTTATAACCTTCACCAAAACAAGTGGTTAAAAGGCCCCTTCCGTAAAAATCTCTAATAAGGAATTATCGAACACTCCTTATAGTGCAATATTTTTTGAAACGTAAGTAATGAAATTTATTTATTTATATTAAATTTGTTATATATTTAACTATAACTTCTTCATTCAAACAATTGATTTTTGTCTGAATTTCGATTTTGTGTGAGATATCGGTATGTAACTCCTTTGCGACCGAGTTAGCTTGTTTTAAATAGCAAACTCTTTAGACAGTAACTGTGATAAATCGAGCCAGATTTTGATAAGATGCAATAATATATAATAATGTATAAATATTGTCGTTATTATACCCTCTGTTTCCTTGTGGTATAAGAGAGATAAAAATCGATGTTTTTTTAATTTGACTGCCTTTGAAATTTTTGGGCATGGATAATATAAAATTCGTTAGGACCGATGTTGGTAAAGCTTTTGGGTAGTTTATCATCCCTTGTTATTATCGAATAGTGGTGGTTGCGGTAGCCCACAAAAGATTTAAATCCGATAAACTTATGACCAACTCGAAGAATGTTTAAGGCCATTGTCGCGCTGAAATACTCATCGAAGAAATATTTTTCATTCAGAATGTGTTATTTTGTCTAGATTTCTACAAATGAACCTACTTAATTTAGCTATGTCAGTCTATCCGTCCGTCTGTTGGAGACATTCTCACATCTAGAAAAATTATCTGAATTTAAAAAAAAAAATGGCCACATTTTTTTTATTGTTCTAAGAAGTTTTCTATTTTAAACTATCGGTTCAGTAGCAAAAAAGTAATAATCCGATATATGAAATAAATCATTAAAATCGGATCAACATAAAATAAGTCATAGGCTGTAATATTCAAAACTTTGATACGCCCCAAAACCTGTGTACTGTATGGGTCGGAATTTTAAGATAATTTTCGAAAATTAGCCATATATATTTGTTTTGATACAATTATAAATCCAAAGAACCTAATTTGTGCTGGAGTCATTATTTGACGTAGCTCCCATTTAATGCCTTCGGATTCCGGGAATATAATGTATAGATTAAAATATGTAAATATGAACTGATTCTACAGTTAATTTTCTCCTCGTCTTGAATATATGTTGTTAATTTTATTAATATCGGTCCTTTTTTGCTATATCTCCCATATAACGCCCCTTCCTGAAAAACGGGTTTTAGCTTATAAAGCCGTTAAATATTATTAAATAAGTACAAATTATATTGAAATTCGACGCAATTAATTTTCTAGCTCTCCTGAATATACGTTATTAATATCCTTCCGATTCTTCCCGGAAAACGTATTTGAGCTTATAAAACATTTAAAAAAAGACAAATTCCATTGAAAATCGGCAGAATGATTGTATTGAATTTCGCAACAATTATTTTTCTAACTGTTTTCGGTATATGTTATTAATCTGACCAATATTGGTTAATATTTTTCTATAGCTCTCATATACGCATAAAATTTCTTTTCCTCAACATGATTTTTTTAATAAAATGGGCCATTAAAATCTATAGTTCGGTATCAATTTTTGTAGGTAATTTCAATATTATAATGCCATATTTCACTATAGTTTTTATAGGGGCGTTTTAGCGCAATCGATATTTAACTGTTGAACGAATAATTTTTTTCTTGCTAATTTGTGCATAATATTCGTGGTGGAGGGTACTTAAGTCTCGCCACAGCCGAATATGGCACGGCCAGAGTTACAGAAAAAGATATAAAAAATATATATCAAATCAATAGGATCTGGAAAATTATTTGAAATCTCGTACAATTATTGTAACAGTTTTCATTAATTCGTGTGAGCAATATCAAATCTTTTTAATAATTCTGGACACACTGTGTATCGTCAACTGTACTATTATTTAGAGAATACCGAGAATAGACTATGCGAATTTCATTATAATCGAATCTGGTTTTCTGAAGCTCCAACTTTTTTGTATTACTATTTGAATGGGAAAACAATTTTAAATGAATAGGGACCACATCCCGTTCAAAGTTAAAAGGACCTATGAAGGCGACACAGAACTGAACAAACAATTTTAATAACAAATTAAAGAAATTTTCTTTAAGTGTGTATTTACGATCATCTTAACGATCGCATATTTGTTGGAATGTTGTTTAATATTTAAGTTCTTGTTATATTCGCTTTTTTGTGGTTTAAACACAAATCTTTTTGCAAAATTCAAAGCGCAAAGAAAAAAAAAGCGATTTAGTATACAATGGCATCTTTAGGGAATTGTCACCCATACAAAATATCAACACTTGTCATACATTAATGGCATATTTTTTATATTTGATCATATAGTTTTTGTAGATTTTTCTACAAAAATGTTTAAATTAGTAAAATCAAACTGAAAAGTACTCTACATTATGATATATATTTCACTTAAAAGAATTTTCTAAAGAAGAATTTTAAAATTCATTGCAAATTTTCTCAAATTCACTCTAAGTATTCATATACATAAATGAAGTATTTTGTAAAACTTTTAAAGCTGGACATTTTTTAGTTATTTTAAAAGTCTTAAGGCTAAAATGCTGTTTATAGGGCAACGTTTTTTAAGAAAACATCATAAAGATCTTTAACGAAAAAAATTTTGATACTAAAGTTTTTTAATGTAATTTTTTTCATTTCAAGACATCCTGTTATGAATTTCAAGGTAAAAATTGCATTTATGAAAGTTTGTCGCTTTTTTATCGAAATTCCGAAGAATTATTTATTACGGACTTATGAGAAATAATGATGTCGATAAAAATTTTAAAGATTACACTCCAACTTTAAGCAAAAACTTCAAACTTAATAAAATTGCTGTCGTCTAATGGACTTTCTGTGAAAAAGAGACAAAAAAATTGATATAACGGAATATTTTAATAAAAAAAGGAATTGGGAATTTTTTCTTTAAGATTTCATAATGAATCTCATAAACCGCAGTTGAAAATGATGAAAATTTTGAAACTGTCAAAATACTTTGAAATTAATTGAGTGAGAGAGTATCTATGTACAGAAACTGAAGTGATCATTTGATCTTTATTTGAAAAGGAAATAATTTTTTTAAGCGAATTACAATATATTTTTCTTATGATCAAAAATATGCCATAAATATGATTACTGATATGTAAATGAAATTCACTAACAACATTCATACTTGTCTTAAGAGAAAAAATAAATGATATTAAATTTTATGTATCTGCAGCAACAGATGAATTTCAACACGAGGTGCACGTCAGTGCACCAAAAGCGATCAGGTTGCTGAATAAGCTCAACGTAACAGGTTTAAAAATCGTTTTTATTATATTTTTTTAACTTTTTATGTGATCTTGTTACCGATTGTCATACGCAAACAATTTTTTGATATCAATTGTTTTGATTTTTGACTTTGAATTGTGACAATTCTACGAAATGGGGGAAAAATAATACAGAATATCTGAAGAAAAAAAACATATTCTTATTAAAAAAGAAGAAATAACCAACGATCATAAAGAGCAAAAACAACAACCTGAAAAAACAAATCAAGGTAATATAATATTAACAATCTAGAACAAATGTTGTTTAAATAAAAAGAGAGGTGATCACAGTTTATAATTTTATCATATTTTTCTAAAAAAAACTATAATTGAGAGGAATAGATTTTCCGTTTAAGTCAAAAATTGATCTTCTAAATTGCTTAATTATATTTTACTTTATTTTAAATATAACAAGGAAGGGATCCCCTTCCTACAAAGAATTGCTTCAAAAAAAGCCAAAACCGCCTAACGGTCCGATACTCATTTAAGGTACCGTTTAGGGTATGGGGCTAATTATATGGGGTACATTGTATATTTAATATATTTAAATTGCATGCAAAATTGTAGTTGAGTGAATATTTTAGAAAATTTTTCACACTAATTCCAATAAAGGAATTAAAGAACGATTAAGAATGATATATCTGGCAGTATTATATAATCTAATAGGCTTAAACCCAATCAAGCTTTTTTATTTTATTTTTATATCAAAATAAAGATTTGTGAGAAATTTCTGAAAATTATATTCAAAATTTCGACCAATATGACATACCAAATTTTTGCATCTTTAATGCGATTTTGATGGTTTTTTATGATAACTTGATTTAACTTTTTGTTGAAAATTTTCGAAAAGTTCTGATTTTATTATGTGAATGCATGTCTATTATAATGGACCAATTTTTATAAAGTCTGGTAGAAATGAGCGTTAGTACACATAGGAAAAAATCAATGTAAAAGAAATTGTTTATTTATGATTTTTCTTCATAGGTAAAAATGTTAATTTAACGTTGTTTCACAGTAAAAACAGTTTCTTGAGAATATTCTTGACATTTTACCTGTTGAAATTTTACCATTTAAATGAAATTTTAAAAATTTATTAGTGAATAATATTATGTTTTAATATCGAAATATTCTAATATGTACAATATTATTTCACCACAAACTTAATAAAAAATATTCAATCTGAAATCAACTATGTTCAACGTTGATTTGCATGATGTTTTCTTTTCTGTGTTTAGATGATGTTGAAAGTCGGTACCAAATGATTCATAATTGCCAACTTCAATTAGAACTTTATTAATATAATTGCAACTTATATTTCTCTCTTTAGAGAATTTATATTTACTGTGATTATCCCTGATAAATAAATATTTGTTTAGTTTGCGATTAAAAAAACAACAACAACAAAAATAAATATATTTGAAAGTGTTGCTAAAGTTCGTTGGAACCATTGTCACTGCATATTGAAGTTGAAGTTGCATATGAATCTGATGTGGTGGCTGCATATAAAAATAAACTTTATTCATTTATTCCAATAATAATGCAATGCAAACATTGATTGTCATCGTCGTCCCCATCCTTATATACCCATCATCGTCTTCCTCATGATCATCATCTTTGTCATATTCTTACCCAGTAGCTAAGAAGATGCCAATAGTTCGTTTTCTCATCTGGAAAATCGCCCAGTAAAATCATCTTCAGCATTATCATCTTTTGGCGATTGTCATGAGCATTAATGTATTGAATATGTGGCATGACAATGATGTTTATTGTATTTAGAGGGAAATCAAAATCAACACAAGTTAAAGTCATACATTCATATATATATTTGTGACAATGTCATAGTAAAATATCCTTAAGTCATTGTTGACACTACATTTGAAAGTATGTGTGTGTATAGGTATTGATTTGTTAATGCCGCAATTGCAACCAGATATTGCTACTTTTTATTATTATTATTGGTGTTGTTGCTTTTATTATTGCCTGTTGCTGCAACTGATGCTGCTGGTTGTTATGTTTTCGTTAAGTTATATCCTTTTATGGTGATTTTTGATAGGTGACAGATATTTTTATATTCTTACAATTGTGATTATTCTTTTTTTTTTTTTTGAATCCACTACATCAAAAAAGATGGCATTTTAATTTAAATCATGATTTTGTCATATTAATATGAATTATTTCCTATAAAAACTTTTAAAAAATTCAAGATCAGATTACAACAGGTAATTTAAGAAATCGTTTATTTTACTCAAATTTTCCTTTAACAGAAGTACATTACAAAAGTTTACCAACACCCATAAAATTATTATTATCTCCCTAAAATTATTCTTTAGAATTTATGAGTTGTCAATAATCCAACGAAAAATATAAAAACCTTCTAGAATTTTTCTGTTAAAAATCTTTACATCTTTTATTATTTTTCATTCTTCTCACACATGCATCATCATTCTCATCATGAGTGACGACAACTGCGATTTTGTTGTCAACAGAATCATCATCTTTTTTATTTTTTGTGAAATTCTTGAATAAAAAGAATTTATGATTTTATGTAAATTTTATATATTTATATTTTGTAAAATTGGAATATTTGTATCTGAATGTGTTTGTGTGTGTCTCATAATGATTACATTACATTATTTACAATTTTAATGTAATGAATAAAAATTCTTTTTTATAATTTTGTTGTATTTAATACAATATGAATTACTTTACTTGTGTACTCGATACTTTGTAATTCCATTTCATCAATGTGTAATTGACTTTCTTTCTTTCTTTTTATTTCTTTGCTGTTGGTCATACATTTACATACATAAATACATATACATAAATACATATATATATATACATTTCTATTTACATAAATACACAACGTGAAATCATGCGAGTACTACAATTACAGAGGCCTTAAAAATTTTGCTCAAATTTCTTATCTACAAAAAACTACGATGGGTCCTAACAAATTGAGTTCATTGGGCACAGTGGAGCAGAATCGATTTATTTTCAAAATAAATCTGAAACTTTGGATCAGCTGTATGAATTTGAATTGCAGTGTAGTGTAGCATTAAAACATTTGAATTTTTGGACACCAATGTTTAGAGTTCTAGAGGTGCAAAGAGGGGGTACCTCATTCATCAATTGTTTTAAATTTTTTATTTTTCCTATACGATCTAAAACCCTAATACGTTTCTTTTATTTATTATAACACACATAGTCCACATTCTTATAAACAATTCGGTTATGATGAATTTTAAATGCCACAACAATTTAAAAATAATTATAGAAAAATTTCTTTACAGTTTTAAAAATTTTCTTTAACAGTTTTGAGATATGCAATATTAAAAATTACTTTTATAAGGAAGATTCCACTCACCCGTACCCTATCCTCATTAAAGTGCCAAACGCTTTTCACTTAAGGTAATATCAGCATGACAAATTTCATGAAAATTGAATGATTCGATTAGTCATAATAATTGTTAAAATTTTTGTCTCAAATCTCAATCTACAACTTTTTTAAATTGACCAATTATTATTAAAATATCAACGCATTTTGTGAGTCCTGCAAAGTGATACTTGGAAGAGAGTTGTATGAGATCTATGAGAAATAATGGACCAATCCTCGTTCAGTTAGCATGTTTTACAGAATGTATTCGACATATTTGTGATAATTTTAGTTAAAGTCGTTTTATATTCCGGCAAGGACATATGTATGGAAGCTAAGTGAAATTGTCAAAAGTCCAAATAGAGACAAGTGCCAAATTCCATCAATATTATCTTCAAAACTGCGATCTGTATTTGGTTCACAAGGTTTACATGGACATCCAGCCAGATAGATAGAAATCATTAAATCGACTTAGAAATTGAGTCTGAGTCGAACTGTATACTTAAAAATATTGGCAGCATAGTTCATTCGGACCACTACAACGTTTGCACAAAAACATGATACCCCAACCATCTATGGTGGTGTAGGTTATAATGAAATAGTATGACATGTGTCTCTGAAAATCGAAGACAAAAACCTAGTCAACTTTAACATTCTGTTAACGGTGGTTAACTTCGAGAAACTTTTAATCGAATGGGCCATATATTAGTTTATTAGTATAGTTTAAAAAATCGTCGAAAGATATAATTGTTTAATTATGAGTCAAAATGTAACAAAATGCAATTTAATTCAGTTCGAATGTAAGTCTTAGATTGGCCACTGCAGTCTCCGTAATTGAAATCTGAGAAAAACCCATAGACACCTAAAAGCGTAGAGTTGTAACATGACGCCTCATAAATAAACATGAGCTGTTGAACTACCTAAATCAGAGTGGAAGATTGTGCCAACATTCTAACAAATCTGATTTGCGTCTAAAAATTTCTAAAGAAATTATTAAAAATATTAAAAGTTGCTTAGAGTTTGAACATCAAATTTCAAGTTAATTTTGTTTATTGATAGAAAGCTTTTTATATTATATTATCATTTTCATATAGCGGTGTAGGTCATTTTGTAGAAATCGAAAAAATAATGGATGAGACATAATGGACACAATCTATTTCAGATTCTATTGAAAAAGTGTGGCAACTTTTAAAAGATAATTTTTTTTTAGTTTTTTTTCTTAATTTTATAATCTTTTATTGATTTGTAAAGAGAACTCATAGAAAATTCATATAAATCTAATCCCGAAAAACTGCGAGAAATAATTTGCCCTTAAACCCTATTCAAAGTTTTCGCTTTTTTTGAGGAAAATGTAGTTTCTTTTGTTAAGTTCTCAAATCGCAAAACTAGAATGAACTTAAAATTATCTGACGGCAGTCATTTCAATGGAAAGAGTTAAAGTTTTAATTGTTTTACGCGGATTTTCAATCACTGATTTAAAAAAAGTTTATACAAACTTTTCTGATATTTCAAAATATAATTGATATATACTTGAGATATACTTAGAGGTCCAATTTCAAATATATTTCTATATTTTATTAGAATAGCAATATATTTAGTTGTAATTATAATTTTAATAATTTTAGTAGTGATAACTATAATTTTATTGGAGACAATAATATTTTTACTGACCATATCAATAATTATTGTTATTGAAGAAAAATCGCAAAGCGAATGTACAAACATTTTTGTTACGGTGATAATATCTAATAACAATAGTATGATGCTTCTTTTTATGATTATCGCAAACATATTTTTTCTTCGCGTGCGGTTAGCACTAAAATTTGAGTATTTTAAATTTTGAAAATGCCTGTTAGTTATAGACTAATGCAAAATTTTGATTTGCCCGAAGAAAGTATACATATTCCCTTTATGGGACCAAGTCATTCCATTACCATTTTTTCGAAAATATGAAAATCCTATAATTTTGTAAAGCGAATATTATATCTGGACCCTTAAAGGGCTTTTTAGCACATCTTTTTGAACCCTCTATTACCCGTTATGTAAAGGAAAAAAATCCTTTTGTAAATACATACATATATTTGTATATGAATGAAAATGTGGATAAAAGTCTTTATATGAATGAATAAAAATTCAATATTGGATTTTAACGCTAAAATGCTTTTGAAAAAACGATAATTTTTCATTTATATATTGGTGGAAACGATAATTTTTGCTTTTATTTTTTCCAAAAAAAATGAATTAATAATAAAGGAGGAAAAACAAAGTGAAAAGAAAGAAAAATTACATAAAAATCCGGATTACGCATCCTACGGGCAATATTTTTATATATATAAGGTAAAATATGCACGCAACGGAAATACGTTTATAATTTCTAAATAAAGTTTAGAAGAGTATACATATAATACACCACATTCTTGGTTATTAATAATGCCTACGAAAAATAATGGAACGACTTTCATAATTTGGTTCTTCGCGTTTTTTGCTAAAGTGTTTTAGACATTCATATTAACATTTGTGTGAGATTTATGCGTTTTACAACGTTTTTTGTTGTTATGTGGGAGTTTTGACAAATTATAGGACGACCCTTGTGAAATTTCTAATATCGATGTTAGTATCTTATTTTAACCAAATATGAATGCAATATTAACGTATTTATGAGATTAGAGGTTGTATGGAAACGATGGGTAGTAATTGCAATACTTATGTTTGATCAAATTTCGTTAAAATCGTTTTATATTCGGGAATTTTATGGTTTAAAAGCCGCATTGAAGGGAAACATTTTATGGACCTATATGATGATATTAAATAGTAGACCGGACATAACCAATTCCAATATGCCAAAATAAAGCCAAATAATAATTTAAAACTGCGACCTGTACTTTGATAACAAGCATCAATCGAAGGAACGGAAACGTTTAAATCGACTCAGGAAGTGATTTTGTGTCGAACAGGCACTATATTTCAACCACTAATTCTAATTTTGGGTATAACCAAAAGGCAGGATTTAGACGCGGTTTAAACATAAATACTCATCTTAAAATTGGAGATCCAAACTTAATGCCCGATGTGAACTTAATTTGACATTTTCAATTTAAGTGTTTTGAAAATTAAACCTCTGAGAAATCTTCATAATAATGATTGAATATTTTACAAGTTTTACGGATCTTGAACCTAATTTCTAACAGTGTATTTCACCTATTTTTTTTTTGATTATTTAAAACATTCAGTTCTCTACTTATCATCTCACAGTCACTATGATGTTTTTATGAGCATTTCCCAATCCCCGAATAAATCAATAAATTACTGAGTGAATGAATGAATGAATGAATGAATGAATAAATGACTGACTGATACATACTTACATTTAATACTGTTCAATGATTTTTTTTTGGTCAAACGTATTTGATTGCATTTACTGCAATGCTGCTGACTCCCGGCTTTGTTACACACACACACACACACTTTCAGGATACAAACTCACACATACATATTTTTTTGTTAAATACAACTTTTATATTATTCCTTTTATATATCCTTTTTATATATTTTTTTCCAGATTTTTTGTTGTTGGTAATTTTCACACCGTGTACAATCCAGTGGAGAAAAGTAAAAGAGGAATAAGGATAACGAAAAAATTAATCAAAATGTATGACATTCAAAAGAAGGAAAATAAAATCAATTTATTTTGCCATAAGGCCTTTATTTTTTTCCATTTTTTTAATATTTTTGCTTTAATTGTTATTTAATATTTAAATTTCAAAGTGAATGACATTATGAGATTGTAAATTAATGAAATTCGTAGTTATTTGTCTTGAATTTTATTTAATAGTTTCATTACTTTTATGAGACAAAGAATTCTTAAAATAAATTTATTACTTTAACTACTCGATAAGATTTCTATTTCAAGACACAAATTATGGGGTTTTCTACCTTCAATGAACTACTTTTTTCTTGTTATATTTGTTGTTATTTATTTTTTATTTATGATTATTATACCATAGAGTGACCATTTTAGGTTTAAAAGAATTGTAGAAAATAGTTCACTTTTAATTTGAATGTAGATGGGATACATTTTTTAGAAAAGTTAAAGGAAATATCAAACAAAATTTGCAATTGGTTTTACAAAAATGGGCTTTCAAACCATTTGGAGAGTAAAGGAAATTGAGAGCAATATGAATAACGGAATTTATTCGTTTACACTAAAAAAAGTGCATTTGAATCGTACTACTGGTCATGAACAGTTACCAATAGCCGAGGAGCAAAAAGTCATAAAAGTAAATCCTGGCCAACCAGCCAAACCAACGCTAAGTATCCATGATGTCCAGATAATTTTGATATTAGCCAATTTTGGTATCTAGGAAGTATTAAAATTACAAACGAAGCTTCGAGAAGGGTTATCGAAAATAACTTGCGATATACAGGACAAATTTATTTATCTGAACATACGAAAATTTCAATCTTCTATGCAAATATGAAATGCGTGAGGAAAGTGCAAGCATTCATCAATCAATATAAAGAGAGATTTGTTTTGAATTCGTATCAGACAATCACAGGGAACATTTTCCGAAGACTATTTTTATAAAGAACGAGGGCATAATATATCATGGTATAACAAATTGTTTTCATTCATACCCGTAATGGTGGAAAACAACATTGACTGTTGTAGTGACTGGAAACTAAACAGATACAACAAATTTACCAATGTATCTGCACTCGATCTGGCCTCCTTAATGCCTATCGATACAGTTTTATTTTAATGTGATCCAATTTATTTTATTATATTTTTGTATTTTATTATTTGTATTTATTTATTTAAACAATCAGTTTTTTTTTGTTATAATTTTAATGTGTTGAGAATTTTAATTTGACGCTTTTTTCAACCAAAAAAAAAAAGAGATACAGAAAAAATAATGTGTTGTGTCAAAATTTTATATATCACGGATCTCATGTGTGAAGGGAATACAATTTTGAATCCCCCTGCAAAACTTTAATAATGTTTAAATACAAAAATTGCACGTTTAAGAGACCAAAAAAAAAATAAAAAAAATAAATTGAACTGATTTATAATGTGTCACAATATGAAGAGCTGTTTGTTACCTTTTATTTTCAGTTTTCTGTTTATTTTGTAAAATATTTATTTTTATTTTTATTATTTTATATTTCGTTTTTACCTCTTGTGGACATTAAATACATTAAACATAAGTTTTTATACACATCGGTGTATTTCAATATCTGTATAATAAAATATATGTAAATGTATATATATTTTTATAGAAATATAAAATAAATTTATAGTAGAGTCAATTTTTCTGTTGTATAAGTATTTTAAAAATGATTAAATTCAACAATAAATGGCAGCCATTATGAAATTTTTAACCCATAAAATTTATTTAAATTAAGCATAAGAAAGATACAAATTTCATTTCATTATTATTATTATGGCCGTTAAAAACAATTATTCGAATTGTAAATGGCTGACTATTAAACAAAAAGATACAACAACAAAAAGTTGAAAAAAAAAAATAAAAAAAAGAATTATATTATATTTCACTTAATGTACCCAAATCATATTAATATATGTGTAGTAGTTGTATTCATGATATATAAATGTACATACTTACATACATGTAGGCCCAGATAATAATTTTGTTATATTTTTTGGGTGTTGACGAATTATGGTAACGCCTTGTCATTTTTATTGCTTTCTTTTTTTTTTTTTTGAGGAAAAAACATCTTCTTGAATAATGAGCTTTTTTACGCTTTTTTATTTCATGTATTTCTTTCATTTATCATGACTTGTTTTATCGTACTTTGAATATGAAATAATAATGCGAAGATATTTTTTTATAATTTCGCCATTTATTCAACAAGGTGTGAATTTTTTTTGTGTTTTATTATTTTCATTAAAGAAATTTTAGTTCACGGAAAATACTTTCAAAATTATAGAATTAATGTATAAAGCAGATAAAGAGATTTTTTAACTTAAATTTTATGAAGACACTCGTTAATTTCGAACAGTTAATTCTTCTTCCGAAAGATAAATTCACTAAGACTGAATTTGTCTACACTAAGTTATTAAGGATTCAATTTAGATTACAACAAGTGAAAGTTATAGTCGGTCAAGCCCAACTATATAATACACCGAAATGTTTGTTATTAATTGTCGATTAATGATCGACCCTCGTATAAATATATTTTCTAACTTGTGCGTAAGAGTGCAGTTTATCACGGTACTAATATAAACGTATGATTTGCGCCCTTTGAAAGGAAAAAATATTTGGAAAAAAATTTCTTAAAGCCCCATTCTTGGAGGAACATTTGTATGGGGGCTTAGTGAAATAATGGACCACAAGGTTTACATGGACAGCCAGACGGTCGGACAGATATCGTAAAATCGACTCCAAAAGTGATTCTGAGTCGAACGGTATCCTTAAACCTTGTACCAATAAAAACTAACATCATAGAAAGCTTTATAAAGTTATTTTTGCTTTCTTGTTTGTTACGTGTTAGTATCACATAACCGAAATAATGGAGTTGCAAAAGTGGTTACCATTTCATAATTTCAGAGATGAGCATAAAATCTATCCTCATACGAGCCCCAATGACTATATACGTCATTCGTGTCATTGGGGTCTCTGTTCTTCGGAACTACCCGTGTTATACTTAGCCAAAGATTGTCAACTAAGCAGGAAAGGACTGCTCGATACAACCAAACTGTTACAACAACATACGCCCTTTAAAAATACTAAGTATCCTAAGATATATGAAACGCATTCAAATGGTGGAAGGCAATCGAATTGCGCAGAAGCATGGTAACTTACTATAAGTGTTAGTTTACATCTTCGAATACTTAAAAATCACTTAAAAAAGGAGAGAAGCATTACGAAAATTGTTGTACGAAATAAGTGAAGACACGAAATACTGCAGGTAGACACCTCATAGGAGACGAGTATATATTCGCTGAAAATATTCTTTAATGGTCATGCAACGTTCCAAAGGCAATTACTAATTGTAGACGGAACACTTGCAACAACATTTACCTGTACGTGTTAGCATATCGAAACAATGAGAACAATTGTGCTTTTAGAACTGAGTGTATATGTATGTCACATATGGTGAACTCACGTATTGCGTCTGCATGTCTCACGTTGGGAAAGGTAGCAAATTCATTTCTACATTTAAGCAGAACGTTAATAATGTGCATCATAACAAAATACCGAAAAGGAGAAATCTCATAGACTAAATGATTGTCATAACACTGTAACATCCATTCAGAACAGAGAACTCCACAAATGACCATAATAAGTAATATGCTTCTTATACAAGCGACGTTAGCTTGTAAATAAACTTGTTAACTTGTAAGATTCAAAACGGGAAATTCTGATCACGAAAATTATCTTGTGATACTCATAAATTACCAAATATGTTTTATAGAGAAAAATCTATAATTTTAAGTCTGCATTGACTTTCACTTTTCCACACCATATAATCTGATAAAACTTGTGCTTATAGTTCTTTTCAAAATGGTTCTAATTTTGAAAGTTTAAACCAAGGCAAAAGTTTAAACCGATATCATAGACAAGTTCCAATATGACCTGAATTAAAAACTAAATCGTTGTTATAAAATTTTTCACTAAAATTTTTCTTAAATTGCTGGCTGGTTTTAAATACCAAATTTTTTTAGAATTGAAGTTCATTGAGATCAACCACAATTTCGAATTCAGACTAGATTTAGTTTCAGTACGGAAAGGTTATAATGCCCTTCTTAGCATTTGTGATGACAGAGGATTAATAGATTTGCTTTATTCCTAAAATGGCTTACACTTTCTTAAAACATGCTAAAAAAGAAACCGAAAATATTTTTAATCAAGTCCGATGTCATTTCATGGTTTAGTCCATATGATCTACTTAAGGTGTTACTACAATTCATAATTTTAAGTGTTTTTTTATTTGGGCTTAAGAAACGTTTTATTTTAAATATTTTTAATGACAAAATTATGTGAAATTTTAAAATTTTATTTTGTGTAAGTTTAGCTAAATTAATTATTATTTTTTTTTGTTTGTCCCTCCTACGGGCAAATAATCCAGAAATGTCATAAGCATGGTTGATTTTGAAATTAATGTTTAAACACACCTCTTTCCCAAAATAAACTGAATAAAAAACCATTACAGGAAAAGGTGTTAAATAGATGAAAACAAACCATAAAAATTAGATAAAAAGAAAACCTGCTGTTTAACTAAAAAATTAGAATGGAAATTAGATGAATTAAACTAAATAAACACTAAAAGTTGAGAATAACCCTTAAAAATAAAATTTAACCTTTTTTTGTTCCAGAAAACATATGCTACATTTGAATATTTATTTTTTTTTACAAAAATAAGTTTATCGCCTCCACAAAATAATATAAAAACGAAGACGACACACTCTCACTAATAACAATAACAACGCTCATTTATGCTCCTTGAATAAAAGGCTAAAATGTTAACAGGTGTGATGCGCATGCGCAACATTTTTTACTCTTAGTTAAATGCAGGACAACAATTGAAATGCAATACACATATAACTAGAAAAACATACATAAAAATACATACAAATAATAAAAAGTATTCAGAGTAAATTCAAAAGAACCTTTTATATTAGCAGGATCAAGAAATAGCAATATGTCCTGATGAGCGTTTATCAAGTTGTCATTGCGTAAAGACAACAAACTATTTCTTACGTGAAAAATAAAAAAAAAAAACTTTTTACAAGTGAAAACAATTCGGAAATGTACGTAATACAATACCCGAAGAGAAGAATTAAAAACAAAAACATATGTATGATGAAATTCTGAAATATGTATTTATAGTTAAACTTTATTGAGGGTTGTTGAACGTAGTATTTCATATCTTAAGATCCAATTAATATCCAATGGCTTAAGAAGGAGTATGATAAATTCCATTGAGGAACATTTTACACCGGTGTAAACAATAAAATACAATTGTTTGTATATTCAAGGAAATTAAAGACTAAAAATAATTCAAAATTAAAATATGTTTAACATGAAGATTCTCACAAATGTCATTGTTAAGTAGTGAATTTTTTTTCAGGGAAAATAATTAAAGGCGCTAAATAAGGGCCATAACGAACTTTAACCATACTACATTGTGTGTTTTGTTTTGGAAGCACTTTTAGTTTTTGTATGTAATTTGCTATGGACTTTAATGCTTTCTTTTTTTTAACATATTCCAAAGTGAAACCACATGCGCTCTATAAAATTTTCATACTCACATTTTCTTTATTTGTATATCATTTTAATTTTTAAACTTAACATCCATTTGTAATGATTTTCTCCTATGAAAGCATTTAAGTTTATAAGTCGTTATTAATATGATCTGACATTGATTCCACTATTTTCTTAAGAAGATCAAAAACAATTATCCTTGCTTTATTTTTAGCTCTGTTGATTAAACTTTACTGTCCAAGTATCCCCACAAGATCTGTATTTTGGACTGCTAGACGGCCAGTCCAACAGAGGTATGATGTGTTCGTTAGACTGCTTTCAAACATACAGACAGAAGAGCATCTCCCAGCAACCGACAAAACTAAGTTTTGATTTCAGAACACGCCAATAATATAATTATAATCTAGACTTTCTAAATTAATTTCTTTTCGTCAGAGAAAATTAACTTTTTCTATTCCTCTGTCTATTTCATGTATTTTATTGAGAATTTAAGCCGATTTTCTTTAATCTGTTAGGTTTTCGAACACTATAATTCTATTGTTTAATTTTACGATCAATTTCTCTATTGGAACATTCTGGTCATTAAATAATTGAATTTGGATCTTGCGAACAAAAAAGTTCCCTTGATTTAGATAGAAAATTATGCAATAAAATTGAGATATTTTCATTAAAAACATACCTTTATTTTTAAGAAACAAACATTTATAATATTTTTCTATTTTCAACATTTTACAAGCGATTTTCACGTTTACGTTTATAGAAATATTCCACATAAAATAGTATCAAGAACATTTTATCGCATAAATAAAGCAAATCACAAAACTAAGAAATGAACTTGTTTACTTTAATAAAGTACCGTTAACTTCACTTTTGGATGAGAATAAAAAAGATAAAAGAAAAATGGATAAAAAATATGGATCAGTGTAGTTTAATCTATATTAGTTTTGCAAGGGATATGTGTAAAGCAATATCTCATATATAGAAATAATAGATCTGGTACATTCAAAATATGATTGGTCTGACCCATACAAGGGCGTCTCCATAAGTTCCAAAGATTGTAAATAAAATTAAAAGCACATTGTAAAGAATTTTTTGAAATTAAGCAAAACGAGTTTAAAAAATTCATTGATACCATGCACAACAGCTTAACACCGACGGTCAATCAGCACATCACTAATAACACTGTCAAGGATATAAGTTATCGTGATTTACGAACTTTTTGATTAGAGCTGGGATGTTGATTCACTTGAGTTGACTACATTCAACGATAAAACGTGTTCAGTTGTGAACTGCTGAACAGCCCTCCTAATGACAGAGTGATGGTTTTGAAATAAAATAAATTTTGAAACATGATTAAAATAAATTGAGATTTTGGATATTTCCCCAGGAAAAACTTTTACCTAAGCTGAAAATCCACACGCAGAACAATAACATATTTGAGGCCACGATAAGCAAGAAGCTTATTAGCAAAAGTCCACACCGAATATATTAAAAAAAAATTCGATACTTATCTTAAAAGAAACATTTCTGTAATAACGGCATTACCAACTCTATAGCCAATTTAAAGGCAACATTTTCTGTTTATAGATCTCTTAAAAAGGTGAAAATTAATTTGTAGTCCTTGCGCATGCTCCACGTATAAACATTTGTTTCGCTTATTAAACAGCCCTTATAAATATAAACACAAATATAAATTTTATTAACCAAATTTATGTCTAAACATGTATCAGTCTTCCCCATTTATAATGCATTTATGCTAAAATGATATAAACTTTAACTAAATGCTCATTCACGTTTTCCAACATTTAACAACAATAAATACAAGCTATAAAAGAACTCTGCCACTGGGCTTGAAATGAATAAAATGATATTATATCTTATTTCCTACGCTTAAAGAAATTTATAAAAATATTTTGCATTTCATGAATTGTGAAACGACTTTATTTTATTTTTTTCTTTTTCTTTTAATAAATTTAGGGATCTGGCTTTGCTTCGAGTGGGTGCTTGATAACGTTAGGAACGATTGTTATCTTGATCAATGTTCAGCATTCAGAGTTTAGTTTTTAGTTTCACTTCAAAAAAAAAAAAAAAAAACATTTTCAAAGTTTGTTAATAATCAGCCTTGAGCATTAATGCCTTTAAAATAGTTATTAAAATTAAAAAATTTATGTTTAATATACAGGTGCAATATTATTGAAATTAATCAGTATTAAAATTTAAACTTTAAATTTTTTGTGGGTAAAAAACCCATGACTATATTTTTGGAAAACTGTTACTTTCAATTCCAAAACTGTATTAAATATAAATAATATCTTGCATTAAAGTTAATTTAAAGTTTAAATTATAATGCAATATTCATTTTGTGTTTAATTCTTTTAGTAATTTTCGGAAATGTTTTACATTAATTTATTGCCTTCGTTGCATTATATTGCACATTGGAGTCAAGAACATCACTTATTAAAAGTGGTGATAATGAGTTTATCGCCTACATCCATATAATTATTACTCCCGTAATTAGGGTTTAAACTTGTCAAGCTCACAGATTTAAATATTAAAAGAAAATTTGGCATAAAGAAATTTCGTTTTTGGCCCAAATCCAAATGCCTACTGTTATGAAGATCGGTCCATAAATTTATTGTTGCTCCCATACATTTCCCATTTCCGAAAGTTACTTTACAGTGCATAAATCTCAAAAAATTGTTATAGTTATTCGTATGCATCCAAAAACATCAAACCAAATTTTTCGAGAATCAGTCCATTAATTCCTATAGCTCTCATATAACCCATACATACGAAGATTAACTTAAATGATGTAATATTTTAAATAAGTATATTTAACCTTAAGCGCAAATCATAAAATTAAATCCCATGACATTCGGTCTATAATTATTCATGTTTTCATTATGGTATATGGCATTATGTAATCTGGCTTGACCCATTGTTACATTATTGGAAGCGTCGTGAATCAGCTCTGCATGTTAAGGTGACAAAGAAATACCTATCGAGTTGGCTTCTATGTAAACCTTTTTTACACAAAAATACATCAAACAATTAATCAGATCTGAATTCGGTTTTAAAACACATATCTTTGATATATGTTTAATCCTTTTTAGAGACCTAAAGGGTGCAAACAACACCTCTGTTGGGGTGGGATATTATGAGTTTGTGTAGGTGTTTATAAAGAACACATTTTCATTAGTGACATTTAGTCACTAATGAAAACATGTTTTTTTCCGAAATTAATAATTTTTTTATAGTTTTTTAAAGTACAACAATTATCTTTAGTTTTATTATATTAAATTATCTTTATTTAAAAAAATATATATACCCACCTTTGGATCACCGATTACGGTTCAATAGTTACAAAATTATTTCCAAATAATAATAATAATAATAAAGTATTCGACTTATTTTGTTTTAAACATTTCGAAAAGATTTATTATATTGAACCTAAAATGGTCAACGGTTCGAAAAGTTTCATTATTTTTATTTTCTTATTATCAAAAGAAACACAAGAAGGTGCGTTAAAGGAAACAGATCACCATTTCAAAAGGTCCAAAAACGTTGCACATTTATATTCAGAAAAACTCAATACTTCTCCAGTGTGCAATGCACAAAACTTCAAATAATCATGTCAAAATGATAATTCATTAATTTTTCCTCGTAAATTTCTGTTATATTTTAATTTTGCATAAATTGTTTATATGAGTAGATTATGTAATGTTTCAACATTAAAAAAAAAACATTAACTGCATGATAATAATATTATAGCAAAAAAAATAAATGCATAAAAAATTATAACAATCTGTATATGAATACACACAGAAAAAAAAACATGAAACAGAATCAATGTTGAACATAGTTGATTTAAGATTGAATAATTTGTTTCATTTAGTTTTAATTGAACGTTGTTAAGTTTGTGATAAAATAACATTGTACATATTAGAATACACTATTTCAAGTGGAAAAACTTCAAGAATATTCTCACGAAATTATATTTACTGTGTAACAATGTTAAATTTACATTTTTTACCAATATAGCAAAATCAAAACTGAAAAAAGGTTAAATTATTTATATTTTAATTAATTTTACATTGATTTTTTTCTGCGTTTATGTGTGTATGTATGAACTTATTAAAGGGTATTACAACATCAATTAAAAAACTCATCAATTTTAATTGAATTACAACCATAGACAACTCAAATTAACAAATAATGAAGAAAAAAATATATAAAAAAGTTTTCAAAAAATAATAAAATCTGTTAAAATAATGACAGCAATATTACAATGTTTTATTATAATTTAAATTATGTTTTTACATAAACGCTGTCATAAAAAATGACAACAGCAGCAAAAATAATAAAAAATATATGAACGAATGAATAAATGCAGATTGCAGATTTTAATATAAAAAATACAAAAAAAAATTGTCCACAAAACAGAAAAAAGTGAAATGATGATAATATTGATGAAAACAAATTTAATTGAAAGTATTGACATTAATATGAAGCTATAAGTACAATTAATACAACAACGAAAAAAATAAATAATAAAATAAATTAAACTCTTTTTTAATGTTTTTGTTATTAATGAATTGAAAACAAAACTAAAGCGAAAATTAACTTCACTATAGGATGACGAAATGATTTAATATTTAAGAAGATATTTAAATATTTATATTAAAGATATAATAAAGTTTTGAACTTGTGTTGGATCTTAAAATGGTGAAAGAAATTTTAGCACCCACAGCTCCGCAAACGGCTTATTTCTGAAAACATTTAAAATTTCTGAAATTTTAATTTTCAAGACAACATTACTTCATATGGGAACAAATTTAAAGAAATAAGTCGCAATCTGAAGATAAAATAAAAATTAATATTTCTTCCATTATAACACTTAATTAGGATTTTTGGGACAAAAAAAATATTTTTATTAATATTAACTTAAAAGTTTTTTGAACTTAAAATTGCAACTTATTTCATTTATTTCTTATTTCATTTTATCAGTAATTATTTTATCAATGGGTCGTTTGGTATTCAGAGTTTTTTAAATAAAGCAGTATTTTATTTAATTTTAAAACTCCAAATTACAAAAAAATTTAAGAAATTCATTTCGAAATTCAAATGTTTTCACATACAAAAATCAAATGGAAATAAATCTGTAACTTATTTCAATGATCCAGCACTCCTCGAATCGTAAAATTATTTAAAACGGTCCAGATTTCTTATATCTGAAGCGATTTAAAAGTTTTTATAAAAATGAAGACCTACATAAAACCTTGTATTCAAAATTTTTAAAATGTGCTTTTTAACCAATCGTGGTAGTTGGATCCAAATTTCATCCTAATTTTAATAGATGTACTTACACTCTTTGGATTGAAGAGATATTAGCATGAAGAGATATAGCAAAAATCTTTAATTACCCAAGATTCGGAAATTTCTTAATATTTTTATTGTGAATAATGTTAAACATTTTTCACCAAAATACGTAATTTTCGATACACTATTGTATGATATGTTCATCTATTATTATGTACGTTCCCAAAATAACGACTAAAACTTTACAAATCCTAGTAAATATTTCTCATCTAATAAATTTCATACTTAGCTAAGTTAACAACCTTCTATCTGGATGTTATGAATTTCAATGGAGGAGCAATATTTACTAATATTTGTGATGAATATGAAACACTATGCATCAATCAATCAATTAACAACCAATCAATCAATATCTTGTAAACTCTTTTGTTCCAACTTAACTTAACGGTACATGAAAAAAAACAAGGTTTTTCTTAGCCTTTGCGAACAAATGATCTAAGGGCAATTTTATGTGAAATATTTCTATAAACGCAGACGTGAAACTTGAAATGAAAAAATTTTTAACTTATAACATGAAGCAATCCGTAAATAAAGAACAAATTAAAATTTTCTGTGACTTCCAAACACGTTGCTTACATCTAACGAAGAGATGAAAACATAAATGGAAAACCATGAATGGCAGAGGAGGGAAGCATGTAATTTTATTCGACGAAAAAATAAAATAATTTAGACGGTACTGTTATTGGCACTTTTTGAGATCAAACGATGTTTAGATGTCCAAACGAAATTTCGGCGATGGTAGTAATATGATTGGGCAGCATATTCTGTAATTGGAAAATCTAAAATTTGTTTTTTTCCCAGCAAAAATTAATAGCAGAAAATTGATTCCGAGAAATTAATGGAATCAGTGCCAGACCATATTTTAAAGGTAATCCACAACATTTACCTCTTATTAAAAATGCTATAGAGACTGGCAAACTAAAGTGCGTTTATAGGAAAATTTCATTAAAAATGGCTGTTAAACTCTTAAACTAAATTTAAAAGAAATAAAATGAAATACAATTAAAATTTTTAGGTAAAAATATTTTTAATCAAGACTTAGTTGGCTTAATAAAAATATTATCTGACCACATCTCGTTTAATTTGTTTATAGCTATTTAAAAAAGCTATGCGCGTTTATAGAAATATGCACCGGTATATTGCTCTACCGTATATTGGATTCAATTTTTCGCAAAAGATTCTAAATTTTATAAAATACTTTAGAATTCACGTTTTTTACTATCGCTTCCGCGTTCTTCAACTGACCCATTGCTTTGCGAATATTGTTGATGTGATCGCTTGATCGAAGAAATCCACCCTAAAGACTAATGGTTTTTAGATGACCGAAAATAAAAAATTAAGCATATTTATAAAAAATAATATTTAATGCTCGACAGAAATACAAAATATTTATTTTCTTTTGTAGGGCATCAACATAAAACCAATAAAAATAACAAAATATAAATTAAAATCCCGATATAAAAAGTCTAAAAAAATGTTAAAATAATTATAAACAATTATACACTTTATAATAGCATTGACATGATTTAATTAATTATGACAACAAAATGCAAATAAATTTTTAATTATCGGCTTTTTTACGCATGTGGGTCCGAGTTTATAATTAAATACACAACTTAAAAAAATGAAACAAAATTATAAAATGAATATATTTTTCTTCTCATTCCTCCTTCCATTTTTAATCACAATTATTAATCACTTTTTGCCAGCATTTTTATACCACCAATTAACATTTCTATATCCTCTACATATTAAATTATAGGAGAAATAGTTAATCGGATGATATGTTTTTATTTAAATTTTGGGTTTAAAACTGAATCAGTGATTAAAAAAGAAGATCTTATTGACAGTGGCCTATTTTAGTGAAGGAATCGATTGAAAATAATTCTTTAAAAGAAATTTTAAAAATTGTTAACCCTACACCGAACCAAATATCGTAAGTAATATTAAAGAAAAACTCTTGTAGAATTTCAACGAAAACGAAGGTGTTAAATAACAAATTTTTATTCTTATTTACAGAATTTTTCTTCAAATTAAAGAATTTTCAACAATTTTTTCAAAAATACTAAAAAAATTAATAAAAAAATAGTAAAAAATATTAAAAATAGAATAAAATTTCTTTAAAAAATTATTGAAAAATCTGCTATATCAACAGATATTTTGTAAATACGGCAGTAAAGCATCGTCAAACAATTTTGTGTATTTTCTTTGCCATATTTCATTTAATATGATCCGGTGCGCTTTTCTGTGCAAAATTCTCCTCAGTCCTAGATCTTAAAAGAAATTTTACAAATCACGACGTGTTTTAAAAAAAGTAATTGGAATCAAATTATCGCTTGTAGCGATAATCTTGTAGTTGCAGTTCTTTAGATATTCGATAACATTTTTCGCTTTGTATGGGGTACTCCTTCCTCTGGTCCAATCGGAATTTTTCATGAAATGTTTTATACTTATGCTTATTTCTAAAAATATTCAGTTACGACAAAAATGTCAATTATTTGTTATAACGGAGCCTATAAATACCGAAATTTACATCATGTGATGTTAATAAAAAACGTCTTATGATGTTTAAACAAGACGACATAATGTAACCATTTATTTTCGGCCAGACTTGGACCGCTGTCAATGTGGTTAACAAGACGCTGAGTGGTACAAGAACAATATTGCGACAATAATTGGAAGAAACTTTCAAACTTTAAATTTCATTAAATTTAATTATTCAAAATGTTCTTTATAGCACTTATTTTATTCGGACACAATCGAAATTTAAAAATCTCTTTTACAAACACAATTTCCATTTCAACCTGTTTCAAAATCTTTAAAAAAGATAGAATTCCACCTAAACACTAAAGCATAAAGAAAGAAAGCGACTATTAAGAGCAAAGCGATGGATATTCTAAACTATTTGCTCTAATATAAATATAAATTGATAAACGCAAATGACTTCTAATTTTTGAAACTCAAATGAATGTTTGTTTTATCTGAAGCTGGTGAATCTTGTGCTTGGAGGCACCAGAAAAGTTATACCATTAATTAGAAGCTTGATTTATGCCAACGATGATGATAGTCAACTAACGCATGTAACATCCTCTAAAACTGAGCATCTATTACCACCGCCAACATTACAATTCGTTACATTTCTCATCTTCATTCCTATTCTGGTACTCCATTGGACTATTGCGTCTTTTGAATACATTTGAAAATGTTAAAAATAGAAATGTGCATTCGTATGCTCCATGATGACTACAAGTTTAGTTTAACATAGTTCTACTATTTATTTTTGTGATTCAGTGCCTTAAAAAAGAGTTGTGTGTCTTTTTGTTAGCAGAAAAAATGTGATCGCAATTTCACATCTGTACACATAAAATTATTCGACGAATCGATGAAGCTCAAGTTTTAATGTTAATTACAATAGTGGAACTCTTTTACTCATACGTATGTATGAGCGCATTTCCATGATACTAAAAGTTATAAAACATAAAGATAAATATATATTTTATATATAAATAATTTCGCATGTTTTCATTATAATTCGGAACCGAAGTTCCTTTTATTGTATTGATTCTCTGAATGTCTCGAGATTAAGATCGTCTAGGAAGTTTCATAATTTCATTTAATTCATTAATTTTTGTAAACCTAAAAATATGAAATTACTCGCGAAAATGGTAGTATCCGAGGATATATCAGAGAACTCGAAGAAAATGATATTCCTCCGAGATCCAAAGTTATGCTCTCCCAAACCAGCCCATAAATAACTTAGAAATATCTCTACAAAATTTTAAATTGCCACTAAATACAAAGAGTACAGCAGCACATATTTACATGATAAATAGCGTTACCGTTTAGATTTTTCGAAAAGTCTCACAAAAATATTTTTTTAAAATTAAGTCGCACCTATAAGATGATTTGCAGAACAAAAGTCGCAACAGGTTTCATTTATCGAAATTCTTTCCGATAAATGAAACATCTATTGAAAGCTAATATTAATAATCAATTTGGCAAATCTCCGTCGTTGAACTATTATTTTTTTAATTTCCAAAAATGTGAAGAAAAATACCAAAAATGAGATTTTTTTTTGTTTTGTCTTTCGAGTCCACTTTTATTGGAGGTCAGACAATTATATACACTATGAGAATTCTAAAACCGTAAACCGTTTACAATCATGCTTTGGGTTTTTTTGAAATTGATTGAAAACGAGCCAAAGTCGAGTGGGTCTGGACTTAGTGACTATGGCGTTCTGTCTATTAAAGTTTTCTAGAAGAATAAACATTTTATATACGTTTTTAGGCAAATTTTATTTAAGATGAAAATAAGTGAATACACCATTTCAGTCAAAAAAACACAATGTACGAAATTTTAAGATAAAAATCAGCGCCATAACAATATACTTCTCACTTAATCGGAAAAGAAATTTGTTCGAGGTTCGTTTATAAATTTCTCGCAGTTGCAATTTATAACCAACAATTTAACTTCCATACTTGTATTATAAACTTTGCAGTAATTACTTTTTAAACTCGATTAAATTACATTACGCAATTGGAAAGAATTATTTTTTTGGAATTAAATTTACAAGTTTTGATCCGCTAACTGGATTAATTTGATATGACATAAGATGTTTATGATTTTGAAATCTTGACCACAATTGAATTGAAATAAAACCGATTTTATAAAATTTTTTAAATTGTGATCTCAAAATGAAATATTTAAGGAAGGAATACCACTTAGATAAAGTAATATAAATTTATTCAATGTATTATTTTCCATATGAAATTCTTTCAATACTTACACCGGAAAATAAGATGAATAAATTCTCTAATAAGAAATTTGGTATGAAATATTTTGTTGGTATCAACATTTTTGTGTTTTTGCATTTTTTAATTTCAAACAAAAATAATGTTTGGGAATGTCAGAAAATTATATTGTTGAGTAATTGATTAATTAATACAATAAAGAAAACAATTAAAAACCTCACAATTTTTGATTAATTTTATAATTGAAACTTTTCGGAGGTATTGTTTTCTACGTATATACAATATTTTCTCATTCCTTTTTTAGACAGCCTTCAAAATCGGTAATTTAATATTTTTATGACCATAATTATTAGCGAAATTACATGCAACGAAGTTTTATTTACTTTTTCTCAATTAAATATTTCACAGCTTTAACAAATATTTACTTATTTATGGTTTCATCAATTATTTAATCAAATAAAATAATTTCACAACCAATTCTATACATATTTTAATTTCATATTGGAAATAATTATATTTTACTAAAATATCAATATATATAATTTCTTGGAAAATATCCATGATAATTATTTCATTATGTTCATGTTAAAAATTCATTTTCCAAAACTAATTAAATTTAAAATACATGAACAAAATTATTATTGAAATCTGTATTAACAACATACTCTTACAATTTTTCAGGCCCTAAAGCTTTTTAACCACTATTTCATTTCAAATAGAACTTTACCATAAGAAAATTATATTTTTGTCTTAATTTCTGTAAGTGATTTAAACAAAACAATTTTCGATTAACAACATCACTAATGAAATTTTTTGTCATATTTAAGCTTAAAATTTGTTTCATTCATATAATGAATGAATAAGTTATGAGAACTTATTTCTCATAACTAAAGGGAATCCAAAAGTTTACTTCATGGTCTAAACAAGTTTCAAAACATTTTAACAAATTCTTTACCTTTTATTAATTTAAGTTGAACTGGCCAAAACCTAAGTTATATAATTTTAACACTTGATTCTTAAGATTTTCTCAGTTTAAGTTTTACTTAAAGTGAATTTTACTTCCATCGACATTTAAATGTTTGTTGTCAAACCATGCAAAACAAGTTCGTTTCACTTTTGTTTGAAGATTAAAAAATAGAAAAAGACATATAAAAATCACCATCATTTGTCTTGAATGAATTAATTTTTAATTTGAATTTGAACAAAAAGAAACACATTTAATGGAATAAAATTCATAAATTCGTTTATAAATTTAAAGTCATTTTTTTAGAAATTCATTATTATTAAAGTTATATGAGAAAATATCGCAAACTTAAAATTGAATAAATAGATTTATACCCAAATACATACACACACACACACACAGACTATATAAATTGACAATGAAATATAACGAAATAAAAATGTTCTCACGATCTCAACCAAAAGATATGCCAGATTTCTAGAAAATGATCAATTTATTAACCGCATTCATCCCGAACTAGTAATCAAACCAAACAACCATCCAAACAACGGTTCAACCACATTAAACCACAAAATTATAAGATGAATGTTTTTGTCTAAAAATCAATAAATTCAAAATAAAATATTCATAATTTCCAGTTTTGATCTTATTTAGTAGCCTGACATTCTAAATAGAATGAATATTTAACTAAACAAAACGTTAAATGTTTTTTATATAGAAATATTTTTGATTCTAATTTAGAAAAAATGAATTTTTTAATAAATAAAATTAAATTAAAATTTACGAATTACCTTATTTATAATATTTATTATTAAACTCTATTCAATATTAATTTATTTGATCGTATCTGATCGAATTATTTAAATTTTAAATAATATTTATATATGATCACAGGTGGTTGGAAATCCAGGTAACAATTCACTAGTATTCAAATATTTTTGTAAAATTAGGTACAAATAAGTTTAATTCGATCCTCAAATTGTATACCAAATCCTCAAATTGTATACCAAATCCTACCCATTCAATAAATCAGCGTCATATCATTCTAATGAAGTATGAAAGTTATAGTCGTGCTATAAAGTTAAAACGATTTTATATCTAGTTTTGACTTCCGAAGAATTCCCTAATTTAATTCTCATAAATTTAATTCTTGTAAACTGTGGTAACCTGTCCAGTTGGATGATTCTCTTGTTGCAACTGTGACTCGATTCGGAACGGAGATAAAATTGTCATGGGGACAATGACTTCTGTTGCATATTTTGTATGATCTTTCTAAGGCTTAGCATGTGACTTGTACTATCTCCTGGTTCTTTTGCTTACAATATTTCGACTCTGTAGATCTGACTGTAGAAGTTCAAAAGTTAAGTTTATAAGATGTTAATATTTATGTCTAATGGTCAGTAGCTCTCACAAGATCAGACCTGGTCGACCATACAAAATTTGTGATGAAGTACATGTCGCAATTTTGAAAATTCTCTGAAATTGTTCTTTTTTTCTAAGAATTTAGCATATAAAAATAGATGATTTGTTCATTATTTCACCCATAACCCATATATAACATACAATTCCCACTTCCGTACATCACTTTTAAATACATAAATCTTATATAAGTATCTTGACAATATTAGATCCAATTAATGTGCATAAAAATAAATCAAATTTATTAAATAAATTTTATATATATGTTACCGTCGATTCAGAATGTAGCATAGGTTTTCAATCAAGCTTGATGTTGGTTTTAGTTGTTCAGATTTGTTTCTGTTTCATTATACTTTTTTTATGATCTGGTGGTGTAAACTAACTGATCCTCTTCTTATGTTTCTTTGTTGACATTCTTCGTATTCATACAAAGGTTTTTTTAGATGTATTTTTCTTTTTTTTTAATTTTTTGATTTTTAAATATTCGAAGTTTTATTTGACAATTTTTACCAGCGGTCGGATTCGAGATGCTCGAAATATTTGCTTTTTAGGAAAGCAAATTAACTAATATAACAAGCCACCCCAATAGATTTTAGTATTTTAAAAATATTTTCACCGATTCAAATCATTGATTTTCATGTTAGAATTTTGACTGTATAACCTTCTGTAATATTTTCAACTGTAATTCCACCGACCGATATTCTTTTCTGGCCACTTCAAAAAACACCGTTCATTTTATAATTCGTCTTAACCATGACCTCAGAGCATTGATTCGGCTAAATTGTATACCTTATTTTGTGCTAACTATTTAAATAGAAGTGAGGTCCCAGAGTGCTGTAGAAAGACTCAGTTTACAAATTAATAATAGGATGTTTATACGAAGTTCTCAGAATGCATCAGATCAGAATTTGATGGGGAATCAGTTCTGATGCATCCATAGATCTCCAGCAACCAGTTAGGAATATGCCGAAAACTGCTTTAGTGCAATATATTCGAAAAGCAGTCGTGAGATATAAAGCATATAAAACTTAAAAATGGCCTTTAAGAGGAGTCACTGGACTACGTTATTTTGGAGGATCTGGTTTGCTAGAAAAGTTCAAAGTAACTGATTTTGTTTTTGTAGAATAATTTTCGTAAGTTCGCGTAGTAAGGTTTTCTAACTAATGTTGGTGTAGGTTATACTTGTAGGGTAACATCAAATTCTCTACAAACCAAATAATTTCAATTATTATTCTATTAAAAATTAATTCAATTTTTCTTTAATTTGCAAAAGAAAAAATTATAAAAAAACTTAAATTAAATTAAATGTTGTGGTTTCTGAAATCATGCGATGTGTGTGATTTAAAACAATTTATTTTGGGAAAAAAATGATTTTTATCTCTTTTATCATGAAATGACGTTTGTTCTGATAAACAAATAAACAATCAATGATCGTAGTTCTTCTCATCCAATATACAACAACAAAGCAACAACAAAATAAAATCAATTCATTAACTGTTTTATTTTATATATATTTATATCTTTTTTGTCCAATTTAGTAGTTTCTCGAAGATGGAAGTACAAAAACAAAAAACTAAACTAAACTAAATAAGAACGAGAGAGACATGCAAATGTTTCTTTCTTGTTGCATGTGCATGTGACTGTCTGGCTGCCTGGTTGCTGTCGTAGATTATGGTGACTACAGCCAAACTTCATATGGGCACAAGAACTTGAACTTGAAAATTGAAATTTTTGTTTAAGTTTTATTTAAAATGAATGTGTGTTTTGGAGTCAAGAGAAGAAAATAACTAAAATGAAACGCAAAATATGTCAATAAATCTGTCAATGGCCTTGTTTTGCATTTCCGCTAATAACTACTGAATTACTTTAAAGAAATATGACCTTTGTAAATCTATGTACTTAAAAATTATATTTTTAAAAATATTGGATAAATTTTATAATAATTTGTTCTTAACTTCAATTAATAATTGAAATAAACTATTCGAGAACCCCAGTTGTATTCAAAATTACTTTTACGTTCTGTGAAAAAACTACAGCCATTATGGAATTTTCGCGTGAAATTTTTAATCGTTTCAGAAACCCTTTCATTTCATTACGTTTTACAGTGCTTTCTGTAAATCTGCTTGAACAGTTAGCCAAGTTCCGTTAAAAAGTTACCATACTTTTGAACACCATTTTTGTGCTCTTCAATTCGCTTTTAACTAGATCCCATCTGTCCACTGGCCTTAGCTGCAAACAGTTTGAGAATTTTCCTCTTATGGTATAAATACCACATTATTGTTTTTGCATCACTCAAGAGCTTGTTTACTAAATGACAAGTTGCCATGTCAGTCCAAAAATAAGTTGACACATTATGAAGTCTTATGAATAGAAGGAGCATTATTTGTAAACATACCTTGATATAAATTTCGGTATTCATGAAGCCTGTTATAACAAATAATTGGCTTTTTTACCGCAACTGCATACTGCTTGCCATACCAAGAACTTTTTGGCAAATTTTAACATTCCCTCGAGCATCAGCCACATAAAATTTCTGTCCAGGAATTTATGAAAAACCTGTCAGAACACACGTTAATAGCCCAAACACTGAGCTAACCGGACAGCTTTTCTTCGCATGTGTTGGGAGCTTTTTTTGAAAATACTATAGGAGCATCATGTTTCCTTCTACCTGGAACAGGTATACAAGTTCTTTCAGTACCGTTTAATAATATTGGAAACAGTTTGACTGCAGACCTATGAATGCTTTGTCAACGTTTTTTAAGACCAAATTGGGTTTTATTGAAAATATCTAACAATTTTTGTATGCACTTTTTTCAGATCACTTATTTTAATCAGATTACCGACGTATTCATTTGTTTGATGTTAAACAACAAAATTGGCATATTTTACAAAGAATCAAATAATACTTGGGTTAAAAGTTTTAATGAAAAACGTGTGTTAACAATTTTTTGATCTCACTCCCTACTTTATCGGTAGATGAAATGAATAGTAGTGCTTCCAACTTTATCGGAACAAAACCTGGAACCTTTAATTTTTTTAACACGACAATGATTTGATGCATTCAATGATGAGGGTCAATGGTTAATTATAAGCTAGTGGAATTCAAGGCTTTACTAGTTACTGCCATCCCGGAACTGAATCCCATAGAGAAGCTCTTTGGTATTTTAAAAGGTTTAAAGACGCTTTTCAGAATTAAACAGCAGCTAATGAACATAAATCTGAATAGGAAATTATGACAGTCAGTGCTTTAAATCTGTACTGAGGCCAATGAAATATATTAAATGCCTCTTAAGTTTGGAACTCCAAATCTTTATTATTACACTGCAAATTTGGCTTCAAATTGTTTTATTGATCAAGAGTTTTTGTCGAAAATATAGATATTTTAGAAACATTTTTTGCTTGATGATTTAGCAATAAGTGAATTACCTCTTTTATTCCTTTCCATCCTGTTGTGATTTATTTATTTTCTAATGTTTTTCTTTTTGTACTTACCTGCAACCTAAACGATTTCAGTATCTGATCTTAATAAAGCGATCTGCATATCTGTGAAATCGTGTCTATAAAATTATTATTTTCACTATAACTTGTTAAATATGAACATTTTCATGACATTTATAGGGGACAAAAGCTCATCCAGATTTACCAGTTTTTGTGTTTTTTTAATTTTTTATTACATTGTATCTCTAAAACCCGATTCAGGTGTTCAATTAAACGTGAATTCCTACAAAAAATACATACATTCATTCGCAAAACTTTTTCCAGATCGAACATGAATTGTGAACAACAGTAGCCAATGTCAAAATGTGGTGATTTAGAATTGTCGAATTTTATTTAAATTGGATTCAAACATGCAAAATTTATTGTATTAAATCAATAAATAACAAAAAAATAAATAAATAAATAAAACAACAACGCTACCTGCAACAAAAATAATATCGTTGACAAAAAACAAAATCAGAACAAAATATGTATAAGAATGTATATTCGGTCAAGACCAACTATCTAATACCCTACACTTAAAAATGGTAGTTACTTAATGAATGACCCTCGTATAATTTGATTTTCTGATTTATTCTAAAGTGTAATGTATATTATTGCGGCACTAAAATTTTTGTTAAATTTATGCGTTTTAAAATTTTCTGGTTGGTTATTTGGAATCTACAAGAAATTACGAATTGATCCTCGTATAATTTTGTACATTGAATTTTGCTTACATTAATCCTAATTTGACTAATTATTATTACAATACCAACGTATATGTGAGATTTTTGACCTTAAAAGTTATATTTGAAAGAAGTTTGTATGGGAGCTATTAGACGGACAGCCAGCTGGACAAACAGACAGATGGACGAACATAGTTAAATCGATTCAGAAAGTTTTTCTGAGTCGAACGGTATTCTTAAAAGAAGGTGTAACACCATTTTTCCTGCATGTTACAAACATCACCACAAACGCTTAATACCCCAACCACCATCCGTGATGTTGAGTATAATAAAAAAAAAAAATTTGGACAGACAGAATTAACAACTTTGACTACATATTACGAGTTAGAATAGTTTTGTATGAACAACACATTTAAACGCATTTCTAAGAGAACATACATATGTATGTGCCTGTCTATTAGAATATAAATCACTTTACGATACAATTTTATAATAATTTTTAATGTTGACTTCCGTAGTTCTTTCAAATGACTCTATAAAGTATATAAATTCTCGGACCATACATTTCATTGAAAATTTATAGAAATTTACCCTGATATTTGCAAATGCAACTTGTGGTGATGTGAGTGTGTGTCTAACATACGTTATAGCCGAACATAATATTCTTACCTATTTCTTATAGAGTGTTAAGAACGTACAACATCATCAACAGCGTGTATCTGGATCATTTGCATGCGAATTTACGTCTACGGAAGAAGTAAAAATTGTACGCAAATTGTGTCGTTTTATTAAGACTTCTTTTTCTTCTTCTTTATTTCTGAGCTTTTCTTATTGATTTTAATTTTTTATTTCTTTCTGCGTTCATTCATTCATTCTTTGGTATATAATTCAAACATGAAAATTTAAACCATAAATGATCAGTTTAGTAAATCCATCGTTATTGATATTTTTGTTTTTATAGTTTTTTATTAACAGAACTTTAAAAGCAAATTTCATTTTATAAATAACATATATTCAAAAATGTGACAATTCATGATAATTGTTTTAAATTTTGGACTTTCATGCCGGAAGGACATTTGTATGACGCATATATGAATTCATCTGTTACATCAAAAATAATTCATCTAAGATCACATACAGTATATGTTTCTGCTTTAAATCAAAAACTAAGTTTATGCCAATTTATCTGTTGCTATTCGAAATCGGAAATATTGGTTACGTTTTAAGTTATACGATAATACTTGAGGCAACCTCAATTTTTTAGGGAAAAACTATACTTCATAATCGTACTAAAAATCACCAAAATCAACTTGACTAATATTGATCCATATTTTAGTATTAAAAAGTTTTTGAAATTTTGAAATTCAAACATTTTTCCAATTTTTCTAATTGCCTCAACGCCTGTAATTGAATTCATGTAGGGTATGTGGATATATGCTATGATATGTAGAGAACTGCTATGATATTCTAAAACAACTTTCCAAATTATGCGAGGGTCGGTCTATTTTCTTACCATAGGTCCCATACAAGCTCCCTTCTAGATATCACTTTGGTATTGCAATAATAACTAGTCAAATTAACTAATAATAATAACTAATTAAATTAATTAAAATTGTCAAATTAATTAGGTCCCTTATAACCACCAGAAAAACCATTTTAAAACTCCTTAATTTCACATAAATGTTAATTTCAATATAATGCACTGCACACTTAAGTTCATTATTTTTTCGTAACTACTGTTTATAGCCAAAAATGTGGTGTATTACATAGTCGGACCGACTATAACATATTTACTTGTTTTCTGATTTATGCTTAACTACTCAAGATGTCTTCATGATACTAATACATTGTTGTCTTAATACTTATGCTCCGACCTTCGAGATTTGATTTCATGGTTTTTAGAATTCCATTGTATATGTTAAATGTAAAAGAGCTTTAACTTTTTGTGACAAATTTTCTTTCAATCTCATTTTATGAAACACAAGCTTTATATGGACAGCCACCCAAACGAACAAGTAATAAAATTCGAAATACTCCAATTTGCTCACATACAATTTTACTCATATCATTTTTAAGTCCATATTATGACCCAATACCTTACAAATCAAACCATTTAAACTCGGTGATTATTATATATTTTTATTATATATTTACACAGATATGTTGCATTTATAAGTGCGTTCACGTATTTAGTAATTACAATAATATTTTCCTGAGCATGGTCAAGTGGAAGTGATATTGAGTTCTTGTATAAATACAAGAATATATATAATATATAAATAGTCGGCCAAGCACTAATATGTAATACGAAAAATTAATGAACGATCCTCATATAAATTAAATTTTCTGACATTTTCTTAAGTGGGCAGCACATTATTGTGGCACTAGTATTTATGTGAAATTTGTGCGCTTTAAAACGAATTTTGCTGAAAGGTTATGTAAGAGCTAGAGGATATTATGGACTGACTCTCATATAATTTTGCATATCGTCTTTATTTGACCAGTTAGTATTACAATATCAACGTATATATGACACTTATAACCTCCGACTTATACGACTGATCTTCGCATGTTTTCGCACATTGTTTTCGAATATTGTATAACTTGTCGAATTTCGTTTAAATCGGTATATAATATGTACCAAATTTCCTCGAGATATCTAAAAAATAGCGACCTGTGGAATGTTGACAATATTTACATGGACAGCAGACGAAAGTGTTTATAAGACGAATGTTTGGATGTAACACCATTTTTTTCTGCACTACCTCAACCTACTTACGCTTATGTAGAGTATAAAATAGAGTCGAAGGTAAAAATATTTAAAAGAAATTGGAAGCACGAAGTAAAACAAAAATTTAACTGAAACAACACTTTTATAAAATTCTAACATGGTGTTTACAACTTAAATCGATCTCACAAAATATAATAATTTTCAATTCTCACTATTAAATTGTCATTACTTAAGCTAGAGGAATCGTAAGAATATACATTTTTACTATCTTAATACCAGTTCGATTTGATATTTATATATTATTTAAGTTTCAATAAAGGTATTGGAAGTTTCATTAAGGTCACAATAGTCAAAAAAAAAAATTTCTTCTTATAGAAATTGTATCCAGATCGTGACCAAAGAAAGTGTCAAGTCCTTCAAAACTCTGTTCGAATTGTCTGTCGTCTATGTTCGTTGACTTGTCTTGTGCGATCGCGTGGTGGTTAAATGCCACCAACACGAAAAATGATAATAATTTTATTTTCTTGGCTGGTCGTCGTAGATGTTGTTGTCTTTAGTTTTTACTCCAGTTACTTTTTAGATTGAATCGTTTTATTTTATTTAGTTAATATATAAATATCTATACATGTGCATGTATATATGTATAGACATATTTTGCATGTATTTATATAGTTTATATTTATTTATTTATATAAATTTTATTTCATTAATTTCATTTCAACATATAAAAATGTTTTGTTCACAGAAGTTGTTGGTTTTATTTTATTTTATTTCGATTTCAGTTCATTAAAATTTTCTTTTGGACTAATAAATATAAAAATGTTGAATGTTTTGTTATTTTCTCCTTTTTTTCTCTTATATAATATTTGAATATTGTGATTATATGAACAAACATACCTTCGAATTTTATTTTTATTATTTGTTAAAAAAGAAAAGGATACACTCATACTCCTGCCTCTAAGCTTAATGAAACATTTTTATATTTTTCTCCAGACGTACAGGTTGCTCCAGCTCAGACATTGATCGTATGGAGATATGATTTCAAAGTTTTTGCGTTATTTTCTGCGTTTTATTCATCTTTTGCTCTGTTTTAAGTTCATGTTTAGTGAAATAAAACTCATTTCTAAAAGGGGAGTTTTTTTTTCAAATTTAGTTTAAAAGCAGAAAATCCAAAAAAAGTCAATTTTTATCTGATTTTATTAAAAGTTTAAATTTTAAAAATTATTTTTAATTAAATGTTGAACATTGCAAACCCTTGAAAAAAAGGTTGACAAAATGTTTTTGTTATTGAAAAGGTAACGATTTATTAAGATTTCTGAGAAAAATCACTTAAATATTTAAAATCCATATTGATAATGATTAAATCGACATCATGCAACAAGTTGTTGACTAAAAGAAGATTATTAAAATGTTTAAATTTTATACGTTTCTCATGTTAAAAGTCTGTATATATATTATATAGATTTAAAAAACATTGGTGGACTATCTAATACAGTACACCAAATGGTGGTGGTGATGGGGGGTTGGCTTATATGAGTATTACAATAAACTTGACCCTCGAATAATTTAGCACATCGATTTTTGCTTTTATTTATCATAATTTGACCAATTTGAAGGCGATTGTATGCGACCCATGAAAAAATATGGACCGGCCGTCACATATTTTGGTACATTATATATTAAGGATTTTAATGACCTTAAAACCCCACTCCGGGAAGAACATTTGTATGGGAGGTACCTGGAATATTTAACTGAAAATATAGAAAAAAATAAAAATAAAATAAATTTCATCAAGATATTTAAAATATTGCGGCTTGGATTCTGTTCACAACGTTTATATGTACAGCCAGCCGGACAGACAGACAGACAGACAGACGGACATCATTAAATCGACTCAGAAAGTGATTCTGAACAGAATCGAACTTAAAGGTAGGTGTAGCAACGTTCTTTCTGCATGTTACAAACATCAGCACAAACCCAACCACCTTCGGTAGTGGGTTTATAAAAAGAATTAAAATGGATATTGCTCGGTAATGGATTAAAAATCCTGCAAAATCACTTTGAATTGTTTTTATTTAAGTAATTATGTCTTACACAGACTGACATAATGACAAATTTTACATATTTTCAGTCATGGCGGAATGCACAAAAAATGTGGTTTAATATTTTAGAGAAAAGCTTAAAAAATTAAGAACCGGTTAAATAAAGAAACCAGTACTAGAATGACACCAGCACAATTTGTGATATTGGGTATGAAAAACAGTAGGGACATGAATATTTTTACCATATAAAACGCAATGCATCGAAATCCAGTTATCTAAGGTAATCCAAGGATGCTTTTAGAATTATTCCACGGAACGAAAAGAACCATCAGCCAACTTACTTATGTTATTAGTGTTGGTCTTTCTTCAAAGCTCTTTTTATTTTCATACGGTTCTGAAACCGGTAACCGTAAACAAAAAGCATCATACTTTGCTTTGAAAAAGATATCGTACCATTTGACAGAGTGTTCTTAACTGTCGAAATTTTTATAACTCCACACATACATATATGTAACTCTATTTAAAATAATGTCAAGTTCTTTAAATTTAATATTTTTATTACATTTTCATTGTTATACAAAAACAAAAAAACATGTTTAAAAATCAAATTAAATATTTTATATGAGTTTTTAAATAAATTACTCGTATAAAATGTTTATAACATAAATTATATTCATGGATCTATTCAGTTTTTTTATTATTCATATAATATGGTGGGAACCATATTCATATCTCTGTAAATAATCAGTGAAAATATTTATTCATACTTGGCTCCATTCATGCACTAGACTAAATACCAGCCGGTCGATGGTTCATAAAATCGATCGGACAGGCTGGATGACTGCCCTCTTTTAAATTTCTCATTTGTTAAAACATCCTTAACGACATGCTCATACAAAATGATGCCAATAACATTAAAACAACCTAAAACGAACAATATCATTACAATTGATATTGTTTATTTTGCATAAAAATACATTTATAAAGGAATATTGGGAAAGAAACAACAACAACAGCGAAAAGAATGGAAATATGTTGTATGCAAAAATACAATAGCTTTAAGGTAGTTTATATTTTATAAATTCTCTTATATTTAAGGTATAAAAAATAACTAAGAATCTTAACTCCTACCCATTATACGAGGGTAACTGAGCAAAAGCTAACTAAATAGTTATGCCAGTAGAAATATTTTATAGTGGATTTTAAAACACCCTCGTAATTACTGTTCAGTAACAGAGATTATTGAATAAACAAAAAAAAAATACTATTTCATACATGTATGATTCCAAAATAAAAAAGAAAAGTTTTAGTAGACAGTCGGACGGACATTTGGACAGACGTATATATATATATATAGACATATCTGGTGCACAATATCTGACTCTCCAAAAGCTTTAAAACGTTGGCAAAAGAAGAATAAAACATAGCAAAAATAACAATCTTGCTAATTGGATGATTTTAGCATAAACAAATGTATTTCAGATTTCACTAAAATAACAACAACAATAACAACTACAAGAACTTCCAAAGAAGAAGACGAAGCAGCAAAAACTATAACATAAAATATTAAACAGATTTGTTCTAGAGTTATTGCCCACAAGAAAATAGTCATCACAACAAATAAATATACACGAAAGGATCGCACATTCTTAGATTTTGTTGATCTTTCTTAAGGAAAATTTTACATGAAACAATTTTGCATAAAACAATTAGTAATTAAATTTATAAACAACAACAATAATAATAATAATAATAATAATAATAAAATAATAATAATAATAACAATAACAATAATCTACATCAAGGATATTTTTCCAATAATTCCAATTATTGTTCAAAATATTATTCACAAATTATATATATGGACCAACAGTCGATTCTTTTAAAATGACTTATTACATGAAGTCCATTCACTAGATTGAGAAGGACAAGTATTTTCAAAGACTTAAGGCCAGCTGCATTTGATTGCATCATGTAGCCGAACCACTTGTTTGGTCAAATATTCTGGTATATTTCACTGATTCTTCTTCTCAAACTAGTTTGACCGTTTTCCACTTTCATCAGCTCATCGTACAAAAGCCTTTTCAAATCCACCAAATACAAAACCTGACTCTCACAAATTATTGAATTGAAATCACTGATGTTTACCCTCAAAGATGTCAAATTTGTTGTGTTGATGCAAACCATTTGTAACTGTAAAGATAATACTTAATAAATAAAGTAGAAATTTTCATTTTGAAAATTTTGAAAAAAGTTTTAAGGTCAATTACAATCCTAATCAAATGATGAGCTATGCTCACTGAATATGGTATTTTTCACAATATTGAATTGGTTACCGATAAACGTCTTTTAAATTGACACTAAACTTAATTTCGTAATTCTATCGTATCCTCAAATGTTAATTATAATATTTCACCAAACTTTGAGGTAATGTACGCGAGAGCATATACACTAATGCATATTCCTACAAACGCATTTAATTTTTTCTTTTATATTTTTTGTTCTCATCGATTATGGTGTTCGGTAACCTACCAAAAGAAATACAAAATAAAAAGGCTTCAAAACATGTTGCTTACATTTTACGAAGAGATGAAACATAAGAAACGACCCAACTGCTTTGTAAGGCTATTAAAATATCTTTCTATATGAACCATCGGTCTAAGTTTTTATCAGTAATATTCGTTAAACTTTTAACTGTTAGAAATAACGATGAGACGATGATATGTTCCCCATTAAACGAATTGGCCAAGTATGCAGAGGTGTTATACAGATTCAATTTAAAAAATTTACACAATTCTCTCGATTATGTTTTTTTTTTTTTGTTTTTTGAAATTTCAATCCCCTTTCATTATAATGACAAAGTCGTGATATATATATCTCAGTGTGTTATTCAATATTTACGCTGACATTTATGATCAAAAAATATATAATTTCATATCAATTATAAAAAACCAAACACCAAAATATTGTCATCATATTTCTTAATAAGTTTGAAGAAAAAATTGAATAAACGAACAAAAACTCATAATGATAAGACCAAAATGAAAATAAACTCCAAACCAAAAAAAGTAGTTTCAACACAAATCACAATTAGATTTGAAACCAACACGAATCAAAAAAATCAACAATCAAACAAACCAAAAAAATGTAACGTTTAAATACTGTCAACAACAGAATATTAACAGGTAAACGACTGACAACATTCATACGTATACGTAAACATGATCAACGTATGGTGGCAACAATTCCATATTCATACATATCACATACCACAAACAGTGTATGTAGTAACAGCATACATACATATAACTAAGTTGCAACTTGCAAGAGTGTGTAATATACGATCTGAAATGATCGTAATACGAATATGATAAAATCAACATAGGTGGTGATCATAAATTGTCAATAAATAAACAACAAACAGCAGAAAAGTGTAGACCAGCAGTAATAGCAGCAATAGCAATAATATTACTCGAACATTAACGGCAATAGTGCAAGTATTGACGGTAACAGCATACGTTTTAACCGCAACAACGGTGGTAGAAACAGCAACGGCAATAGTGGCCACTAAAAATATTAATGTGTATATCAACATAGATGCTTTATTCTATATCGTTTTCTTATTTCGTCCATACTTCGGTATATATTCTACCCAAGAGTACTTATTTTGACTTTTATGAGATCAGCTGTGATCATGTAAAAATATTGAGGTTGGAGTGGAAAATGTCTCATAGTTTATATGTCTACGTATTAAGGACGAAAGCAACGTATGGTTCGTTGCTTTATACGTCTACGATTATTTTAACTATGAAAATTGTGATATCTAATTAATATATCGATTTTAAAGATAAAAGCTTTTCTCTACTGTTGCTACTTTCTCCAAATTGACATTATGCTTTTTGCGTTTAAGGCATTTCTGTGATTAATGGAATTTTTAGGTAAAAGATATTTCAAAACATTTATGAACGATTTAATTTATTTTTTTCATCTCATATTGCACAAATTGCGAAATAGAAATAACGTTCTCAAAGCATTATCCGTTAGTACTTGAGGTGTGGACAAGGAAATCTTACTAGCTACATATAAAACAGTTGGCACATCAGTGAGTGATACGCAGTGAAAAATTTATATAAAGTTGTCAAATACAGCCTTAAAAACCGTAACAGAATGTATTCAAATGTCCTTTGGAAGCGAAAATCCATCATCCAGTTCCCTCTGTCTTTGGAAGAATCAATATTACACAATCGGATTCACCACCGATTTATGTTTATGAGAACAGAGTATACTTAGATTTGTGCAAGATCCTTTAGATCAAAATCTGTATATGAACGACATTTACAAAGACGTAACAAATTACGCGGTATACGTATGAATGTCCGGCTTGATGATCGCCCCCGACTATTACAGAAAATGATCAGAATTTTCCGATCAGGAGTAGTTCTGACAAAACTAAGATCAGGTTGAAGTAATGTCGTATTGACCATTCCGACCCAAACCTATGTCCTACATGTAATCATACACAACGAGCAGTTAAATCATTAAATAAGCAGATTACTTACATGATTTGGATCAGATTTAGTAAAAGAATTATACTTTAGTAGATAAATTTCTATAAAGGGCTTTCCGAGATAGAACTTTGTGAACTGATAAACTAATTGAAAATTAATTCATATAAATTCGTCTTTTGGTAAATAGAATATTAAAATTCTTATATATAAGTCATTATCTCGTTAATATTGAATAGATCCGATTGCGGAGCTGTCGGAGATGTCTGAAATTTTTGTTTAGGAGAAATACAATTAATGTCGATGGCTCAAAAGGAAAGATCCTTACGTAATAAAGAGACTAGAAATGGCTATAAGGATTAAACTCAAATTTCTAATTTTAATTCAAAATTCGCAAAATCACACATGTAAGAAAAATGTTTTTACAATAAACAAATTAGGTAATCCGACTTCAAGAATTTTGCACACGATTGAATATTGAACATTGTAGTTGTTCAAATCGTATCCCTGCATCATTACTTGAAACAATTAAGCATTTGCTCCAAAACTGTTTCTTATCTTATTAAAATAATCTGAATATATGATATAGGTAAAGTAAGACTCTATGTAGGGTACCTAATGATCGATTTTGTCTGAACAATATATATATATAAAGTTGTAGTTTAGTTTTTTGGGGGCTACAAGGGGCTAAAGTAATGTTGCATTATGATTTGAGAATATATTTGTAATGATGTTGTTGCTATTTACTCGTTTCTGTGTCAATGTTGTTGCATGGTCAGGGAATAAGCTCGTGTTGCATTGTCAAAGTTGCCATAAATATCATCTTTTTTTTTTGTTTTTGTATCTGCTGTTGTTATTATTGTTACTTTTTCGTTGGATTTTATACATATTTTTTTGTAAAAGATCAGAATAGTCGAACTCATGTGGTGTCAGCGTGTGGAGTTTTGTAATAGTAGTTGAGGAAAATGCCGCCAAATACTTAATACTCGTTATTTGTACGATTCTTTATTTTGTCAGGCTTGAAACAACAATATTTAACAGAATGGTTTTTTGTATTTGTTGTTGCATTTATTTGATTTTGTGATTAATTAAACCGACGGGGACGCATGATTTATAATGATGAATTTATTTGAGTCGACTTTAGTGGCGAACAAAGTAAAATATCCGCTTTTAAACTTTATTTATTGACTTTGACCGAAGTTGCTCTAAAAGAGTCGTTTTTTTCCAAATGTCGCTTTACTTTCAATAACCATTTTGGGCTAAAAGTCATAAAACATAATTCACTTTTATTTAAGGAACAAAACTAAGTTACTAAAATGGCTAACAAAACAGATCGATCGATAGTCTAGTGCAAACGTACAAATTTAGATTTCACTTAAAGAATACATTTATTATAAATTCTCTTAATTTTTTTTCGAACATCACTTGTGGCTTTACTCTCTTTTTGATGCAAAGACTATTTTGGGTATTAAAGTTTAAATATTCACAAACCCTTTTGATCTCTTTTAGGAATGTTGTCCTTTAACAGTTTCCTTATATTATTTCAAATGGAGTTGTACACCTGTTAAGAAACCTTATCCAAACCAGTGTAAAGTAAATTAAATTAAATCATCATTGATGGTGGTTTTTATAAAATTTGAATAAAATATTTTATGTAAATATTGTAAAGCTTAAAATGGTCAAATGAGTTGATTTATTTTAATTTAATTAAGTTGAAAAAAAGTTATTTTACAGAAATTATACATTAATACGATACATTCATGAGGAAGTACAAAGTTTACAAAGAATTTTCCAAATTTAGAATATTTCGGCATTGGGCTGCAGAACTACTAAGTCCAGTAAGAGAAGACAATATTTTATAATGAAACCCCTATACTAAGACGAGCATTTGAAAGACAATCTTGATTTGTATACACTTCAAAAATTCAAACAAAGAAACTGACTAATGTTTGATTAAATATAGTTTTTTGTTTTCTATAAAACATCGACAAAACATCGCTATAACACTATTATTTTCTTGGCAAAATTGTTATCGCAGATTAGAACAAAATTATTGTCATTGAACTAAAATATGTTTAGTTTATTGAAAACTGTAAACATTTTGTGATTTCAAGAAAACAATATTTAATGGATCAAAATATTGTGATTTAATTTTATTGCCACAACCATAAAATGGTTATGGCACCACCATATTTTGTTGGTTCACATATTGCTGTAGTGCGACAACCAATAGTACATTATGATTACCGGTAGCAATTTTTTTATCTGGTATTTTCACATTAAATTTTTGAGATTCGTTTCCGTGCTGACTATAACCAAATATGGTTCCATATTTTCAAATTAGATTTTTATCTTAATAACAATAAAAAAATAAATCTATAAAATTTCAATAATATGTAAGAGTCTTACAATCTTGAAATCACAAATAGAAGCTTTAGTAAAATGTTCGTCAAATTAGTAACATAAATTCAAGACTGTTCTATCAATAGTTGTGCTGAATTTCAATAGAATTAATTTATATATAAGAGTTTTGTAAGATAAGAAATTATTACGGGCGGGGGAATTATAGCAATATATGGACTGATATTAGTCAAATTAATAATATATATTTAAGATAGTTAGAATTGTTGTGAATTTCATAGTTTAAAGTTTTATAAGCTCAAACCCATGTTGCGGGAATAAAATATTTGTGGCAAATTTCATAAATTTATCTCTGAATATTGGGATTACGCACGGAATGGCAAAGTTATTATACAATAATCACTGCCTGTGGTGGTGGAGAGTAGTCTAGCATTAAAAATATATAGAAAACTTTGAATGATATCATGTGTTAACATTTAGTAAATCATTCTTGGTTTTATAAGTTTTAATTTTAAATTTCGTCCAAAAACCTGGAGTTCCTAAAATTTTGTATTGATGTAGGCAATACGATTACCGAATTTAATCAAAATCGGTGATGAAAAAAGTTTTCTTTAAGAATTTAATTTATAACATCTACAAATCCGAGTGTTGTTGTTTTTCTGAATCCGAATCGATGATTGACTATATAATGATTTTGACTTATTAAGGGGTCTAACTTGTTCATCAAGAGCTCTTTAAATAGCTTAGACAGTTTAGGTAATAAACTTATATACTTATATACCAATCAAATTTGGTGTGATCAATGATATCATCCATTCTGATTATTTCAATACCGGAACCTTTAGGAATTTAAATCAACAATAACCTTGTCGATCCTTCAATTATCAAAGCAAAGGAGTTCAACTACACTAGTTCAATGCATAATAGGTGGCAACTCAATGAATTATATTATGTGTTGGTTATGGGTAAATAGCATACTCATACATACATAATTTTTATATTTCTATCAAGACATAGATATATTGAGATAGAGATAATTTGTTATCGGAACAGTAAGTACTAAGGTATTTCATTACCATGGAGCATGATATCACCAGTGAATATACCAGTCGGGTATACTATTCTTGGGTGCACAATTTATACCATTACAAAAGTGAGTGAATGGTCTGAAAATGAAATAAGTTATTAAAGATTACACATTATAGAGAACAACAACGTTATGCCTCATAACGAATGAAACTTCACATATCTTACAGATCCAATTTGTTTAAGCACTGTAGACATATAAAACGATACATCAATAACACTAATACTAAGAAGTATGTAGATCACTGAGATGCTTAGAAGATATCAGCTTTTGAGTCAATTAAACCTTGTATGTGTATTAAACTTTATTCAAAATTTATATTTGTGAGAGCCGGATATGACTAACTTGTTAGCAAAGGTTCTTTAGCTAAATTCGAAATGGAGGACATTTCATTTAGTTGCGAATCTAAATTTACTAATTAAATTCACGTGTAGTTATATAAGAAGAACAAATTAATAATATCCGAGGCCTGAAAAAGACAAGGTGGTGGCATTGTTTTGTTTTTAACCTATTTTTTTAGATAGTATAGTTGGTCTATCAATAGAAATCCAAATAGCGGATCGTTTACTTTCAGAAATGCTTCGCCCACAATTTATTTCATAAAGGAGAAATACAACTTCAATGAATGTTTCAGCGCGAATTGGCACGAAACATTCGTTTAAGTCAGCAAAGTTTAATTTTCAGCTTATGGGGTCCATGGATCACATACAAAACCACTTTGGTATTTTAAAAGGAAAATCTCCACTATAATGATTAACTGGAGATGATTAACTGGCTAAATCATATTTTGAATCATTATCTACATCTGTTCTAACGAATCTGAAAAATGTTTGCCCTAAAAGGTCACTTCGTTCATTAGAAACAGCTTAAGTTTCGAACAACGAATTTTAATGTTAATCATGTAATTATTTTATTCAAATTTCAAATGAAAAGAAAATAAATTAATGTTGCCATTTCTTAATTAGAGACATGTTATAAAACAGCAAATAAAAGAAAAAGCTTTCAATAATTTTCTTAAAGGGAAAACATAAGGCAATGTGTATTTTTTGGGGAAAAATATCTAAGGTTTTGAACAATACTATATCTCCACCAAACCCAGAATATATTTTAATTTATTTTTAAAAATATTTTATTTCCAAAATATTTCTGAGAATTAAATTCTAATTGATCTTAAAAATATTGTAATCTCCTTCAAATATCCTTAATAAAAATGTAAACTTAATATACAGTATTCAAGCAAAAGCTTGTAAATATGTTGAAACCACAACCAGAAATATAAGAAAATTTTCCTTTATGTAAAAAAGAAAAACTTAAATACCGGAAACTTTTAATTCCACTTGAATTAACATATGGCCGAAAAAATTTAACTTACAAAAGTTTAAATTATAAATTCCCCCTCCTTTCCCAATTTAAATGCGCCACCTGACTGACGACTTTGTTGTGAAAACAAATCAAATCAAATCAAAATGTAATGAGGCCAACTAAGAAGGGGAATCATGTCGAGCAACAAACCTAATTTTTTTCTTATTATTAAAGAACAATTTAGCCCAATTAAAACAGCCATTGGAATGTTTTACATACCAAAAAACTAGTAAGAATGCTATATTCGGCTATAACGAATCTTAAATACCCTTCACTAATAATATTAGCATGAGTTGAAGATATTGTTTTATCCGTAAAATAAGTTACACATATTGAAAACATTAAGATAAATGTCTGAATTTCGATATAATATTTCAATACAATTGTTTCAGATTTAAAAGTTTTACAAACCATAAACAATATTCCGTGAGCCTTATATAGGAGTTAGGTCACATAATGACCCAGCACAATTTATTTTTTTGGTTAATTGTTTATCAAAATAAAATTTCAGAAAATTATCTTCAAAATTACGACCCATATGACAGAGAGTTTAAAATGTATCAAAATTTAACATATTTTAGTCTATAACTTTTTTGCTATTTGCCAGATTTTAATGATTTTGTATTTTGTATCCATATAATTGTACATTATAGTTAATTTTCTTTCAAATCATATTACTTTATGTTTGAAAAAACTAGAAAAGTTCTTTTTCAGAATTTAGAGATTATCTCAGATATCGGTCTATAACTTTTTTGTTAATGAACAGACAAAGCTGGTTTTAGAAGCGAAACTGATTAGGACAATAACAAATACTTGGGACAAATTTAATTAAATTCGGACAATTATTCTAGGCGGGAGAATGTTTCCAACAGACAGACGGGCTAAGCTAAATCGACTCAGATTTTGAAATGAAGCAGGAATATATATACTTCATAGGATCTTAGACGATTTCTTCTTAGCGTTACACATGGAACGAAAAACTTAATATATTTGTGTTAATTGAGGGTATAAAAAAACGAAAAATAGAATCTCAAGTCAAGTTAAAAATAAAACACGCAACTAGACATGAGGCTCAATAACGCCTCAATGACTTCTGTCAAAAAATCATTTGAAAACAAGCACCCAACCAACAGCAAAAGGACTTAAAGGAAAAACTTATTTTCTCTAAAGTGGTTGACCACTTATGACAACGTTTTTAATGGAAAATTAAAAGAAATAACAACAACAACAAAAGAGAGAACTGTTTAAAATTGTGTGTGTGAGAGTCTTTCTTGATTTTTAATTAAATCCTGGGAATAAACTTTCCCCTCTAGAATATTTTAAAATTGCTAAAAGTACTTAAAAGTTTTCTTGGGCCTTTAAACTTTAACAAAAACCAGGGAAAATGCGTCTGAATAAATAGTTAAGACATTTTTACAAAAATGGAAAAACTTTTTCAGTTCAAAACTTAAACTGATTTTTGTTGTTATGAGAAATATATATTAAAGGTGTTTTAGTCTTGTTCACATTTTAGTATTAGAAATTATAAATTCACTATTTAATAAGTATTTTAATATTTAAAGAAGATGGATAGCGGAGGGTGAAATAATCGTAAATTAAACCACAAATTCAAATATATTGGTTTTATTTTATATTGGAGTATTTTGAGGGTTTGAGAAGCGTGTTCGTAATATTATAAAGTTAATTATCTATGCGGACAGGTACATACCGCCAAAGGCAGTAATAAAATAAAAAATAGATTATAAAAGTAAAATATAATGTCGTGAGTAGATAATTTCTAGCACCCTTCAACAAAAGTGTAAATAATAATATGCAAACAAGAATAATTTCAACAACAACTATAATTGATGGGAACTAGAAGGGTTGCCAGCTTTAGAAAACTGTAAATATTTTTTAAGAGTACAAGACAAAACAGATATTGGATACGATTATGTTCATCGCTCATCGTTAAGAACTTAAAAGGATTTTTTTCCATTAAGTTATATTTAATAACAAATTAAAATCTGATAGCAAAATCAAAATTTGTAGTCCGAAGCAACAAACTTATAATAGTGAAAGAGGGTATACTAAGTTTGTTATTCCGTGTTTAATGTCTAGAAGCTATTATCTATAACCCCATATTCCTCAACAATTAAAAATTTTAGTCGTTTTAGCTATGTCCGTCTTGAACTGCTTACTCTCCTGTATGTACTGTTGTATTCAAAGATGTAGAACTCTCAAATACTGGAGTAAAACAAGTAAATAATGAGCAAATTCGGTTAAGGATTATATGATGTCTTGAGAAATTTAATTATGTTGATGATATTTCATTAATTGGAGGACATTTTTTAATATAAAAGGTTGGGGATATTTTAGACTTCTTACTTAATAACTTTTATACAAGTTTTTGGATTTAAGCAAATTTTAAAAAAATGAATAATTTCGTTAAAAGTATGACACGAGCATCTTCATGTTGGAACTACCCTATTGTCCACGTCAATAACATAAATTTCCAAATGCGAGAAGCCTACACCCTCATTTTAGAAAAAATTAAAGCCATTCAAACTTTTAAAACACCCACAATTATTATTTTTATTTAATACGCTGGCAACTCTAACTGAAAAATCCTTCAACAAATAATTTTGTACGAATGATTAACTATAAACGATTTGAATTTGAAAACACGTAACATTATCCTGTTACGACTAAACTATTTAAATAATAAAAAAATAATAATAATCGCGTGTGTTAAACAATGGATTTCACTTGCTGCAGACACACCGTCACACAATAACTTTTGTTAACACATGACCGTATCAAAAAAACCCTTTCTATTGACTTTAATAACATTGTAGATTTTTTAGTTCCTAATTTTTTATATTCTTTATTTATGAAGAAACTAAACTATGAAAATTATAGTTAATATATCACGCGTGTCTACGTTTAGGCGTAACAAATTACCAATAAACATTTTTTATGGTTTATTTAATGTGGTTAAAATATGCCACATATTTGGTAGAAAGATGGTTTAATACTAACAAACCAGTCAAGGTTTTGTGTATATTGGTGCAACATTCTTTGGGTTCTTATACTCCTTGTATGATTATTAGTAAATGATGTTTTTTATACACTCTTATCGTGCATGACGGTGTATTTAGTTCATCAGTACAGGTGTAACAAGAAGAAATAAGTGTTTGAGATCCCTTAACGTTTATACGTTTTATGCAAGAACTGAAGGCCTGATAGAAACGTTAGTTTCAGTTTTTTCATATCGGAAAAGATTTTCTCCATAGCTCCTATGAAGGTATCACAAGTTAACCATGAGTTCTATTTAACTCCCTTCGGTAAACGATAAAAAGCTAGAAACAGGTAAAAGATCTAATGTTGAAGAGAGAAACGAAAGCCCTATTAAGATCTAATGTTGAAGAGAGAAACGAAAGCCCCATTCATTATTATTTTACTGGCCATTCATGTCATCTTATCTTAAGACGGCGTTCAGTTATTACCTCAAATTTTAAAATATTCTAATGCTGGTGGACTGAGACAACGACAGGTCATGACAAATCCATATTAACACACATAATCCTAACGTGTCTGCGTTCCATTTCACCTAGATAACAGTGCCACTCATCGCTTTTCATAGACTTTTTAATGTATATACAATCATTTTTTTATTGAAAATCCCACATGAAAAGCTTAATCTATTCATTAGTACCTGATGGGTCAAGCGTCCATGATACTCCAGCCAATTCATAAGCTATTTGAATTTCAACGGCATCCGGCAGAACCTGGCCTGAGAGACTACATGACTTGATGCCGTATACCCCTAGAGAAAACTGTGAAAACCGAGTGTTTAAAATGTGCACATAAATACCCTCCACCACGAACATTTAAGATATAATTGCAAGAACATATTAAAAATTCCGTTTGCAACGAGATATCACTTTCCTCGTGTCCCCCACCCCCTCCTAATTGTGGACAGAGCAACAACTTTGATTAAATTTCCTATCATTAAACGTTACGTTTATTAGGGAATACTATTTCCATGTGTCCTGTTCTTATGAAAATTAAAATTTTTCGTTGTTGGAGGTTGTATTAAATATCTTTTTTCTACTGAACTGATTTAGTCGATTTTAAATAAAAAGTTTTTTTAAAATAACAACAAATGAACTATTTCAATTATTGTGGGTGAGAGCGTGAAAAACGAACGGACATAGCAAAATCGACTCAGATATTGATTTGATGCAAATATATGATGGCACTAATGAAATGACAAAGATGGTGGATGGTATATAAACAAAATTCTGACCCGATTTTTTGTCCTCGAGTCAATTTTAAGTCAATTTAAAAAATCTGATCCGATATTGAAAATCTAAAAAAAGAGTTTTACTCAGTCGTTCTTTTTTTAGAGAGTTAATTCAGTTAATATTTATATAAGCTCAAAAAACTTCAGAAATATTTGGAAAATTATAGTTTAAACATGATATTGATGAAGGGAATTACAGATCCGTGTAGCTGGGGGTATTATGTTTTGTGCAGATGTTTGTAACGGGCAGAAAAAATAGTCCTTCCACCACTTTTAATTATACTATTCGACTCAGACATTTAATACGATTAGAGCATGTCCATCCGTCCGTTCGGCTGGATGCCTATGTAAAGCTTGCTTTCAAAGAACTTGCCGCAGTTTTAAAAAGATATAAATACTAATAATACATATATTGTACCAAGGATGATGCCTCTTGATGTTGGTTATAACATTTTTTCATATAGCTCCCAAATAATGGGGTTTTTAGCACCAAGTGCCAAATTATACGAGGATCGGCCCATTATTTCTTATAGTTCTCAAACATCCATCCTTCGAAATATCCCAATATGGGTATTGTCAAAATATTTATTCAAATAAGAGATAAATATAAGCCAAAACCGCTGTGAGAAATTAAACGTGGGTCGGTCCATGATTTTTTTTTTTTTTGCCATATAAACCAAAAAAATCCTTTTAAAACACATTGATTTCACATTAATGTTAGTATCATAATAATATATTGCACACATAAGAATAATAAGGAATGTAAATTAGACGAGGGTCGTTCATAAATTTTTCGTAGCAAACATTTACAATCAACAATGTGGTGTAGGGTATTAAATAGTCAGGCTTGACCGACTGTAACATTTTTAGTTATTTATTATTAATTTGTGTATGGACACATGTCAGTCTGACGATCAAATTAAAACTAATTATAGGTTAAAGTCCATCACATATCATTACATAGAGGGAGATGAAATTATATTGAATTTATTTGGAAATATTTACAGTTTTTAACTTATTGATGGTGATGACGAAATTACAATTCTAAAATTAAATACGAAATTAATTTGAAAATAACTGTCAATTTCATAACACATTTAGCCCTTAAATAAATATTTCATACATATAAAAAAGAAAACCGCCCTTAAAAAGATCTATAACAGAAAAAATAGCAAATAAAAAACGTCACAAGAAAATAATATAAAAAACATTTAAACAAAATTAAAAAAAAAACAAATGACAAAAACAATAATTCTTTTCTTTCCTGATTATTTTTTTGGTTCTATTTCAGCACAAAAGACAAAATCAAACGAAATTGCAAATTTGAAAGGGGCAAAAAATTATTTGACTCCAGTAAGAGTGGAACTAAATTACAATTGAATGTCACAACACCTGAAGCCGGAAGGCATTTAAAAATTTTATTCTTTATTTGTTAATAGGAAAAATGACATAAATGGAAAAGACTCTAAAATAAGTATTCTGAATGTGAGTGAAGAATATCTGGGGTGGAGGGGTGGTGAACATAACGACGTAATTGAATTTGTTGATAGGTTGTCATTTAAAGATAAAAACAGGCGTTACGAATAAAAATTAGCAAACATTTCGCCACGAAATTGCAATAAAAAACATAAAACTTTTCATATAAAATGGCGAATAGTAAATTTTTTGTGAATAAACTGTTCATATAATAGAGAGGGAATAAAGCTTTATTCCCGGAGCTTATCATCTTAGTTATGCCTCAAACATTTGAGTCATGACTAAGACCATTTCGTCCTCAACAGTTGTGTCGAGTTTTGTTCAGAAACTATATGGCAACTGCGCTACCAGCGCATATGAAGCCGCAGATGTTTAATAGAAGTCACCTTTCCAGGCAGCCTCCAATTACTAAGAGGATCTGTCCAACCAAATTATAACATCATCGATGTCTGTCTATCTATTTGGGAAGTTGGAATCGGATAGGTCATAAATTGTTTTGCTTCATATAAATATTCAGCGCCAGTTAATATCTCTGCTGCAGAAAAGGTAACCTAGTGTTTCTGCTACTACCCGAAATAAAATAGTTTATGGCTTCTATTTCCTTGTTCTTGGGAACCTTCAAAATGCAGGAGCACTGTAGAATTCTTCGGGCAGATATCTGGTCCGTTGAAATAGCTGTTATTATAGAAAGTCCGACAGGAGTATTGATAGTTTGACAGTGCTAAGATCTCTCTAGGTTACCTATTCTGCATTCTAATTTGTTCGTAAATGCCTGACATCTCTTAACGAGATGGGGAGGCATTACAAGAGTTAATGCGACAATGGGACGCAGAGGAGATTCAATGCTTGACTATGCTGAGGCGCACCAATCGCTTCTGTAAATCTAGTATCTTGTAACGTCTCCTTATATTGAAACAAGCAAGATTGTTAAATAAATGTATTTGCTCGATATTGGAACAAATTCCACCTTTTAATGACCTAAAATTATCTAAACTTATTATGGGCCTCTCAAGGTTGAACCTTTGAACTCTATTTTCATTGATCACTTTACATTTTATGATTCGTAATCTGAACCAGTATCTCTAACTATGTACGACATACTCATGGTTAACACAACAGGAACATCGTTTTGGATCCAAATGAGCTGAACTGTGTTTAGTGATTTGTGTGCAGCTGCTTTAAAACAACGCCATGTTCATATGTCCTCCTCTTTTCTTCTGACAATCAGTTTAAAAAGACTTTTAATATAAAGTCTTACATAACCCAATACTACAGAACAATTATATGTAGATTTTGAGACGTCTATTTATTAAATTTTTAACTTGATGATTTTATAATTATCAAACTTATATCTCCAGCAATTAAAGAAATGTCTGTTAAACTACATGTTCTTAGAAAATTATTTGATTAAGTTTTGAATTTTTTGTAAACTTTAAATTGTTTAAATTGACCTCAACTCATTATGACTTTATTACTATTAAAGATTTTATAGATCAGGGTAAAGTTGTTTAAAGCTTTTATTCTTTTGATTAAATCATGTCTTGTTATTATTTATTAACATAAAGAACTTTAACTACAGACATCAGTCGCAAGGATCGCGTACCGTATTAAAACACCAGAATTTATAATAAGAAACTAAAAAATCTTTTATTTTGCTTCCCCAAATGATTAAGTCTGTTCCAGTTTTATATTCAGAATTCTGAACACTGTACAATAAATTAAGTATTTTCTTTCAAGCAATTGAATGATATAAATGAAATAAGCTTTAATTAGGTAATTGTCTATTATTTTCAGACATAACAAATCTCCATTTTCTCTTAAACTTTTTGGCAAAAAAGACAAATAGAATCCCTCAGACATCAGGTTAAGAGAGGAAAAATACAATACAAATTTTATATAAAATTCTATATGATTTTTCCTAAAAAATAACAAAAATAATTGAACAATTATGTACAAATGTCCGACTGCCACTCATTATGATTAAGAAAAGAGACAAAAAGAAAATTAACCTAACTCAATATTAAAGGAAGATGGAGAAGAGAATCAGAAAATTAACAAACGAACAAAAAATGGGAAAAGAAAAAGGACATATTTATAATTACCTCTGGGCAGTTGCAGTTGGGGAGATTAATAAGTTTGTTTTAGCGAGATTTTTATTTTCCAAAAAAACCCACCCCTCCTCTCCTCCTATCCTATTGCTTTGATTAAATATTTAACAACGAACAACCACAATGGCCAACAGAATACTTAAGTGTCACACTTCGCAAGAAAAGGACGTGAAACCAAAAAGGAAAACACCTCCACTTCAGTGCATATTTTATAATTTTCCTAATTTCATTTTATCCATTCAGCCATCCATTCATTCATTCAGTTCACCTCCTCTTTATAATTTATTCATACAAGATCTAATGAGTTTGATATGCCGCCACAATGAAACAAGGATAACCTTAAGGAAGAAACGAATGAAAATCTATGGAAGCGTTAAAGTTGGTGCCCACCACATTTACTTATGGTAAAAACACGTTTAAGCCATCATTTTCCATAACGATGACTAGTATTTTTTTTTTTTTGCTTTCGTTCATATTACTCGTTCATCATTTTCTCTTTCCTCTTAGGCAAATCTTATCATTTCTTGTATTCCTTTATGTATTTCGTACTTTTTGTTGAAAAAATAAGAAAAATTTTCCAAATGACTGAACTTTCTTTAGCAGCAACTACTCCTTGAAGTATAGAACAAAAAATACATACACATTTTCATTATTCCTTCATTAAATCTTCTAGTATCTATGTATACATGTGTGTGTATGTGTATGCTAAAGGATGCTAAATGTATGAACATTTTTGGTAAAATTCCCTGTAATCGTGTTTATAGAATTCTTAGTGAAGAATAACTTGTGCATTGTCTTTATTCCTTTTTTTCCTTGAAAATTATTGCTTTCGTGATAGTGCTGACTTAACAAAAATTAAGAAATTATAAAAATGTTCTTTTCAGTTTCATATTGTTTTTGGAAAAATCAAAACTCCACCCACGAAAAAGTGCACAAAGAGAAGAATCTTTGTAATTTCATGCGGTGTGTATGTGACTGGCATCTGTAATTTTTGTCTGAAATGTAATTAATTCATAAATTACAAAAATGTCTAAAAAATAAATGCAGAATAGAGAAAATTTTTAACGAAAATATAAAGAGAAAGAATCTGATGAATATGAAGAAAATTTATATGCGTAAAATACAAGTGTATTCAAAGACTTGGAAGAATGGGATCAAAGTTCTTTGGTCCTTACCCTTGATCCTTGGGATCTGTGGGACAGATGCTCCTCATAAAAAGCAAATATCAATTCCGAAAATCTTAAAATATTATCTCAATCACTATCATAGGGAATTAATTAACTTGTGTTCATATCAATGAACCTATTTATTTGCCATCCCTGGGTTATACACAGAATCCACTCCGAACTTCACAAGCTTTTGAATTTTTAACGAAAAGATTAAAAGAAATCTCAGATCGTTTTTGGAAATCGAAAAGTTCGCTCGTCTTCGCTGTCATTAAATAAATTAAAAAATTATTATTTTAAATAAAAACAAAAATAAAATTGTATTAATTTAAAAAAAGGTGTAAAATACAAAACACAAAACATTTCTTACAAAAAAATACCCTTAAAACTAAAATAAAATATTTGTTAAATTTAATAAGTAATAAAAAATTATGAAATTTAATAATAATAATAATAATAATAATAATAATAATAATAATAATAATAATAATAATAATAATAATATATCTTAAAACAATACTTACCCTAAAGTAAATAAAAAATAAATAAATAAATTAATTAATTAATAAAACATAACCTAATATTGCACAAACCCAAAAACTAAATATTGTACAGAATTCTAACTTCTAAATTGTTGAAATTTATATATTTATTCCTTTTTATATTCTAATCTTTTTATTTATCTCAATTACCCTTCCCCGCGTAAGTACCCTATCTACCCATCGCCCTCTCACCACCAAATGAACAACTTGAAAATTTAATTGTGGAGGAAATATAATTGTGGAGAAAGTTAAAAAGAGATGAAGTTATGGCAGCAAAATTCACCAGGAAGTATAAGGTTGAGAGCTTCTCCTACCTATGAATTAATGGAGTTCCATTGCAACTACGTATATCAAATATCTGGGTATTGTTCTTAACAGCAAAAACAATACTATACAGATTAGGCTGAAAAAGGCCGTAGTGGCTATCTAATTATGTTAGAAGGCCATTTGACGCAAATGGGGCATAAGTCCTTCCCTGTTGTTGTAAAAACCATATTGCTATGTGGTGCCCTAGTATGGTGGGATAAAATGGATAAGAACGTTCATTGAATGAAGTTTGCATAAGACTTCAGCTTGATGGCAATGGAGATGCCCTGCGATAGACTTTTTTCTATATAACACTGGCTGCCTCCTAACCTTATGTTTAACTCTGCTGTAGGGATGGCTTTTTACTCTATCGCTGGGATACGTAGGAGGTAAACCGACGTTTCCAAGCGGTAGTTTGATTTAACAACTAAATTTAAAAATTTAGAACAATGTTGAATTTGATAGACGTTCGCAAGAGCTTACTTTGAGAAGAAGATGCATCAATTATTTTCAATCAAATATTTTTGTTATAATATCTGATTTTTAAATATAACATATTTAACCTTAATAATTCACATAAATAGCTATTAGATGGTGAAAGTGATTTAAAACATTTTGTATAAAAATTTGAAACGTTTCAAAAATCAAACATTTTTTACAACAATCTCGTCTAAACAATCTAAATGCAGTCTTATCATAAATGGCATCATATTAATAATGATGTAACTATGAATCTGTGTGTCAAATTATACCAATCATTTTTACGCATTTCATCAGGCTAATGGAAATGGAATATAAATTATAACATTAACAAATTTTAGGGTGACAAAAAACTGGTCCTCAAAATCAACAATAGAAAAAAATGCGACACAATTGACGATGACAAAAATCGTATGTTTTAACAAATATTTACATGCTATTGTTAGAGTTCTACTATTCCAGATAATAATTGTCATTAAAGAGAAAAGAAAACTAAAAAAACAATTATTGGAAACATTAAAAAAGATGACATGTGTACAAACAAGAAACATTTTTCAAACAACCGCCAAACAACACAGGCAATCAAACCAACAGATCAACCCGAGAATATAAGAAAGATGTTACTCTAACCTAAAAAAAATAAACACAATCTGTAAACAAACTATTTGTGCCCTCTTTTTTGTATCTCCCTCCTCAATATTTTATTTTTGTTATTTTTTCACAAATTTAGAAAAATTAAAAATAAAAAAACTGTAAAATGAAAAGGGTGCAAAAATGTTCAACATGACTTATAGCAGTAAAGGGATGCATAGCGGAAGTACTTTTTTTTAGCTATTTTAGTACTATTTTGTGAATATGGGAAAATAAAGATTTTTATAATTAAATTATAATTTTAATTATAATGATCAATTTTTTTAAATAAATAAGTAATTTATTAAAATGGAAAGCATGCTTTTAGGAGTCAAATTAAATAGTTAAAATGTACTTTAATGCATCATTATGTTTAACTAATTTTGATGGAGTTCACAAATTTACGGTCGTATTCTAAAATATTTTAACTTTTGATATTCGGTTTTAAAGATATTAAGGCTAAAGACAACTCTATTTAAAAAGTGTTTATACAGTAAAACTAATTTACGTGTGAAAGCATTCAAATATCTGATTTCAAACTGTTTACAAAATTATTTAACAACACCAGGAGAACTTGTCCTTTAAAATATTATATTTCTAAAGCCAAGAATTAAAAGGCATTTCCAGAGAGAAAGCAGTCCGGCTAGCTCAATGTTTGGACTATTTGCTACGAAAATTTTAATTTAGAAGTAAAAAAAAAGAGCAAGGAAATCGATTCTCAAGTTTTATAAAAAATATTCTTGCTGCATAATGAATTTCCACGTAAACTCTGGCAGATTTTTCGCAAATTCCTGGTCAAAAATTTTATGTTGCTGACACTCGAGGTAATGTTGATGAAAACTTTACGACCAAAAACCTGTCAACATTTCCTAAAAAGTTATAGGTATGACAACAAATATGCAGTTAAAGCAAAAGAAGCCAATCATTTGTTTCAACGGGCTATACAAATACCGAAATTTGATGTAAATTCTTTTCCATTCATAAGATAATTAATTATTATTTTGCCTAAATTGGGATCCTGTCACTATGGTACACAAACCATTGAGTGCTACAAGAACAATAATGTGGTGTTTTTACCAAGAGAGCTGGAGACTGGAGCTAAGACCAGTGCAGAGATATTGGGCTCCTGTTAAAAGAGAATTAAAGAGCATAAAAAAGGCTTTCAAAAGTTTGATAGATTTTGAATGGTAATGGACTATCTGTTCGAGCAAAATGACAGAAAGCACTATAAAAACGTTAATGGAAGGGTTTCCGAAGAAGGTTCAATCTTTCATCACTAGTGATTAAAAGTATAATAATATATTTTTATGAATTATAATTATAATTTCAATCAAATAAAAATTAAACTGCACACACAAGAATAGCGTAAATCATAAAAGCAAATTATGCGATGGTCGATGGCTGTTCATTTTTCAATGCTGCCCTTTACAGCCAACAATGTGGTGTAGGTAGGTTGCATACGTTCGTTCAATTTTGTTTACCATATGGTACATTCCTAATTAGTTCGATTATAGTTATTGAAACTGAGTGTACAAGTAAAAATTCTTGCAGCAATTTTTTTTCTGTATATGGTTTTTGTTTGTCTTTAAATTGGCACTTACAGAAGGCCAAATGTATCTCACTTAAAGCAATATCTGTGGGATCTTGAAAATTGAGTGACCCGTTTAGTCATAATCAATGATGAAAATGTTCTGCTTTACGAGTTGCCTCAGTTATCTGTCGATAACATTTTTTACTGGACCCATTTTGCCGGTTCTCAGGACAATGATAAACGCTTAGGCCAAATTTCATTGAACTTCGTCAATTATTATGAATGTGAGCATGCCAACAGCAGACAGACGGAAATATGAAATATACTTTATGGTGTCTTAGACGATTCCTTACTTGCGGAATGACAGAGTTAATATAGCCTCGTGGAGAATATAAAATGTATACCTTTGCTATATATTTAAAAATCTGGAATTGGGAAAATCTTTATAAATATAGAATGACCAATTTACAAGAATAAGAATATTTTTGAAAAAATAATTTCCCAAAAATCTATTTGCGGTCAAGAATTAAAGGCAATTTTCAACTACTAGCATAGTTTTTTCAGTTGATTTGACTTAAAAAAGTATACGAGTAACGTTTTGGTGATTATTTGGGAACCGATGACGAAGTCTATTAAAGTTGCAGTGATCTGCCAATTTCTCAGGAAACTCCTATACAAATGATAACCCCGGAAAGGGGTTTAAACTCATAACACCCAAAAGATAACTTAATTAAAATTGATACAAAAGAATTCTGCATTATTAAATAACTACATGTCAATGAAAAGGTCGGTGTTTCCTAACTTTATCTGGTCTTTATTTTTCTTATTTCCTTTGAAAAAATAAAAAAAAATGCATTTAAAAAAGATTTTATATTTCACTGTCATACAGTATTTAGATTTGAATTACTTTGGCGAAGCGTTAAAATTGTATTTACACATACACACATAAGTGTTTATATATGTATGTAATTTACATATTGTATGTGTGACTGCATAACTGTAATGTTTGTAATTTAAATAAAATATTTCTTTTATTTTGTATTGTTGTTGTTGTATTTGATATTTTTGTAATTTTTAATAACGCCTTCATTTCGATATTCACACACATCTGTACATTTTCAAATTTATTTATTTATTTTATTATTTTTTTGTATTAATAAAAATTGACATAAACTGTTTATTTTACATTGATTTCATATTGGCAGTTTTTGGCTATAAAAATTATTTCATTTATATTATTGGGTGTAAGAAAAAATGTACTCAGGATTCTGAACATCAGTGGAGCCTCGTCAACATTTTTGGATTCGGATTTTCTCTGATTGAACGAAATGGTTGATTTCCTCTATAAATGATTTGTTGGGACGTTTTATGTTTGCGTCAATTAAAGTTTTCTTCTATATTACAGTTTATTCAATAAAAAGTAAACAGTTAATATTCACATATAAAAACAAAATGTAGGTCGCAGTTTAAAATTCAAGTGTCATTATTTTGACCTAAGTAAGGTGCCTATTAAAATTGGTGGTGATTGCTCCATTATTTCAATAGCCCCGATACAAATGTTTCTCGTGGGGGCACCTAAAAATAAAAAAGTATGGAAGTACCTACCGAAATTATACGTAGGTCGGTCCATAATTTATTTTAGTTCCCATAAATTCCCTCCATATAAAAATAATTTTTGAAAGCATAAATTTCTCCTAAATGTGTGACAATAATATACTGTTCACTAAAGCATAAATAAAAAAATAATTTTGTATGGGATTACATAGTCAGACTTAGGCGATTGAAGTATTATACCTTTGCGCTTATGTTTGTAACATACAGAATGGCGTTACACCCACTTTTAACCGTTCGACTTAGAATCAATTTAACAATGTCCTTCCGTCTATCTGCCAATCCAGCTTGTTGTTGTTCATATAAAACGTTGTAAACTCTCTATATGTCGTTACTTTGAGATATTTTGGTAAAATTTTGTACACATTACTATTTGGGATGAATCCTATTGTCCTGTACAATATTTCAGGTGCATTCACAGACTAAATACAATTGTCCTACCTGAGTGAGGTTTTAACATCATAAAAGCCGTAAATATAAAAAACTTTTAACGAAATTTGACGGGAATAAGTCCTAAGATATTCTAAACCGAAGTGTCAAATTACGCAATGGTCTGTTCATTGCTTCTCATAGGTCCCATTAAAACTTTAATTGGTCAACATAAGAAATAGGAGCAAAAATTAAATAATAAATAATAAGATAAAATTGTGCGAGGGTCGTTCATTACTTATTCGTAACTACCATTTATAACCTATGTACATGGTATTACATAGAAGGGCTTGACACCTGCAAAAACGCATATTACCCAACTTTTAGTGTATTTTAAAAACTGAACCATGGAACCATGGTTCCCTGAACCCACAAGAACTTTTGTTACTTCAGATTAATCGAACTCGAACCAAAGTTTTCCTTGAACATAGAGAAAGATGCAATTAAAATTTATCAAGTTATGGCGAATATTGTGTGCAATTCGCCTAAGATTTTGAACTTTAAATTAAAAGAACTGAGTATTTTTAAATTTTGGAATAACTTTAGGGAAATAAATTTTACTACTTTCGGGGATTTAAAATATTATTTCAAAATCGGAATTCTTTGTATGTACATATATATTTTTACATACCCCTAATATTAATTTTACAATACAATAAAGTACATTGTAACATTATTGTTTTTACAATATTTAAAATATTTATGCATATCACTGCACTTTTAATTAAAAACATATCAATCGAATATCCATCCAAATATTCACACATACATCCTAACATACATACAATCATCATTCTTGCATTCAAACTCATACACACTCCAAACGTATACAAATACAATAAATAAAATCAATCACAATTGAAATTTTTTAAATAAATAAAAACAACAAAAACAAAAAAAATTAACAAAAATAAAAAGAGTTTTATTATTTTTCATATCAATCCTTTTTATATCCTGTAGATAATTTTTGTTGTTGTTGAAATTGTTAATGCTGCTACTGCTTACTTTTAGTTGACCGTATAGTCAATTGTTGTTGTAGTTGTTGTTACATCCTTTTTTAACCCGATCGATTTTTTTTTTTGTATTTATCATGAATAACTTTGTATGACGATGGTGGTGGTGATAAGGATGATGAGCAGGAGGGAATTTATATTAATACTCTGTTCAATTTCTGTTTTTATTTCATGTTTGTGTGTGTGTTGCATACAACATACATAAAGAATATTTACATTCGTTACTGTGTTTGTTTTTTCATCATTTGTGAAAATTTTGCGATTAATTAAAATTCCAATTAATTTTCTTGTGTGAGTGTAAATTTCATTTTTTACCCACAAATAAAGAAATTTTCTGTTAAATATAAAAAAAAAGTTGAACCGTTAAACTGTTTACCACATTGACTATTTTTATATTTTACCACGTTGGAACGTTCAGCCTTTTTACCTCAAATGTAGTTTTCTTCTCTTTTCGAGTTCTTTTTTTTTTATTCCGTCAATTTATTGCAAAAATATGTCCGGTCCGATTCAATCCCCGTGTATGTGTGTAGGTGTATGTATTATGTGTTTGTATCCGTATCCGTATGGTTATTGATGAAAATCAATTAAAATTTCTTTTATTTACTTGAATCGACTAACTGTCGGCTTTTTTATAGAGATTTTAATCATTTCTGCTGCTATTTGTTGCAAATATAAGAGACACTCTTTTGTTTGATGAAATTAATTTTCATTATTGAAACCTGACAATCATTTTATAATTATTGATGTAAGAGCATTATCATGCTCCTCTTAATGTGTACAATCTAAAGATCTGAGAAATTGATACATTTTTCTGTTAATTTTAAACAAATATTTTTAATTTAATGCAACTAGCGCCATCTTTAATTTGCTCCTAACATTATAAATATTATATCATATATACACCCTTATATAACCATTATTTTGTCCTTGAATTTGACCAGTTTCCCACCCCTTTGACCATTATATAAAACCAATTATAATGATTTTTTTCTTTTTTGAAAAAGGACATTCTATACGACAACGAAATTTGTTAAGGCTCAATATAAATGATTCCTATTTTATATTAATAGACTCCACTCAACTTAAAATATATACCAACAATATATAAACCCATTTCATATCATGAATGATAAAGGCCAACACATACATATATAGGACCAAAGACCGTAGACTAAATGCCATAAATGCAATAAATTTTATAGATAATAGAAAAGAAAAAAGCATAGAGAATATAATATATAAAAAGTAATAAAATGAACTGTAAAAGTGAATGAAAAATCGTTATTTTGTCACGTATTTATGAAAACATATTGTGATGTTTTATAACAAAAATAGTTTACAAAAAATTAAACCATGATTAAGATTCCTTTGAAGAATGTACCACACCATTATCTTGCTAGAATACGAGCATCTTCCAGGAATTCGTTTTAAATTCTGCTCTTCATTTTGTTGGAACAGAATTAATTTCAGGTTTTACAACTACAAAAAAAATATGTCCAAACTATAATACTATTATCGCTGAAACTTCGTTTTGGCATCCAAACACCGTTTGATCATAATTTGAACCAACAAAAAGGAACACAGAGAAAAACCTGAAGTTTATGTAAAATATTTTCAAGTTAAATTTAATGTTTTAAATGTGTGGAGAAATAATAATATCATAGCCGAAATGAGGTTTTGACATCCGAACATCGATTGATCTCAATTTGTTTCAATAACAAGAGTACAAAGAGAAAAAACTTGAAGCAAAATCAGTTGATTCAAGATTAACTATTTTTATAAGTGTGCAAAATATTATTGTACATGTTAAAATCTTTGAATATTAATTTACACAATTATGCAACGATAATTTTTTAAACTTAAATTTTACTAGTAAAATTTTAAGAAAGTAAATTTTCAAAAAACAAGAAATAGTGTGAAACAATGTTGAATTAATAGTTTTTATTTATTAACTAAAATGATAACTGTACATATTCTAAATTAAGCTTGTATTTCCCTTGGCAGGTTTCGGAACGTCACAATTCACCATTCTTTCGTAACTTTTAATTTTATGACAAATTTCTCTTTTGGGACATTCTTGGTTTTGATCTTTTCTTTTGGAACTCTTCTTCGGACAGAAAAGTTCCCTTAGGAATTATATTATCAAACATTTTATATAATGTGGAGGACGAGATCAATTTCAACATTTACAATAGATTTCAATAATATTTTAAATTCCCGTATTTAATAATGAAGAACTGCAACAAAAAGTGATTCCAAATCGATTTCTGGAGGTAATTTTATAATTTTCTTTTAGTGAAAATTACATATCTAGAGCTGAAGTTTTTGGAGATAATTTGAGGGAGGGCAATACCCCCTTTGATCTGTGGCCCTCCAAAGTTGAATATATTTTAATAATTCGCCAAAAGTTCATATGAATTCAGACATAAGGAATTTTAATTATTTTCCATTAGCTTAAACCATGTGGAATTTTACAAAAATATGTCTTACGATTCAGTAGTTTTAGAATTATTCCAAAAAAAATTTAGAGGTCGTTTTCAATGAAGAATAATAGTAAAAAAAGAAGAAAAAAGAATTATAAGGCTTCTATTAAAATCAATCTAGAAATATCATTATCCACGATTATTAAATGTATAGATCTGACATCTAGAAATATCAGAAATCAGAAATTAGTTCTGTAATCTGTGCTTATATAAAACTAGATAGTACGTGGGCTGGGTGAAATAATTAACAATTTTAATAGACATCTTTAACTCTTATGTGTTCAATAGCATTTGAAGACATGATTTTAAATTCCCTACGGAGGAGTATAACAAGCAAAAATCAATGGCGCTGTCATAAAAGTATCTATGGAGACCAGCTTTCATACTTTTAATGGGTGAAACTAAAAAGATAGGTGAAATATTTAAAATTTTAGCATAAATAAAGCTGTAGGACAGGAATGTAAATTTTGGAATATTTGTTAATGGCAAGCAGAACAGATTAAACTATAACTTTAATATTAATCAATCGATGCAGAAAAGGTAGATAAGATAAAGTGTAAAGAGTTGCAGTCACAAAATTTTAGACACTCATACAAAGTATGAGGAAGTATGCATTCACAAAAATCATAATACAACCACTCCTGTTAAACTTCTTATTAGGTTATCTATTTATTAGGATAATTTGTAAAATACCGACTAACTTGTGTGTCTTTTTATTTTGACTCTATTAGATGTGGGCTATTTTGACTTTATTGGCATGATTAAAACTTATTCTAAAATTACTCTAATATTCTTCGTTGGATTCATTCCAAACCACTTTGTTTAATACCCGATTTAGCTAAGACCTTTTATTTGCCTTCCCATTTTATCGGTATGATATTGACACTCTCATAACTATTTTAAGCTCGATAAAATTAGGAATATATTTCTTGAATTATTTTCAGGAGCAAACCTCTTTGTAAATCTAATTTTAAAATTCTTATCTAGATCATAATTATCTAGATCAGATCAAAACTGAATCAATCGAAAACTCTTCATATTGTCCAAATAGTACTGTGTTGAATACTAAGAGAGATTCCACTTATTTTGCTCATATTACTTTTTCATTTCATTTTTTCCATTTATGTATGTATATAAATGTATGTACATATACATATAAAGATTCACAAATAATGAACTAAACATTAAACTCATCAAAAATAATTTCAATTCAACTAAATTGTGACACATCGTTAGAATGACAATTTTAAAATACTTTTAAGGGTGACATTTCCCATTTACAATACCCAATAGGAAATTCAACAAAATAGAAATTTGAATATTTCACAATAGCAAGAATTTATTTAGATTTATTAATAAGAATTAAAAAATGTATTTAAATTTCATTTCTGTGCAACAAAAAAAAAAAAAACAAAAAACATCGATATATTCCATACAGTTTATTTTCAAAATTATTCAAAATAACCATCCGTTGGACAATCTAAATTAATTCCAATATATTTTTATTCAAATAATAACAAATAAAATTTAATATAAAAATTTCACTTAAAAAATATTTATTTGCTAAAATGTACTTTACAGTTAACAAATGTTACTTTGAAATCTGTTAAAACTTCATTTATAGATACAAATATAGATTCATGTAAATATTTATGCATGTTTAACAATAAAGTACGAACACATTTACATATTTACATCAATATTTACTTTATTACTATTGAATATTGAAAATGCATCATTGATTACAAATGTCATTTTGTCCTCAAACTTAAAAAGAGAAACAAGTAAAAGTTATAGTCGGTCAAGCCCGACTAATGAATAACCTACACCACATTATTGGTTTTAAATGGTAGCTATTAAAAATTAAGGATCGGCCCTCGCATATTATGTTATATATATATATATATATATATATATATATATATATATATATATATATATATATATATATATATATATATATATATATATATATATATATATATATATATATATATATATATATATATATATATATATATATATGGTGTAGGTTATTCATTAGTATATAGATTATTAGATTTCTTGGGTCAAATTTCGTTAAAATTCCATTATATTCAGGACTTTTATGACCTCAATACCCCATTCCGGTTAAATCGCCTCAAAGTGTGATTCTCAATACCCCATTCCGGAAAGAACATTTCTTGGAGGAATAGGTTAAATCGCCTCAAAGTGTCATTCTGAGTCTAACGATATGCTTAAAAGTGTTGGTAGCAATATTTATTCTGTGTGTTACAACTTTAAGTACAAACGCATTGTACACCAAACACCTATGGTGGTGTAGGGTATAAAAAAATTGTATGAGAATACGAAGTTACAATACATTTCCTCTTATAGTTCCAAATACTGAATAAAAAGTATTGCTTTTATAGGGGTTTGATTACAAACAATTCGGTTACAGATTTTTATAGTTTTTGATAAATAAATAAAACAAGAAGAAGAATCATTTCGTTGTTATTTTTTAAAAAATATTTTTGCAATCATACACTTTCAATAGGTATTGACACGTAACAAATTTAGTGATCCGGAGTGTCTATTTTGTACATGTTAAAATGGAATATAAAAAATATATAAATTTTTGTATCTAAAAGTACCTTTGTTTTGTTAATACTCATGCATTTCAATTCATACTCTTCATATCATTCTGGTAATTCAGTTCCGTTGTTATATTTCAGATACATGTACAAATGCAGTGATGGTTAATATTATAGCATAGTTCTTTCAATCGGTTCAAATTATTGATCCCAAGATAATCTTTATTCATTATTATATTCCTAGAAATACTGGCATCTGTTCACATGCAATTAATCAATTAATACGACACATACCATATATGTAAATGTATGAATATTTGTGTTCAACTTTTAAACTCCTAAAAAGAGTTTAATATAGAGCCGGTTTATATAAATTGAATGATAAGATTATTTACTGCTCTCCATCTCAATTTCATATTTATAGCTAACGAAATCGGTTAAGTTGAAAATGATATAGCCCGATATTTGAGACTACCTTAATACAAAACACAAGTAAGACCGACACTTGGACAATTTGATCTCGTAATTTGTGACATTATAAACTATTTTTATGTCACATTTGTAGGAAATTTGTGCAACTTGAGATGGGTTTCGGAAATGGGAGTTACATGAGGCCTATATGAAATTATATTTTTTGATTGTGTAAATCTTAAATACGCGAAATATTATCATGCCGATCAGGACCGATCTTCTTGAAATTAAGCATGTAAATATAAATTAATACAAAATATATTCCGCCAATTAATTAAATTATCTTCATATCCGAGATTTAAATGAGTATAAAATCCCATTTCGAGAGTACATTCGTATGGGAGGTATCTGAAATATTGTATCTATCCTAACCGATTTTTAAAATATTCGTCTTTACCTCAGATATTTACCAAATTTCATCGCGATTTGGTTGATTTGGAAGTGTGCACAAATACAGTACGTATGTTTCGTCATATTTACATGTAGTGGATGGTTAAAATTTGTTTGATTTCAATCCGAAAGCTTACTATGTAAAAACTAATGGAGGATATCAACCTCCTCCATAACCACGTTTTGTTTTCTGAACATCCTTCGTTTCTCGTCATTACGTATCCGTCTTCAGTAGCAAATTGCAACTTTTTTAACTGTACATGACTTTTCGTATTTTCTAAATGTCAATTTTTGTCCTTTGTATAATTTGTATCAAAAATGCTCTTTCAGAGACTTTTGTACGACTCTTTTCAAAAATCCCGTTTTTGTGTGACTTTTTGAAATTTTGCAACCTTAACGCTTGGAGCATTACCATAGTATCAAGGATGTAAGTTTCACTATACAAGGTTCATTGCAAACTAAATGACCCATATCATTCCATAAGTCAATTTATTTATACCCGTGTTAAACAAGTCCATATCTGAAATAATAAGTGCAGATAAATTTTGAAGTTTCTTACATTTTCTATTTCAAATAAAATGTGCTATGTGGTGCTATTTCTTTAACCACTTCTTTATAAATATATTTAGGTTGAACTACATATATATAAATATATTTTTTGAAGTATTTTCAATATTGTTTCTGCAATTGTTAGTTTTATTTTTTAACAAATTCTGCAACATTTTAATATAAAATTCAATATTTGCACTCTACTGTACTAATCTAAATATGGCAACAATCAACACATAACGGATTTAAATATCAAAAATTATAATTTGATTCTTAATATTTACAGGTGATTAAAATAAACAAAAGCTTCCAATATCGAATTATATTGAAACAAAAACAATTTCTTTAGACTTCCAGATGTCGACTTTGCCAATATTTTTAATAATTTTTTCTTACCTGATATTTTATATGAACATTTTTATATACAATTCATTTGAAGCACGAGAACATTGTATTGTAATATTGGATGTCTACATAGATATATAGAGATATATGAATATTGTCTATATTTATTTTGGTAAAAAAAATATTTATTTTTTTATTTAATTTTTTTCAGAACTTGTTAGGATGTGATATTCAATTTGATTTGATTGTGCAACTTGTCGTTTTTTTCTATATATTTGACTGTATTTCTGAATTTATTTTATTTTCATTTTTTCATTCAGGATTTTCACATTTCTATTGTTATTGTATTTTATGTTGTCATATCAATATATATTGAATGGTATTGGCTAAATTTTGTTCAATTTATTTGTAAATCATGTTCACATGAATATTTAAAATTAGTACCTGAAGGTTTTTTCAACGTTTTGGAGTCTTTGATGATATTGGAATAAATTATTTTTTAAATTTATTAATTTAGAAAATATTTTTTTAATAATCAAAATTCGAAATTCAAAAATATTTCTTATTCGTTATTTGCAAAAAATTGATGCTAAAAATGGTGCACCGGATCAACTTATTTTAGAATCAAAAATTTAATACTGCTAATTCTCAAAAAATAATAAAAATAATAATAATAATAATAATAATAATAATAATAATAATAATAATAATAATAATAATAATAATAATAATAAATTTAACATTAAAGCCCAAAAAACTATAATATCACAAATGTATCACAAAGAGGCAAAAAATCTTCCGTAAGGAAACTGAAAACAAACGTTTCAAAACGACTACCTATAGGTGCGCTCAAGTGTTCTAATATATATTGTGAAGAAACTATAGAAAAGACAACAGTTTGTCGCCTGGTATAATACCATGTTGAAATGATAAGTCGGGAGCTCAGTAAAGTGAAATGTTCTTTTTTAACCTGTAGAAAGTTTAGTTTAGGACAGTTACAGAGACTAAAGGTATCGTTACAAATAATTCGTCACATGGTGAATCGTGGAAAGTCAATAATTGCATTCAAGTGTTTCTATTTTATATGGTAAAGAAACAATAGAAAATAAAAATTAGTCGAAAGCTTTGCAACGTGAAAAATTATGCCCCATTTTAGCTTAGAAGACTGTGAGCAAAGATTAAATATTTTGCCGATGTAAGTTATACACAAAGTGCCAAAGTTTTACAATTGAACATATTCTTTACAACATAATTGTTATCGGAAACTACAACAGCTTTCGAAACTCAGAGATGTAGCAATATTAGAATGTTGAAATGCTTTCATTCAATATTACCAGAATGGAATGTCGCATTCCAAAGTATTTTGACTTCAATTAGTTTTCCTTGGTTTTTAATGTGCCCCGATACTTTTAGTTTTGTACAATTTTAATTACTTACAATTCAAATCCTCCTCCGAAAGTATTTAAACCATTTTTATGAATTTTGAAAAAGAATTTAATCTTTTAATCTATAGAAATCCAAATTTTTTTTCACATTTCTACTAAAAACAAGATACAAAAATTTGATAGTCCATGGATTTGTAGTTTTTTAAAGTTAGAAAACTACACTTCTCTGTTAAAAGCATATCAAATATCATTTTAATCCAGCCAATCGATCTTAAGTTACAGATTTATTTCCAAACCCGTTCTCAAGTCGGTATATTTGTTTAGTACATCTATTTTTTGCCATTAATATCAGAAATTATTGGACTTTATAGAATGTTAAATCCTCGAAGTAAGAAAAGTATTTAATTAAATTAATTTTAAATATTTTCAACGCAACAACAATAGCAACCGGAACGTCGTTCGGGTACTTGACAAGTGTTGAGATTTTTCTTATTAACTAATCTCACAAAAGGAAATCTTTTAATTGAATTATAATTTAATAATTAGTAATTTTAACTAGTTAAATGAAAACACGTGTCATTGTCAAAACGTGTCATATTTCGTAAATCCTCCCTTTCAAAGCTCATGATATTTTTTTTATTCGAAGAATTATATTTTGAGATTTTCCTTTTTTAATTTGACACCCTTTTTAACCTGAGTAAATGAGTAAAAGGAGGCTTATTAATGTTTCATATATAAAAAAGGAAAAATTATATTATGAAAGTTTGTTTGAAATTATAATTCCCTATATCTTTCAGTAAGTGTGTGTATGTGCGTATGCGTGTTCATATAGCTACCGATCAGTTTCTAATCATATTATAAAAATTTAATCCTTTAACAACTCTTTTGTGTTTTTTTTCCATTTACTCATTTTATGGTTGTTATCATCAACATCATCATCGTCACCATAATATTTCCTTCCTGACATTACTTTGCAACTTTGACACACTGGGGTAAAATGTATAGAATTCGTACAATTATGAGTGAACAAAAATTATACGCATAATTTTCCCCCATTTATATGTGTATACAGTAATTGGAATTGTTTAAAAGAATTAAAACATAAAGTAGTAACAAAGTGAAGTAATAACAATTAAAAATACATGTTTAACTATTACTTAATTATGTATCACAATTAGACCCTAAGAATGTAGCATTGTTATTCTTAATTAAAGTGTTGAAAATAATTATTATCTTTATATTCTGAAAGATATGAGGAAGAAATTATAATCAATAATTATTGGTATATATCTCTTAAGAATAAACTCCTTTTAAGATCTGCTAACAAGTGTAATAATTTTAAATAGCATAATACAAACAAGGCGTTACAAGATTAAAATTTCCATACATAAATAATACACACATATGCATATTTCATATGTTCTAATACATAAACATTAAAAAGGGTTTCAATTTTCCAGACTTTAAATGCCAAAAAGTGTTAAATCACTAATCCTTGACTACTTATTTGAATATTACATTAACATTCCTTTTGTACAAAAATGGCTAAATCATTTTCTATGTTTAACCGTTTATTAAATATTGTTATCAACTGTAAATAATCTTGACATGAATCGGTCATTTTAGGATTATAAATATATGCATAAATATTTAAATGAAATTGAATGAGAATTTTGAATATAAAAGAAATAATCAATCACGTTTCTAATGTTAACAAATTATAATATCGACACATATGTGTTTAAAGTATTATTGTCCTTGAGCCGCTAAAATTTAGTATGTAAATATATTCAGCTTTTCCGGAAGAATAAAAAATTCATTAATTTTAATTGCACACTATTCTTAAGGAAGTTTTAAAATTTTCAATAACTCTCTATAGGAGCACACAGATTCTTTCTTAAATCCTAAACCCTTAAATCTTAAATGAATGTCTAAACCCATTTCGATAGTTCTGCTTATTTGAGTAAATTGTCTTCGGTACAGGTCCCTTATGATGAATAACTCGATTTCAACAACTCTTAATACAAAAAAACTCTTCTAATTTCATTACATACAATACTTTCTGTTATCATATATACACAATTTCTGAATGGTTGATCAATTAAATATCATTTACTTTAGACCGAATCCAGTAAAAAGCAAATCATTTTTAAAGAGCTACTGAAACTTAAGATTACATTAACATAGTCACACGCAACAGTTTAAAGATAAAGAATATGAAGCATTACTTGCCGGAGACTGTTGGAAAAACAAGAGTCTTTTCTTTGAATTAAAGTCTAGAGATGTTGAAATACGATTTTCACTTTAGCTAATGTACTTCACGAGGAAATTGAAGTATATCAGAATGTCCATTAAACAATATTCTTTTTTTTTCAATAAATTATAATTCCTTGTGATAACTGAAAACGATTGTGGTTTAAGAATTTTATTTTCATACCAGGTTAAAGCAGACTACCTTTCCTTAGCGACTCTGCGAGTTCTTTTTTAACAACTCTGCATGTATATATTTCCATTTATTTCTATATCGGATCCAATAACACCACAGTTCATCTATTACACTCACTTCTATAAAGTATTGGAATTAAAAAAAATAAATGTGAGCGTTCAAAATCTTTTCTAGTAAGAAATGATGATGAAAAAGGGATATATAATGAAAACCAGCCAAATCGAGGGTGAAGTCGAATATTTATAATGACCAAATGCTCCGTATGTGGTACGATTGGCGTTTTGTACTGTTAGACATTGGAATCAAATCATTCGATAGCAAGGGGTTTTGCGATCAACCAAAAACCCCAACGTTCGAAAACTAATTAAATGGTGGATGAGATGTGTAGATTTACACATTATATTTTAGTCCAGATATTGCCCTACTTACTTCTATTGGATTCGATCAGAAAGCTCAAGCTGATTCGATTAAGATATGTCCGTCTGTCTGTTTGTTGTCGGCACGCTCACATCCACAATAATGAAATTTGACTTGAGTATTTGCTTTTGTTATGAGAAGTTTTTTATTAAAAATTGGATAAATTGGTTCAGTAAAAAAGTCTGAGGAAACCTCCTAAAACTGAAAATTTTAAACAACGATTACGATCAAACGGCTAATTCAATTTTCATGAACTTTGACAAGCTGAAATTATCTTTAGTGGAAAATATTATTTGGACAGGGCATACGGGAGGGTATCTTCTTACAACTTTATTGGTTAAATAGATTTAATATCGTATATCTATTTAACAAATACGGAAAGTCCCACTATGTTTGAGACATGTATAGTGATTTGAAAACAAAATATAGGCTTCAGAAACTTTTAATAGGGTACGATAGAGTTATAACTCCCTTACAAATTAAACTTATAATATTCATATTTCTGAACCCTTTAAAACTTATTTCTTGAAACTGAGCAAGCCTTAAAAAGAAAATATTTAAACTCACAAAATTTGGGATATGGTACGAGGGAGCGGTAGTACCCTTCCTACCAAAATTTTTATTATCGCATGTCTATGAAACTGTGACAGTATATTAAATGATATTTGGAGCAAATGAATGGGAAACGGAATATTTCTGTATTGATCGTGATGGATAAAGATTCGAAATAGCCAATTAAAGGATTTTTCTTATTGGTTTAATTGTTTCTTTGGCAATTATAGAACGCTGGAAAACTTAAAAAAGTGAGGAGTTGCTTTTTATAAAACATTAAATTACGAATATCCAAAAAAAAAAAACATTATCGAGAGAGATTTTTAACTTAGACTCCATAAGTTATATTTTCCAGGAAAAATATTGGATGGATGAGTACCGAAGGATAGAGCAGCGAATGTTACCGCGTATTGCTAATAATTTTACTTTTCTAACTTATAAGTTATTTTTCGATTGAAGTGTGTTTCAAAAATGCTAAAATCTATGATTAAATATTTAAATTTTATTGGTTTTATTTATTGTTTCATTATTTTATTACATTTTAAATTATTATGATTTCACCCCCAACCAGATCACAATCCAAATTTATCCCCAATTCCAATATTTCATCAACATTGACGTGTTGTCATACATTAAATTCTTTCGTTGTTGTATTGATATTATGACTTTCTTGTTCGTCATTATTATCATCTAATAGCTCATCATTATTTTTCCCAAATAAGAGAAAGCAGAAAAGAAAGGAAAACTTCAAATCCCTGTTTGATCGATTAAATAATGTTGCCATTATGCGCGTTTAGAAGAGATATTTATCTTATTTTTAACTTTATCTGCCATTTTTATTATAAATTTTAAAAAGTTTCTTCATCGAAACTCCCAAAAAGTTTTTCAAAATTTATACAGTTTTATGTTATTCTACACGATGATAAGCTATATTTATTACATTCCAACCAACAACTTCAACCCCCATTTAAAAAATATATTTATTATATTTTTGCAAAATCAAAAAAAAAAAATGAAGAAGTTATTCGGAAGCTGAAGGAACTCCATAAACCCCAACCAACATGTTAATGTTACGAGCATCTACGGGAACAAGTATTATTCAATAAAAACAAACATAATGCAAGTATATATATATATATATATATATATATATATATATATATATATATATATATATATATATATATATATATATATATATATATATATATATATATATATATATATATATATATATATATATATATATATATATATATTCTTTTAGGGATAAAAACTTCTTCTTGGCATCATTGTCATCATAATCATCATCAACATTGTATTCATTATTATTTTGAAGTTCTTTTTTTGCTTTGCTTCATCATGCAACATTTAGCTTTTTTTCGCTAAAAAAAGCAAAAAAAAAACAAAAAAACATTTTCATTTGATCGATGATGACGTTTAAAATGTGGGTGGGAATTGTTGTTGTATTTTTAAATTAGAAATCTTCTTCGTGAAATTATAACCATCATACATAAACGTAATGATGGGTGACTTGTTCGACTGTCTGTCTCACTTGGCTGGTTGGTTGGTTGGTTGGCTTATGATACGCCGTATAATTCAACAATAATATCATGTCAAAATGTAGATGAATTAATGAATAAATTATCCCCATTTGTTGGTTTTATCGTACAATAAGAATAAAACGTGAAGAAGGTTGAAAAGGAAGTTTTCTTTAATATTCCTTTTCGTATATGTATGTAAGTGTGAGTGTGTGTTGTGTGGAGCATAGAGTGTCTCATAAATTAGAAAACGCTCGAAAATGATTAATTTATTAATTCACGAATATTTTGTTGTTATTTGTCAGTAAACGTTAATGAAATAATTTAATTTTATATTCGCATAATGGAAGTTAAATTGAACCCATTTAACTGAATTAGATATCGATTTTTATAATGAAAGTAATGTATATGATATTTATTTATATATGTATTTGAATTTTCCTCACAAATACTCTTACTAATGAAAAAATCTAATGAAAGTTAATTTATCTGACGTAACAATTTTTGAAACTTTAATCATTTTATATAATCGATATGATTTTTTTAAAAATGGGAATAACATAAAATGGGAATAAGATAAAATTTAAGAATCTTTTCCTATTCTTCCAGATGGTTACAAACTATGACAATCTAGCCAGATCTTTTGTCTGCCTTCTTAGAGTGTTCGCGTTCTTAAAGTGTACAATTTGATTTTGTTCTCAAGTGTACAATTTGATTTTGTTCTCAACCAAGAATATATGTAGCATTCAAGACATTCAAATGTTCTGAGTAGCACCGTTCCAAGATTTGGACAGCGTATCAAGGGATTGACGGATACCTTGTATTTCGCTTTTATTGTCAATTCATAAGTTAGGGCGATGCATTAAGTTTTTTTCTTCGAAAAGTTTCTTTAGCTTTGCCGACTCCAATGTCAGCGTTGCTGTTTGTAAGTTCAAAGCAGAGTAAATATTATCAAAATATATTGTTTGCGTATCCCTGTAGTCCAAAAATCGAACTTTTGCTATATTTGATAGATCTTTTATAATTGAGTCCAAGAATGTATTAAACAGAAGTGGTGAAAGAACATAACAATGGGTAACACTTACACCAAATTTTGCTTCCTCACTCAACAATTTGGGTCACCATTCATTATATGATTAATTGCTGCTATCGGAAGCACAAAATTGAATTCAAATTATAATCCGTACACGTGTGCAAAAATTAGTCAATTTAACCTTATCATATATAACAATTTTTCGCTACCAATACCAGGAACTCAGGAATTCATGATCATTCTTCGACTTCAGACCAAAAACTAGCTCAGGGAATAGCTAGACAATAGTGTTTCAGAAGTGTCCTTCCACTTGCTTGACAGATTGCCTGAGTTAGCAAAATACTATGTAAAATGAAATAGAAATAAGTCTGTTACATGTGAACGGGTAGTTGGATTTCATAAAACTTCACATAGTGATATTAAGTTGAATATCTCGGGTCATAAAAATTTTAAAACGACCCACATTTTTTATATCTCAGCCGATTTTAAAGATTTTCAAATGAATTCTGCTATTGAAGACCTACAAAGTTTTTATGCTGTACCGAAGTTTAAAAACAAAAAAGCTTTTATTTTATTATGAAGAAAGGACAACATTTTGTGAAGAAAAAATCAAATTGAAAGGAATCAAAAAGATAAAAGCCTTTATAATTTAAATTTTAAAACTGTTAATTTTAAGGAGAACCAGAGTTATCGGAATTCGTCCTATTTTTTCATAACATTGCACTTGAGGCTTAAATAAAAAATCGCAAAGCTGGAATTTTAAATAGGTTTTTATATGGCTTAAAGCGTTCTGAATTTTTTGATTATAAAAATTCTTGCACCTCTTATCGGTTGGAGAGATATAGTAAAAACCGTAAAAATAATAAAAACGTACGTAAGTTAAAAACTTATATCAATTTCTTTTAAAATACCAACTAGATGAACAGTCGCTACAAACACATGAGACCAAGGACTAGCATATTAGTTGACTTGTTATGTAGTGTTGCACTGGCCTTACCAAGCCGAACCTGAGGAAGTATGTCTTATATGGAAGATTTAGTCAATACAAAATCAATAATTCGAAAATTTAAAATAGAAGGAATAAATTTAAAATAAAAGGAATAATAAAGATGTCCTTAAAAACACAATATTGTTTAAATTTCTCTGTTATATTTAATCAATAACAACAACAATAATAATAAAGAAAAGTATGAAATAACCGAGATTTTTTTCCAAATGTAAATTAACCCAATATTTTCATTGTGGCATCAAAACAAATCTTATACATTTATTAATACAACAGCAACAAACAGTGGCAGAATGGATATGATTTACAAGGATGGCAGAGATCTGTACTGGATATTGGTTAAAAAAAAAGTTGGTTACAGTGAAGTTCATGTTGTTGTTGGCTTTTGTTGACATTTTTATAAGGACAATAACAAACAGTACGTGTGTATGTGTGTGAATGTTTATACAAACAGCCCTTATCATGTCGAGATTCCGGTTTTTTTTATCTTTGTATCTCCTGCTAAGGAAGAATTTTATATTTTTTACGCGTTTTTATATTTTCAATTATTTTTACGCACTTTATTTAAAATTAAGTGCTTGTCATTTTTTCCCGCTGCCATTTCTTCATTGGTCCTATTTTTTATTTTTCCTGAGTGGTTTTTGATTTTTTTCTTGATTTTCATTTTTTGGGGTGTTTATCGTCTGTAATGAAGAGGTCCTTGTGTTATAATAAGTGAGTGTAATGTCCTGCTGTAATAATTTGTTTTATAATGAGTCTGTATGTTTTTCTTTTTTTCTGTTTATTTTTTACACACTGTTGTGTGTAAACAATACAAAAAATATAAACACACACATTTACTTATTAATATAAGTATGTGAGTTTGTATGAATGCATGTATATTATACATGTATATGAATATTATATTTGTATATATTTGTTGCATTTGTCAGAATTTATATTAAAAAATGCTTGCAGTTGTAAAACGCCACAGGAAGAAATCACTTTGACACTTTGTCAATGGTAAATTAACATGCCTCATTGACAGCAATTTTTGTGTGACAGTATATTTTTTATTACAAAATATATGTATATTGTTTTCCATTTACTTATGTATGTATATTTATTGGTGGTGATGCACTTAAGTGTCCTTCATTATTAAACTTTGTACACTGTATCGAATATTTGTCCTTAAGGCAATGAAAAGCGTTTTGTTCCAAGAATTTATTTCCCCCAATTAAAATTATTAATAGAAGTCAGATATGTGCTATATATATCATAAGGAATAAAATACAATGTATGGGTCAAAAAAATATAAAAAAATGTAAAGGTAGAATTTTCAAAAGTCAGTCGTTTACAAAAAATGTTGATATTATTAATAAGGGTGTTCCGACGATGTTAATTGTGAGTCATAGCTTAAAGGGAGTGGCGTGCCCAACCCTATTTTTAAAAGGGTTTTAATTTTGAATCTGCTTTTATTTCAGAACCTCAAAATAATATATAAATATATATATATATATATATATATATATATATATATATATATATATATATATATATATATATATATATATATATATATATATATATATATATATATATATATATATATATATATATATATAATTTTCCAAACTCTTCTGGATTTTAGAAGTCTTAATGAATGTTCATTTAATACCATGGGGCACCAGTTATAGTGCGTAAAATTTTAGATTATGACCTCTGTATTACCTCAATACTCCTTTTGCAGGATGTTTCCCATAGGATATCTTTATTGCCAATTAAATTAAGTTTAAACTGATGGTTAAAAAATCAATGTAAGCTAGCGGTCATAAAGAATCTTAGTTTCTATATGGCTGCGCAATGTAAATCGTCTATCCAAATAAATTCCGAGGTCTGCATTATAATCACCCACTTTGTTCTTCTGCTTACTTTTCATCTAAGTAAGGACAAGTATGTAAGAAGTGGGTCACAGAACACTTCCCTGAAGAACACGAAATTTTATTAATTTAAAAAAACAAAATTAGTTTCCATTAACCTCCTCCCTGTAACATGGAATAAAGGAGGTCATTAATATCCACATTACATACGAATGTAGGTAAGGATACCTACTACCTACAAGAAAAGCTAACTATCGTTATCAAACAAAGAATTAAGACTGGAGTGGGATTATTTTTCTTTATATCTTTATTAAATATTGGAAATCATCATAGAGTGAAAAAATCAATGAAGAGAAATATTATCAATCGGTCGATAGAAGCTGTCTAGACAAAAGCATCACTACATGCATTGTAATAGAACGATCTCTCGAATACCGTACCTTCCTTTACCTAATGGTTACACATTTTAATAAAGCTATGGATTCCAGCATACGAAATAATGTGTGACTCATCAAAGTTTTGTGCAAGGATTTCAAACTCCCGACTCTTTGCAACAATAATATAAGTTAACAAATATAGTGAAAGATATTATAGGGTGCAAAGAGCAGAGGAAGCAAACACCAACACATCATTTCCATTACGCTGATGGTAAAACTCTCCACTCTAGTACTGGATCTTTAATATGTATTTAAAACAATTTGAGATTAATATAAATAAATAGGCAGCTTGTGCTATTTTAACCAAAATCAATCTTATACTTTGGCGAATTTCGATGACTTTAATTTTTTATAACAAAAGCAATATGAGTTGGTGATGGACCAAATAAAAAACAAGTTTTTATATGTTCGGAACTTCCATATCTTTTTTCCCATACATTTGAGTCATAGAACAACTTGGTAACCAACAAACACGGGCCACTGGTAGTTCTCACCATAATATTTCTGCATATAGAATCCTTTTAATAAATTGTTTACTAAACAAGTGTCATGTGTCACTTTCGTTACAATTTATTGTAAACAAAACAAGTGTGATATTCTGACAGACTATAAAAAATAAATAATACTGAATTGGTGGTGGTACGATTCTCACTGTTTGCTTAAACAGGAAATTGAAACAGAATGTAATTCACTACACTAAGGACTCTAGGGACAACTATCAAAAGAGATTTTCTTTCATTTTTATAAATTAATCTATCTTTTCATCATGCCATAACTCTAAGAAATTTTCCCATTTTTTTGTACAAAATTTTCAATAAAAAATAAAGCTGAACATTAACGAAAAAACCCAAGAGAATTTTCAATTCAAAATCCCTGTTAAAGGATAAATAACAAATATAATGAAATGAAATTGTTATATAAAAATGACAAAACAATAATTTATATATTCATTCCTTCTTTTACACTAGACAAGTAATAAGTTTAGTAAGGATTTAAACAAAAAATAAAAAGTTCTCACATTTCTAGAGCAGTTTTTTTGTTAAGCAAATATTAATCTTTTTGTATTGACTTAGGACACACGTTTAAGATCAAATTTTCCATGTTTAACATCAAATAACTCATTAATTTTGAAATGACAACAACACATTGTCTTGTTCTCAAATCAACATCTGAAGCAGCAATGGAAATAGTTACAACAACAACATCGACACTATTCCACTCTACAATTGCAACTGATGTAGAACAACACAAAAAGAATCAAAATTTAATCCTTTTTATGATGATCTCTAACACATGCAGCAGTTTTTACAACAAAATACTGACACACACTCATCTTAAATCCCTAGAACACAAATATATATTTCCATGATTTGTTGTTTTAAATTTTGCTCACACAAACACACATACACGCACATACATTTTGAATTTATTTTAAAAATATCCACCGAAAAAGAAATCATTGCAGCGGAAACAAAGAAATTTGTCATTTTTAGTTTTGTTTTGTTCTGTTTTGATTTCCTCACCATTTTCCCTCCCCTTTAATTATTTTTAACTTGACACTATAAATACCAGAAAAAAGAGACAAGTTTTTGGGATTAACACTCTTTACCTTAAACATTTGTCATTTTCTCAGATTTCAAATTTTTTATATTCAGAATTATGTTTTTTTTTTTTGCTTCTTGAGCAGTGAACAAGAAACTTATGTTTCATATCAAAATCCAATTTTTGAATTATTTTAACTCTATTTTAGTCTTTAGTCACGTGTTACATCTAAATTCGTTAAAGATAGATTTCTATGTTCAGATTATTATCAATTGATTTTAATTTATGTTCCTTTAATTCCTTTAAGATATATTTTTTATGGGATTTATATTCGTTTATTGGGCATTTTTTTTAAATTATGTTCTGTCATATGTTAATCCGGGGTATCATGGGAATTTTTGTCGTAATGTAAATGACACGTAAACCATGTCGTAAAAGTGGCTGACTTCGTGTGCCAAAGATTTTGTTAAATATAAATTAATAGTCAAAATCATGTGCACTAATAAAAGGATTTGTTAACATTTAGTTTTTTCGAATTAATATAAAAATAATAATTATAATAATAATAATAATAATAATAATAATAATAATAATAATAATAATAATAATAATAATAATAAATAATTCTAGTAGAAATTCTCTTATAAGAGAAATTTTTATAATAATAATAATAATAATAATAATAATAATAATAATAATAATGTTAGTTTTAATAAAGAATTACATATACTGTACCAAATGTCATAGGTAACGAAAACATTTCCTTAAACTTTAATGAAAAAAATATTTTAAAATTTAAACAGTTTTTGCTAATTAAAATAATTTTTCTTTAATTTGAAGAATTTTTTCAAATATACTAAAAAAATAATCAACAAATTATGTTAAATTGAATATAATTTTGTTAAAAAAATAACGAAAAATATGAATGAAAATAAAGGAATATTTTGCATAAATTCGTGAAAATGCAAGTAGAATATAAGCTGATCAACAAACATGTACTTACTTTTCATCAGAACTACAAGCTGATCGCTCACCACCTTCCTATTGATATTGCATTTTTTAGTTGTCTATTACGTTTTTTACACTATTTTTATCATCTAAAACTATATGGGGGACCTTCCCCTGGTCCTCTGGGAATTTTTCGTGAAATATTAATAATGAATTATTCAAATTGAATAATATTTATTCAAATTAACGAATTAAAATAGTCATATTGATAATGTTTCGTCAATTTGAAGAATTTACTTTTCAATTCTGCACCCTTTTTCGTTGTATATATTTCCTTTATTAGTTCAGTATAGAAACAAAAACGATCATTAACATTTCAGACCTAATTAAAATCTTATCGCTTTTGTTATGTCCGTCTGATTGTTGTTGCCTCAACAAATCATTTATTGTTATGCTATTCAATACAATAAAATGGATTTAGTTTATAAAAAGTTATAGACCTTTATGTGGGAAAACTTACAAGTTCAAGCGAGCAATTTTCGTATCAAAAATAAGTGGTCCATAACAAATACTTTATATAATTTTTCCTTGCCAAAAATTATTGAAATCCGATTAGTTGAAAATGCACGCTGACATGCTTTTAATGAATGTATCACACATTGAAGGAAGAATATCCAAATATAAAAGTTCCTAAATGGAATTATTATACCTGCTATATTTAATGAAATAAGTTGCAATCAAATTAGTCCCAACAGTAATGAAAAAATCCAGGTAAAAAATTGAGGTGACTGGTAAAGAATAAATGAAATAATTTTCCTATAATAGGAACCATTTAAATTTTAAACACTTATATATATGTAAAGACAAAATCCCAATAAAATAAGCCCTAATATGCATGGAGTGAAATATATATATCCCTAAATAATATTATATCAATATCACCATGACATTTATCATGACTGATATATGAAGCAAACACAAACTTTAGAAGAAAATCTTTTCCTAAAATTTTCAATAAAAATTTATTGCAGTTTATGTTCTGAAATTTGTCACATATATTTATTTTGATAATACGATAATTAAATTGATATATTAAATTGTGGGTGTTTTAATTGATCTACCTCCCATATGAGGTCCTTACATGGTTTTAAACTTATAAAACTTTTTAAATTCGGTACTATTATTTTTCTTTAATTATATGTTATTAATTTCTCCAATACCGGTACCAATTTCACCGCAGCTCCCATACAAGGCCCTTTCTATGAAAACACTTTTGAGCATATAAAATTTTATTATATGATGCAATTTAAAATAAAAATTGCTATGATTATTTTTCTAAGCCCAATCCCGGAATCCAAATTTAGGCTTAAAAATTCTTAAATATAGACAAATTTAATTGTCATCTTTATATGTAATTATTTTATAAATATTGCCACTTTTATGGAATATTCCTTTCTTTAACATTTTATTTAATAGAGTTGGCCAATAAAATTTTTGGCTTGGTACCGACATTCATAGGTAATTTTAAGAAAATGTTCCAATTCTTCGCAATATGTTCAACTTACAGACGGAAAAAAACTTGCTACAAATTTCACTGTTGAAAACATAATTGATTTAAGATCGACAAAATGTTTCATTCAGTTAAAATTGAAGATTTTTAAGTTTGGGGTGAAATAATACTGTAAATTTTAGATTATTTCGATATTAATTTATAAAATTATTTTATAATTATACAACAATAAATTTTTAAAATTACTTTTTAGTAATTAAAGGAAGAAAAAACTGCATTTACTGCGAAGCAAATTTTATTTAGCAAAATAACAAAGACGAACATATTCTGAGAACAGAGACGAAGAACTGAACCCGATATCGAAAATATTTAAAAAGTAAAGTATTCACTTTTGCATTTTAAATTTAAGTATTTAATATTTTTAAAAAATATATTTGAAACAAATTCTCTATTCATTACATCATCAAAAATTAATATCCTTTTTGAATTTATGTACGTATGTAACCAAAATTTTCTTTCGTCTCAGTTTTCACTTTTACTTCTGTTTATATTTTTTATTATAATTTTTTTTATAAATCGTTGTCACCCTTTGTTTTTATTTTAAAGTTTCAACTGACAGGGAGGCTAATAATCATTACTACCACCAGTGGTGAAAAAAGTCAGTAGCATACAAGTGACACGCATAACAGGAACCCTCAGGATTCTTTATGTATGTCTTCATGTTATTCACCAGGCAAAGTGAGGTGTCGGAAACGTATGTGGTAACAACACTGGCAAACAAGTAAATGAAATAAAATTTAAAAAGCAAAAAAAATATACAGAATGTGGGTATTATTTTGGGCCTCCTTCTTTATTGTTTGTGTCAATGGAAAACACCATAAATGGCAAATTATGGTTTTAAATATTTTTTTAAAAAATAAATTTACTGATAAATTGAATTTTGGTGTGTTGTTTAAATTTTGTTTTGGGTGGAATGGGTGATAACGCCTCAGGGGGGCACACAAAAAAAGTGAGAGGAAAAGGGTTGCGCATTTTAAATTGATAAATTTGTTTTGTGTTTAATCTGGCCATAAAGATTATTTTTATTTGAAATATATAAAGAATCTAAATTATATGTTTTTATCTCTTTTGTGTGTAAATTTAATCTTATTTTCTTGGAATATAATTTTCCAATTTAAATTTTTTATTAAAAAACGCTTCCAACTGAGCTGTAACGAAAGCGAAAAGATGTGTCATTTTTAATTTAATTTCAAATTGTAAATTGGCTTAAAAAATACACAAGAATTGATTGATTTATTATTTTCAATTAAATTTACACGATTAAAAATTAATCTCAACAATTTCTAATGTTTTATGCATAAATTTGTCAGGATAATACTGAGTCTACAAATGACAACGAACCACGACATCTACAACATCATTTTCCATCTAGTTTTGGCTTCATTCTGCTTCCCCAGCTAATTTAAATGGAACAAAAAATAAAGGACATTAACATAGAGTTTTACATAAAATTATAGTACTAAACTCACGCACACATTCATGCAAACAGTTTAAATCCTTAAATATCCTTCTCTAATAAAAAATACAAAATACAATAAGATTACAATAGAAATACAACAGCATTTGGGGGACGGGGGTTATAAAAGAAATGAAAATCGCTATATTTAAGGCGATAAATATAAAATGATATAAAGGAGAAATTGGATTTTTTTAAAAGAAAGATCTTTTAATATATATCATCCACTTGTACAACTACTGAAACTATAACAGTATTTCCTCACTTAATTAATTACTAGTCGATCGATAGGTCCGACTCCTGTTGATAGGATATTATATAGAGGAAGATTCCCAGAACTGTGAAAATTTGTGTGGGCTCCCTTAATTTAATGCAATTTAAGACAAAGCTGGAAATAGCGTTAAGTCGAACACTAATCACTTAATACTCTACAGGACAAACCGACGGATCGTTTCGACTTTCTTCACTTTTATTCCGTTAAGGCAAAAAGGGATCTCAATAATCTTTAGTCCATTTAATAGTTTAGAAATAAAAAAATCGTAAGAAAATAACCATGGTACCTCTGACAAAACAAATTTTGTCGAATTGGAAACACCGTCACCAAAGGCCTCCAAAGGTTCTTGGATTAAAGGTATCCGCACCCAAGGAAGATTTGTCACAGATTGAAAAACCATCTCACTTCTAAAGTAAGAATTGAAGGATTCCAAACGGCTGTAATAGACAGAAACGAACATAATGGGAAATTCAATTATTATCTGCTAATTGAGAGAGTATTCTAGAATAATATTGTCTCGACGGAAACAAGTCCGAATGAATTGATGTTTTAGGGATAAAAATCATTAAAGCTGTCAGTGGATTAAGCATGAAAATTTTCGTTTGACAAGTGTCAAGGATTTTGCAACATTTCGGCTTAAGACCCAGTTAAAAGTTCGGAGTTTTAATTCAGACCGTTATAGTTCTTATTTTACTGTTCACAATCAAATTAAATTTAAATAGTCTTTATGATGACACATGAAGCCTATTTTAATTGTTAATTATTGGTGGACCATCATTGCAAAAAATAGTCTTGTAAAAGTTCTGTTGCAAAAAGTCTCTAAGCTTATAAATTTCTTAAATTTTACAGCTCAAGAAATTATATGTCAATAAAAATAACGAATTTACAAGTTACAGATTTTTGGCCGCAATGTTTCTGAACTACAGTGAGTCAATTCAGCTATAATCATGTGTCATCTTGCGAGATTCCCCATATTCAGTGATATTTTTCAGGATTTACTTAATTAACAGGCTTAATCTAGTTTAGATGAAGAACATTTATGGATCCGATATCTGAAAAAACAATTTGAAAAGTAGATTTAAGGGCCGAATTATTGTGGGAGTTTCGATATCTATAACCACATAATATTAAAACATTTTTCTATAAGAGTAACATTAGTGCTACTTTTAAATTTTTGGCCCCACTTGTTAAATCTTAACCATCTCTCAAAGTTTTACCAATGTTAATTTATTTCAACAAAATGTCAATTACAATGTCAAAATTTTAGTAACCGTTTGGTAGTCATTTGTGTTCATAATTTATAACCGATTATTGCATACATGTCTATAAAATTTTTAACGCATTTTATCAACAGGGTCACAGATGTTTTTTATTTTCCACTTATGTGTTATATAAATTACATTTCTACCAATTTCCAAAACTAAAAATAATAAAATCGTAATACACTTGATTGGTCATAGACACTTAAAATATACGAATAACAAATATTTTATACAAATACATAAAGTAACCATCAATTGAACACAAAAACAAAAGCGGAACTTGAAAACCTAAATCGTTAAATATTACATGACACCCTTAAAAATATGTATGTATGTATGTATGTATGTATGTATGTATGTATGTATGTATGTATGTATGTATGTATGTATGTATTTGTACATATAATAATTGTTATTTTACGTGTTTTCACACAAAAATAAAATATTTTTTTGTTAAAACTGAAAAAATTGACCCCAGAAGTAAATGTGACACTCATATTAGTTAAGAGAGTAAAGGTGAATACGAGGGATAGATTACATACTCACTTATAAGGAGGACATGCATATCAAAATATAAAATAAGGAACCAAATGAAAAGACCTTTGTTTTCATACAACTTTTCCTTTTTATTTTGCTTTGTTCGAGAAAAAAAGCCATTAACTAACAAGTCGTTATTAATCTTTTAATAAAATTAAGGTGAACAAACATTTTAACTTTTTCCATTTGCTTTTTGTAAACTAGACAAATTTTTAACGATGACTTAAACACATTATATGTCTCTTCAAGTTCATAAGGATTTTTTTGTTTAATGGGAATTTAAAAGAATTAAAACGTTTTATAAAATTAAGAAATAAGATTGCTTTATTCATCTAAGCCGAATCTTCAGTACCATGTATCATAAAGTGAAGAAGTAAATACTTACATCATGTCTTGTACATAAACATATATGTTTTAAATGAGTCATAAATTTAGTCGTATTTTGACAGTAATTTTTTTCTACTGATCCGACTTTGATCTTGATAAGTTACACATACTTAGTTTTATTTATTCTCTTGAACTAAGAGGTTTCCTCAGATGTCGATTATATATTTCATTATACTAAACCGAATTTACTGGTTTGCGAACAACATAGCTAAATCGATTTAGATTTTGAATGTTGATGAGGTCATTTGTAACTCCTTCTCAGCGTTACAACCCGAATGGCAAAATAATATATCCACTACCACTTCAATATAATATCAATTATGAGCAGTTTCTCACCCAACCACCGCATATCTGAATTGATTTCTTTAGATGGATGTTTCCAGTACTGCTCTTTCGTAAAAGTCTTGCGATTTCAGACACAACCACAGACCTGGCTCCATTTAAGGTTGCATTTGAAGACTGAAATTCTTTAAGTATAGCGTGTGTCCTTTTGTATTCTATTTATCTACACTCTCTCTCTCTCTCTTTACTACGAACAATTACTGATACATCATACGACATTACCCAAAGCTCCACAGGATTAGATCTTTCGAAATTGCCACTTGCTGAACTAGTCTTGCATTAAAACTTGTGCCTTCATTTGTAGACTGAGGTTAATGTTATTTCATGTCCTCATGAGTGTCATCAACGCTAGTGACGGCTTTCAAGAGGCGTTATAAACAGTGAGATTTTTTTATTAACTAGCATTAACTGATCATGCATCGGCGCTGTCGCCTATCTCTTTTAAAGTGCTCAAATTTGGTTTGTTCTGCGGGTATCTCTAGGATTTCAGAACTAGATGTAAATTATTCTTCACAATTCTGCGTGATAAAAGCCTTAATTAGCAGTTCATTACCAGACGAAACCGTTATATGTGTTCAACAAACAGTCCCTTTATCCGTCACCTAGGGACACATTTTAAAGCAGTGAAATTAAAAGACTTCGTCTAAGCTGTGTGTAGAAAACATAAAATTTTAGCAAACTCTATGAGAAGGAATGAATTAAATTATAAGAATTAATTTATTTACATTAATGTTCTACACGGAAATGAAGAGTGGGTGTTCTACAAATATATACATATGTACATACATATAGATATATGTATGTTTGTCCCCCCTAAATGTAGATATGTATATGTACATATGTAAGTATGTTTTAATGTTAAATATATAATTGTAAATTTATTGGTCACTCGGGACCTATTTACAATTTCTACTTGTGTTCCATTTTAACATTTTTATTTTTTGCTTTTTTTGTATTAAACAAAATACATATATTTAGCTATGACTAGTAAATAATACTAAAATCTATGAATTTAACAACTAACTACACATGTAATATATGTATATGTATGTAAGTATGAGTGTAAAAATATATTTATGTTTGTTTTTGTTAAATATTCTGTATATAATAAAAAGTTTTGAATTAATGGTTTATTTGTTTTATTACAATACGTTTATATGTGTGTAGGTATAAATGTGAAGATTATAATGAATGTATTGGTGGTTTCCTGACGATGTTAATCAAAGGGCGTAGGTTAAATATCACACCAATTTTATTTCCATATAAGAGAGAGAGAGAGAGAGAGAGAAGAGAGAAATTTAATGCTGATACTAAATAAAAGTAATTACAAAAGAAATTAGTTATTTATGGTTAAAAAATGTTATATGTATGTACATATATGAAAGCTTGTGGACCTTTAAAGCTTTTTAAACTAAAGTCATTTGAATAAAATAATAACATTTAATTATTGTTTGTTAAATTTGTTAATATTAAAATTATTAATTGTTATTTTAAGTAAATTAAAATAAAATTTAAATAAAGAAATAAAATATATATCAGAAAGTCGGCAGATTTAGTTTATCTTGAAAGTTATTTCTTGTTGTATAACTGAATGGTGGGAGTGTGTGTGTGTGTTCGTGTGTGATTTATAGGGCTTTTAAGAAATTTTATTAAAATGCATATTCTTTGCTCCCATGTCAGATGTGTCAGTAGTCCAAAGTGGAAGAATGAGTATAAAACAAAAACACAGCTAAAATCAGCAGCATCGACTACAATCAGGAGAAGAAGAATGTTTATGATTTTCATATGAGCATACAACATGAGGTGTCAAGAGTAGAATTGTCCATAATACGGTTACAATGCCGCATATATTGTTTCAATGACCTGTTATCTCTTGTGCTTTTTTCCATCGGCGTTCTTCTGGTTATACGCACGAAATGGAATTTATACTTGAATATAACTTTACCGGTTTTTTTTATTCATATCCGTTGTTTTTGTATTTTTTGTTTCTTTAACTACAACCACACTGAGTGTTAAGTGAATGGAGTTTTAAACAATAATATTTAGGAGGCCATTAACAGATTCGTTATTGGTTTCTTTTCATTTTAGTTGTTCTGTTTGTTGTATGTCATAAATTGTCACCCAATTTACGTTTGTGTCCTTGTGAACATTATATTGTGATGCTAAAAAAGAAGAGTAGGAGTTCAAGTAAATTGATTTAAAAGTTATGTTTTATATACAAATATACAAGGGGAATTTTTAAATACATATTTTTTATTTTTATTTTTTTTTAACAATTTAGAAAAGTATCAATCTTGGATTAATGGATTATTTCCTAAATTTTTATGGCCCTTCTTTTTGCAAAGGTATGAATTTCAATTGAATTTTGAATCTTATCTAAATATTATACTCTTATCGTATCAAAACATTGCAAAATGAATGAACTATTTATTGAATAGATCCACTTCTTCAATTGCGAGATTTAACATATTATGGGACTATTCTAACTGAAATTTTGGGAAAACATTGGTTAGAAAGCGATACGTTTTCATCATGGCTACCGAAACCGATTTTCTAATGTTGAGTGACTGGGATTTTAGAGTGTATCATTAAAAAAGAATAGGAATGGATTAGAACTCCTCTGAAGTTTCAAAACGTATTAAAATATTACAGGAACAATAATAAACGTGAAAATATAAAAAATAAACATTTAACTTTATTAAACCAGTTACCCTCCACCATCAAAAGTGTTGACGAGGGTATATTTTGTCATTCCGTTTGTAACGCCATATTCTTCCGGATCTGTTTGGAGCAAAATATTATGGATAACGGTTATGGGACCGTTATCGAAATTCTAATATGGTTTTCATATCAAAAAGTATTGGTTTTAATGTTTTGAATTGTTGAAAAACGATTTGTGTAAAGCCACTGAAATCATATTGTCCTTAATGTGATTCAGAACACATCGCAATATTACCCAAAATACTTGAACAGATAATAGGAAACCAAACTTTTGCAAAATTTAAAATTTTTAAGTCCGAGATACATCACTTTTAGAATAAGTATTAAAGCAGAGGTATTTTAGGAAATTACATACTAAAGGGTTTAGTCATTCTATTTATTAGTGAATCCTTAATCATATGAGCTGTTTCAATACCATAAAATTGATCAATATTTTAACAAGAGGTTGAAAATCTCTAACCCTCAACATCATGTTGTGCAAATGTACTTTAGCCCCCAAAACACAGAAAAAAATCAATGTAAAGTTAATTAAAATATAAATAACTTAACTTTTTCCAGTTATAATTTTGCTTGAAAAAAATGGTGGTAAATTTTTTTCACTGAAATAAATGTTATCCAAAAACACAATTCTAATTTTGTAAGTTCGAAATATACAAATTTATTTTAAAATCGCAAAAAAGTCGAAAATACCTCTAAAAAAATGAAATATAAAAAAAGTCAATTTGGAAACTCTACGCTATGTTAGTGATATTATCAGTTAGTGATTATGGCATTAGTCGAGGTCTAAACTTTTCCTTTGTATAATCAGTCTGAAATTACTATAACCTTTTTATATGTTTCCATTTATATTGAATATATATAAAATAAATATAAAAATTAAATATTCATGTATAAACATAAGGCAGAATTTACATATAAATATAAAATCTTTGAAAAAAATAGGCTTAACAATCATACAAAAAGTATTCAATATAAATTTTAAATCCCCATAAGCCGCGTCATAAGCTATAATGAGCCATTCTCTTTTTTATTTGTTCTTATTTTCTGTCGCTTTATTATCTTCAAAATGTCTTGCAGGATTGAAAAGTATGAAAAAAATGTATCCCGTATGAAAATATATGAGTTTAAGTTCACTCACATATACATAAATTTATTTAAATAACACACACATACAAATACATATATTGCATTTCCGTTTTTATAGTCTTATTTTTATCTTTTAAATATGGCTGTTGTTTCTGATGATGCTGATAAATTCTGGTAATATTTCGTCTATTATTTGGTTTGTTGGAATGCTGGAAACCTTAAAGACAAGATTCTATCAGATATAAATGAATAAAAGTAAAAATGGAAACTTATTAACATTTAACAATGTATAAATATATGTATATGTATATGTATATGTATATCTATATATATATATATATATATATATATATATATATATATATATATATATATATATATATATATATATATATATATATATATATATATATATATATATATATATATATATATATATATATATATATATATATATATATATATATATATATATATATATATATATACATATATTAAAACAGAAATCGGTAGTTTTTATTTAAACGTCTGCTCCGAAAAAAAAGATTAAATTGTTACCCAGTTAAAGACTTTGCAGTCTATCTCACAGGAAGAGTTTCCTAGGAAAGGCATTTTTGCTGAATACTACATGACAAACTAAATATACCATCATTTATTCTTTATATCTAATTTAGAAATAATCCATATATGTAAGTATATATAAATATTCACATTTTAAAATTTTTATCTCCTTCTTATTTTGTATTACATACATTCATATGTACATATTTAAATATATTAGCAAAGACCCGGTGCGCTTTTCCGGCCTTAAAAATTTAAAAAAAAACATTATTTTAGGACCAACCTCTCAAGCTTCCAACCTCTTCCCATGATCCTATCCGCTCTTCACTCTCCCCAGTTAAATAATTACTTGAAAAATTTATTGGGACCAAATTTAAAAATGCTCGGTTCTTAGATATCTTTAGATATTTGATTATAAATATTTTCTTTATATGGAGAGTTTTCATTGATAAAGTGGTTTGATCGCCTTTAAAAGTTCTTTAAATATTCTATGATCAAAATTTGCTTTGTATGAGGGCTACCTCTCCCCCTGATTCTATCCGCCCTACATTTAGTCTTGTAAAATTGTTCCTTGAAAAAGTTATTGGGACCAAATTTGAAAATTCTCGATAAGTGGTTTTTTAGATATTCGATGATAAATATTTTCTTTGTATGGGGCTTACCTCTCACCCTAATCCTAACCATCCTAAATTTTGTCCAATAAAACAGTTCCTTGAAGAAGTCATTGAAACAATATATGAAAATTCTCTCCGTAATATTTCTTTAGATTTGTATGGGGGTACCAATCCCTTGGCTCTATCGAAATTTTTTATAGCCTATATTACTTTAGGGTATATGGGGATCATTGTGAGAATTTCAACAAAAACGATTCAGTAGTTAAGCCATCTATAAGTCCCAAACAAACAGACAATCAAACACAGATTCGCATCATTTTCTTATAATAATTTCGAACATTGAAAGTCATAAAAATACATTAAATGATGGCACCCAAAGATATCAAATAATAAAAACTCGTCAGTAAAGAAAACAACAAACCAAATACAATGACAACAACAATAACAACAAAAAACAAAATTATACGAATAAAAACAAAATATCGTTTAGACATTTATGCCACCCTTAAAAATTGCTTGACAAGCATAACAACAAAATAACGACAACGACATGAAACCATTTAAACCAAAACAAAAAATGACTCTACCACCCAATACTCCACAATTTCAAACATTATTCCCCCAACTCTTCTAATAACAATTCTTAGGGAAAATATTCATGTACGAGTTTCAAAATGTTGTCATGTACTAAAATTCTATATGAAATGAAAATGAATATAATAACAACAACAACGTCAAAAAAATAACATTTTATTAACAATATTCTATAATAACCTCCCCTTTTTTGATACATATTTGTTATTATTGAGGGCCAGAGGATCCTTTGTACCAAAATATGGCGTATCATGGTGTACGGAGGGGGGTGGTAGAAAAATAATATGCCTGTATTTTTTCATAAAAATTTATAAACAAAAACAATCCACAAAAGTTTGTTGCCTTTACGAAATTACTTTATTTTTGGGAAGAAAAATGAATATAAATACAATTTTGTAAGCACCCACTGATATTTAATGCTGATATCCTTCTTATTAATGTTCACAAAAATAACAGGGTTACAATGAATGCATTCTCAAAGGATTTTTTTTAATTCATCTCATATAAAATTTTAAATTTCTACGGAGTGTTTCCAATACTTCCAAATCATATGCCTTTAAATTTGTCAGTGAGACCAGTAGGAAAGGTAGCTCTATACAAGTAAAAATTGCATATCAATATTTTTAAATCGAAAAATTTTAGGGAGGCCAGATAATGTCCTGCTTTTAATAAAATATCACGAATATCCTCCTATGTTGAACGCTTTAACGATCGCAGAATTCAATGTCATTTTTCAAGATCTAATTAAATTTGCCATTAATAAAAAACCCTTTACAGAACTGTCCAGATATTAAATTGGGGTGGGGCAGAACACATTTCAAATTCTTAATGTTTCATTCAACAAATTATTATGTTTTATAATACTTCCTTAGATGTCAATAAACTTCAATTCAATGAGCAAATCTGACCGTTGTATTCGTGATAATGACATACGTTCCTTATAAACTACTATTTATTGATTAGACCACAATGGTACTTTTAAATGATACCTTAGGTTAAGGAGGGGTAGACATTATATTGTATGGTAAGTAAAGATGAAATAGATGAAGGAGAAGAAAAGGTTGCAGATGCCATAGAATAGCAAAAAAGGTGTTGAAATTGAGAAAACAGGATCAAAAGTTACAGAAATGCCACAATAGTAAAAACTTCTCCATATAAAAATCCAATGACTCAACACGTTGTCATGTGTCTCCACACACAATCGACTTGGGGATAACCTATTGGTAACGGGTCCATTGCTCGTTAATACTACTAATATAGCTTTCAAACACCTCTATGATTTCGTCGTAAACTAATCGATAAAAATTTACCGATGTTTGATTGAGATAAGATACGTATCGTGCAGAATGTATTTTACCAAAAATCACATTCAAGGTAATACAATCTTCCAATTACAAGTAGGTCTGAACCCTTCCTTTCAAAACTATTTTGTATCTGCCTGAAGCTGCTTGCTTGCTCTTAGAATGGCAAACGTTTCAACTAAAAATACATTTATTTAGAAAATGATATAAAACACTTATTTAAGGTATTCTGAGAAGAGTCCATATACAAAACCAGGGCTTATATTGCATTTTTATTTCTATGACTTTTATGATTCTGGCACGTCAATCAAATGAAATTCGGTCAGAAATAATTTAAAACTGCAAGAATTACATTTCGATCGGCTGAAAAAATCATTTCAGTATGAACAATCTGAAAAAGTTGAGTTGCTCCATTGAAAATCAAGACTGCACAATGGGGCAGCACAGTACATAATGTAGCATTTTAACTTTTGAAGTGGATATCACAGACGTTTAATTTCAAAAAGTTCAGACCTTTAAAAACCATGTTCACATAAGTTATTTATTTCTTAAATTTTTTAGTTATTTGCATTTGAATTTTCATCTTTAAACAACATTTGCAAAGTGCAAATTCTCCATTCACTTGTTAAGTTTTGGAAATCTCAATGTGTTCGTAATTATCTGATAATGACTCTTTTAAAATCTACAATATATGTGGATTTTACAGACCAAAATCCACAAATTTGGATTTTTCCTCGCATTTTTAAAATTACAAGGAATTTTTTTTTATAAAATCAATAATTTCTTTAAACAATTTAATTGAGAATCAGAAGGTCGTATGGACTCCAAAACTGCTAGGCTAATATTGCTGACAAAGGGAAACAGTTCCGATAAAATGCAAATTTTAGTTAACGACTATCCAGAGTACTATTGAAGTGAGAGTCCATACAAATAACTTTTTCAAGGAACCAAATTAACGTTTGTTTAGATCAAAGGAAATAGTAGTGCCCATGTAATGCGAAAAAAGGAGAGCGGACTTTATATATACCTATTATTTATTATCGAATATCTGAAGTACTATTTCACCTAGAGCTTCCAAAATTTGTCTCTTTCCTATGACACGGTTTTATTGGAAAAATTAGAATGGACAAGGTCAAGGGAATTTGGCAAAAATTCTAATTGCATGAATTTTTTTAATACTCGCCGTGATTTATAAATTTTCGAGATATAGAAAATCTAGTTCTAGGTGAAAGCTAGATCTTTTTATGAGTCAACTGTTAGAAAGTTCCGGCGCAAACAAAAATTGGAATATTCATTTCCAAAGGATAACACCCTTTAAAGGGTCTGTTTATAAAGAAGTATAAGTTAAATTTATAAAAAGATACATAAACCAAAACGTAAGGGAAAATGCCGTTTATGTTTGTTATTTTATTTTATTGTATTTTATTTATTTGCATTTTTATTTTCAAATACCAATATTCCTTAAGTACGTGTTGGTATGCCATTAATACAAATACATACAAACAAACAAACAAATATATATTTTTTATTCTATAAATGTTGTGTTTATTTCTACTTCTACACGTATTTATGCATACATTCGTATATATGTACGTATGAATCTGTTTAAGAATATGTGTGGATGTAAATGTGTAAATGATAATGGTGTTGGTATGTGGTAACGATTTATTTATATTTCTATATAATTTTTTCTTCTTCTATTTGTATGAATTTTTATTTGAGACTCCCCATTTTTGTTTATTTGGTCGTACAATCATAAAAATCCACAAATATACATTTTTCCAATTTAATACCACAACAGAGAAAGGAAAAAACGAAAGAAATAAAATGATATATAAAATAAGATATGCAAACATAGACATTTGATACAATCATAAACGAAAAAATTAAACGAAAAAAAAACTGAACGAATTAAACTAGAAATGTCTACAATATTTCTATCTCCTTCTTTTAAGTTACTTAAATATAAACAACAGTTTTTATTAAATATTCTTCAAATTCCATTCCTCGATGTCTTGGCAAAAAAATCTGAATTATATATCTATAATTTAAGAATAAGAAAATGTTATTATTTTTTCTAAAATTCTAAATAAATTATTGATATATAAGGAGTGAAATCGAAAAGTATTTAACATACAGATTTAAAAAACAAATATTTAATAGTTTCAATCACTAGTAAAGAAATTTCGAACCTTTTTCACAAACCCTTTCATTAACGTTTTTGTAGCGATTTCTGTCAGTTTGTTTGAACAGGAAGTCCATCTCTGTTAAATCTACCTTTTTTGTGTACTTCAATTTTTTTTTGCATTTTTCTGTAAACATTCTTCGATGAATAACTTCCGAAGTTATAGACCCCTTTATAACAATTGATTGGCTTCCTTTTGCGCAACGGCATATTGCTTGCCATACGAAAAACTTTTTCGCAATTTTTGACCGCTTTTGGATCCTACAATTTTTATCAACTTTTTTTTTGATCAGGAAGTTGCGAAAGCTGCCGGAATATACATTTCATCATCCATTATACAGCAAGAACATTTTCTTTTAAAACTTTACTTCAATTTTCATGCTCTGCTTTAGCCTATAAAAATTTTAGCAGCGTTCCTCTTAGAATTCTATGTTCTATAACCAGCATTAGCTTTAACTTTTCGTACCAAAATAGTCAGAGCGCTGAGCTAAACGTGCTGCTTTCCTACCTGATGTGTTGAGAGCACTTTTGAAAATACTTTATATTTTTTTTAGCTTTAGAAACATCATTCCTTCTGCCTGAAACAGGTTTCCTATTAACGGACAAGTCCCCAAGTACTAATAACATTTAATAACATTGGGGACAATTTAGCGGCAGACCTTTGAATGCTTGACCAACTTTTTATAGGACCAAATTGGGTTTTGTTGAAAATATTTAATAATCTTAGTATGCACTTTTATTTGGTCACACATTTTAATCAGATAAACAACATATTCATTTATTAGACAATAAACATAATCAAAAACTAAGTAAGAATGCTATATTCAACTATGTCGAATCTTCTAAACACTCGACCACAAATGCGTCTGAATTAAACACGATATGTTTCGTACATACACACTTACACATACACTCTCAAACGTATACAATAAAAAATGTTTTAATAAATTTATAAAAGAAACAGTTGAGTTATAAAATTAGTTATATCTTTGGCTGTAAATTTCTGATAATTTTTGGAATGTTAATGATTCATTTTCATTCTAATTTGTTGATTTTTAATTGACAATTTTAAGAAGTTCTTTGCCTGAACTTAGAGGTTGTGCTCAGATTTCGGACGTATAACTTCAACATACTCAACCGATATCTCTGCGTTTTAAATATGAAATTTCTCAGAACAGATGGACGGGCACATTAACATAGCTCAATCGACTCATGGGGAAAACATTGTAGTCGTATGAGAGAGTTAATACACCCCCTCACCACTTGTAGGGGGGAGTGTATAAAAATCAACTTGGGTTAAACGTGTAATGAATTTTTAATCCCACTTCTTATACACTTATTTATACTATTTAAAATTTATCATCATTTACACTTAAAATGTTGATTTAATATTAATCGTTATATTTTTATACTTTACTCTTTTTATTTCAAAATTATAAAAAAAAAAAAAACAAAACTAAACTAAATCCAATTCATTTTAATATTTAAAATATAATTATAAACACAAAAAAGTATCATCAAAACTAATCAAATTGTACAACATTATCATAACACATTCGGAAAAAGTCTAGACTAAAAAGGCCAAAAGGCAAAACTTTAATAAAAACACCTGTAATTATATTCAGAATTTCAAATTGTTGCGAAGTCTTAACATAATTTTAAACCCTTTTATTATGACAGATGACAACTAAAATTGTTTAATTTTAAATATCAAGATGATACGTTGGGAAGTTGTGTTCTACACATATCGTACAAGCAAGAGAATCCATCCAGTATAATGTAGAATAAAGTAAACCCTTGTCAAAAATGAACATGATCATCAGCATAATTTGATATTTCCTTGATGATGAAATTAATTCGGTTAAATATTATGAAATCGAAATTTTTGTTAATTTTATTATGGACAACAAATTATATCTTCAATTTGACACTTTTATAAAGTCAGATTAATGTTAATTGACTAGAAGTTTATGAAAAAACAAATACAAATTTTATAAAAGAGTTTCATAGTCGGTTACCAACGACTTTAATATACACTACAATTTAGAATAAATCTACCCTCGTAGATTTTGTTTAATATAATATATATAATAATATATTTCTGTAAGTGAATCCGTATTGGATCTACGGTCAATAGCGGACCGATCATTTTATACCCTGCACCATCACAAGGATACTTTATTCACAGCCGCCCAATAAGGGAAACCGACGCTTGTGGATTCGGACTTCTGTTTACCATGCTGGTCGTTGTTGTTCAGAGCACTAGCTCAGTTTTGTTTACCTCAACTCCTTGGTAGTTCCAGTTACCGAGTTAATCTAAACATGACCGAAAAATATAAGCTGTAATAAATGTAAACTATTATAACAATAAAATTTACATAAATATAAAGAATATTTACATACATATAAAGAATATTTACATAAATATAATGAATACTTACATAAATATTCAAATATGAAAATAAGTCCTTAAATATTTATTTTAATTGTTATTTTTTCTAAATAAATTGTCTTTTTTGCTTGATTGTATGTAAATATTAGCAATTTCATAAAACCACAATATTTCCTTAAGATTCTTAAATATTTTCGTAAACAATTTTCCATTTTCTTAAATGAAAATTCAAAACATAATTTTCAATTGTTATATTTATTCTTATATTTCCTCTTTCTTTAATAACCCAACAATTCCTTTAAGGATTAAAGAATTAAAAACATATTTTCGTATCTGTTTTTCTAGACTTATAAAATTGTTTGTTGGTATAGAAATATGATAGTTTATTTAAGGAGTATTGTCTTGTATACGTATGTATACAGGTGTATCAATTGAATTAGAAAAAGCCTAAAGAAAATTTCAAAGGAAAACTTGAGAGTTTTTCTTAGACTTACAAACATAAATACAAATGGAAATTTTGCAGGTTCTTAAACTCAATATGAAATTCGTGTGGCAATTTTTTTACTAAATACATCTACAAACATATGGGATATAGCTATGTGCATGTGTATGAATAAGTGTGTGACTTTTATTACGCTCGTGAAAATGAAACCGATATTAATCGAATTAGTAATATATAGATTATAGCTAATATGGGAATTATATGAAAATATGGAACGATTTTGATCAAATTAATAGCATATAGTTAAAACAGTTGGAGAAATAATTCTGCCATACCCATATTCCGGGAAGAGACCTTATATGGGAAGTGGTTCATATAAAATTATTTTGATACTATTGTATCAACATAAATTTATATGACAAGTTTGAGAAAATACCTTCGAATTTTCGACCTATATGACACACAGATTTTGGGGTGTATCACTTTTGCCCGTAATTATTTTCTATTGATTCGATTTTGATGATTTTTTCTAACGATAATTTAGTACATAGAATTGTATGTTATAGTTAACTTTTGTACAGATGGACATCGTTAAATCAATTTATGGTCTTAATCGATCTTCGAATTTAAGAAGGGAGTTACAAATGTTTTCACAAACACTATGGGGGTACAGGGTTTAGAAATTTTTTATTTTAATAAAATTCTTTAATTAGATTTCATTTACATTTACATCCAATTTATTTCTTCTCTGAAAAACTATATAATTTTCTCGAGTTTAATATTTTTCTTAAATACTTAATACAAATAAAACTTGTGTTAAGATTAATATTTGTCTTAAGATGATTCTATTGCCAAAAACAATACAAAAAACGTATAATATAAATGTTTTCGTACACCTACACATATACACAACAAACACTCATACACATATATACCATTCCATTATATATGTATATATTTGTATAACCAAAAGGGAATAAATATTCACAAAAGTTCTTATCATCAATAATCTTGAACAAATTTTTTGGTCGCTTAATTGGAAAATTGTTATATTGTTTTTATAACAAATCTATAAACAAATACATATATATATACAAAATAAATGTATATATGTATATATTCCATAAAGATATATGTGTAAGGAATATACCATATATATATGTAATTGTATATATATATATATATATATATATATATATATATATATATATATATATATATATATATATATATATATATATATATATATATATATATATATATATATATATATATATATATATTTCTAAATAAGACAAATTGATTGATTTGTGTGTGCGTTAAGGACGATTGGTTGTCCTTAAGTGTTTATTTAAGTAGAAATAATTTTGAGGTATTTTAACAATAATGTTTTCAATACTTGATCGAAGTTATTTACAAAAAACTAACACAAAAGAAGTTCAGAAAATATAATAAAGAATTAAATAAAAATCATTATATACATTTAGTATTTAAAAATGGGGGAGTTTAGAAATCTTGGGTGTAACAACCCCGATATTGGATATTTGATATTTCATAAATTCATAACATGCGCAGAATTTCTTTACATGGTTTTTTTGTGGTTTTATTTTGTGGAGGGTTGCATAACTTTATGACATCATAAATAATAATTCATAATTATATTCTATATTTTTTATCACCACCCATTAAGCTCCACCTTCATATTTTATTTAAAAATGGCGTTTAATTGTGATTGAATATTTGTTAAAGATTTTTTTATGGGAGCCTAAAATGATGACCACCAGTTGGGATTTCAAAAATTAAAAATATGCGTTTTAGAAAAATCATATAATTAAGCCATTGGTTGTTGTGATTTAAAAGGAGTGAACAAAAAACTTTAATTTTAGAGTTGAGTAGATAAAAAGTGTTGCATAATTTAAGGCTGAAATAATAAATAGATTTTCTTGTATAATAAAAAATTAAATAAATTAAAAACAATTCCCTTCATTGCTACACAATTAAACCTCCTACGACTAACTTCAATACATGGCTAAAATTTATTAAAATTCCTGATTCAACCTGATTCCATATCTTTAGCAACAGATATTTAAAAAAAACTGCTTCCAAAACAAAATCTCATACTTGTAAATGTAAATATTTTTATTTCAAAAGTCTCTAAATTCTTCAAAATTCTTTTTACTCTTATATCTTGATATATATTATTTGTTTTCCCTTATTTAATTTGATTTCACCTGGAAAATTTAATTTAACTTAAAAACTACCATCATTTGCAGTCGTTTTATTACTTATACATCAATATAATATTTATACTCGTAAGTGTGTATGTGTTCATGTATCTACAAAACTTATTACATATACATTCATGCAACAACTTAAATATCTCACTACCAAAAAGAGTTTTTGAACCCACTGAACCCTTGTTGATTGTTCCAAAAAAATAAGAGAAAGAATGAAAAATATAAAATAATTTTTATATCAAACGAATAAAAAAATCAAAACCACAAAAGATTTAAAAAAATCTCTGTCTGTTCTTAACAAACATTGGCAATCGTATCCCTTGAGAGATAGATTCACAAGACTGAATGAACGCCCGTATGGCAACAACGAGTTTGTATAAAATATTCTTCATCTTTTATTTAAGTTTAAATATTTGAAATTTAAAGAAGAAAGAATTATGAAGGAGAAATGATTTATATATAAATCAAGTTATATATATATATATATACATATTATTATATATATATATATATATATATATATATATATATATATATATATATATAATATATATATATATATATATATATATATATATATATATATATATATATATATATATATAAATATAAAAAATCGCCTTCGCTTTATGTGCAGTTGCCCAAGGAATATGGATCCATTTTTTCACCTAGCCTCCATACAAATGTTCCTACCGAAATGGTGTTTGAAAGGTCATGAAAGTCCTAAACATAAAACGCTTTCCACGCAATTTGGCCCAAATAAATTTATTAATATTCTAAAATGAAGATCGATCCATTATTTTTCATAGACCCCATATAACTCCCCATAAAAATAACACTTTGAAGGGCTAAAATCGCATATATATACAAGTACTGTGATAAGAATTAGTCAAATTAAGATAAATATAAGTAAAATCGATGTACGCAATTTTACAAGGGTCGGTACATTAATTTATCTAGTTTCCGTACTATCCCCTTGGAAGAGTTTCTTTAAAACGTACAAATCATCTATATATACATTTGTACCATAATATACTGCACACTTAAGCACAAATTAAAAAATATATTTATACGAGGATCGATTACTAATTTTGTATAGCTACCATTAATAACCAACAATGTTGTGTAGCCTATTAAATGGTTGGCCGTATCTATTATAAGTTTTATTTGTTTCTTTTTGTTTTGCGCAAAAATACTTTTGTTTAACGATTCTTTTAACATTCGTTAAACAAAACAATCTACATCTAAAAATTTCCATCGGCTGCATATCATAAGTACCGTTAAAATATACAATTTAAAAAAGCGTTGCCAATATTTTTGCAAAATTTATTCAAGGGTACCAATTAGTAGTTCAATCAAATAATAAATAGACAATAATTAGGCCGATAATTTTTGATAAAATATAAGAGCTTTTTTATTTCATCTGCTGAACTTCAATTTATGCTGTACAACCTTTGCTTCGTATACCAAATAATAATGTTCAAACGTGACTAGACAACTTGAAAATTTTAAAACATAAGAATTTATACATCTTTACCGGTAATCAAGTGACAAATTAATCATTATAGTTCACGACTACAACAGCGGAAGCTTTCCTAGATTGCAAAGAACAAAACGTTTTTTTTTAAATAAGAAGAAATTCTTAACATAAGCTAAGCAATAATTTTCTAAACAATAATTCCTCTACATATTAAGAAAATTCTATTTTCATTTCGAGAAGGATACACTACCAAACCAGACCTATTTTAAGGGATTACTGATTAGATCTAGAGCAAGCATTCTATGTGTCTTTCATATAAAGCTTGTAATAAAGTAACGAGCGCAGTTTGGAACATTTCACGCACTTCTAGTTTATATAAACATTTTTCATAAAATTTATTAATCTTAGCAATTTTTCTTTGTGGTAATAATATTTGGTTCAATTAAATAAATATCGAAGCTCCAAATCTTACGATAAAACTTGGTCATGACAACAAACAGAAATGATCCAAGAATTGAATTTCGATTAATACTATTAAAAGATGCTAAGAAAGAAAGATCTCTTAATTAAACATAAACATAAACATACACATACATATACAAATGAACGAATACATATTCGAGTTAAATAATATAATTTATCAATTTAACATGACAAAAAGTTATCAATTTAACAGATTAATTTTTTGGTTAATGAACTACAACATCCCCGAAAAAATGCAACAAGCTTTTTATGTTTTAGAGAGTCCATGTGGACAAACACCACCAGACTGCAAATAACGATTATGATGATGATGAAGAAAAAGGTGAAAAACACCCCACAAGAAAATAATCCGTCATTAAAATCATCACGCGAGAGCCTGAAGACAATCTAACAATTGCTCAAAGACGGATCACTCCAGTCATGCGAAAAAATGATTTGTTGTATGAGTATGAGCATGATTGTGAGTCTAAATCTGCTTTTGCTTTTGCTGTAATTGTGGGTCTGTTTAATTGTATTGAAGCATAAAGAAAGAGCAGATATAAGAAAACTATAGACAGAGTTCGGTGGGTGGTTGTTTGTCTGGTTGGTCTAATGCTTTTATTTGTTTCCATTGTCTGTCTGCAATTTAGTGGGTGTCATTATCCTTTTTGGCTGGTGTATTTAATGACAATGAAATTTTTATTTTTCAGTTGCCACTTTTTTCATTATTTAAGCTCAAGTATTTTATACAGATATAGATGTGAACTTAACCACTGTCTATTGAATGAGTGTACGTCTCTCCACATGTCCATATGTTAGAAATTTATCGGAAATCCACTATCATTTACAACTAAAAATATGTTAAGTTTTAAACAAAGAAGATTTTTTTCATTCACTCATAATATCACCACAAAATGACCCCTCTGCCTCTAATAATAATAAATGCGGATGAAAGATAAAATCCGAGAATAATAAAAATGTGTGACAAATTTCGTTGATTATTTCTTTTGTTGCCATTTTTAAGATGAGATGAGAGGAACACAATTATAACTAATCAAATATTAAAAAGAGAAATTGTTTATTAATCAATGCATACATATATATAGAAATATATATCTATGAAGTAAGTTACTAGTGCTAGTAGTTATTATTTCGGAATGGCTTATTAAACCGGTGAGCGCAAAATTATATGTTTGAAACGGAATCCCTGTCAAACCCTACATAGTCGGGTTTGACAGGTATACCCTACACATTGTTGGTTGTAAATGGCAGTTAAATTTCTAAACGTTTGCTTTTCTAATTTAATTAAGTGTGATGTTTATTGAAAAGGACTTTAGAATTATGACGCCCTTTCAGCAAATAAGCGATATGTTCTGTTTCAATTAATTAATTAATTAAGCATTTTTTTTATACTCTTTCATTATCCAAACATGGCATGACGAAATTAGTTTCTATTTCCTGGGAAGTTATAATCAAAACAAAAACAATATCATTATAAAAATTCCTTGTTATAAACGTATGCACTTTTTTAACATTTCGTGTGATTTTTTTGTTTTTATGAATTAAATGCACTTTTGAGGGCATAAATTGTATAAAATTCGTTTGAATAGATGTAGACGCCACTTCAGATTCTAACCTTAAGCAGTTTATGAGCACCATATTACTTCTGAATCATCGTATCAAGCTTTCCCTATAAAAATGCCAAAGAGCTTCTCTATGATATCCAAATCTTGGGACATCGGTAGAAAATTCAAGACTTGTACCCCATTAGCAGATAACTAACTTTAATAAATGCTTCGACCATTCACGTGTTAAAATATCCACTGAAGTAGTATTTCTTACTCAACATAGTGTTACATATTGGGGGACAAAATGTTCTTGAAAGTAAATCAATGCACTCTTATCTGGATTTCTATAAAAAGACCAACTATACTGTCCGTTAAACACCGCCACTCTTTTTGGAAGGTCTCAGATTTTGTCGTTTTTCTTATCTTCTTTATAGATGACATCCATTTATATTGAAGTGGACACTTTATGTTGGAAATTGGCGTGTTAAAAATATCAGTATCAATAAAGTGGCAGTAGGTAGTGGGTCTTTTGTGCGAGGGATATAATTGATCAATTTTTGTAAAACTGTATTATTAAGGTACATTGTTTTAGAGTATTATAGAACTTATTTATATCAAATTTTCAAAACAGCAACACGTACTTCGATCACAAGCCTTCCATGGGCTTCCAGTCGGACGTTAAATGGATCCAAAAAGAAATTCTCAGACGAATCAAAAACAGCAACGTTCAAACATCATTTCCACTTTCGCCTTTGCCCTTTATTGGCAAATAAAAAAATTGTCTTAATCCTCATCGACACAATCATCCTCTCATATGTATCTCAAAGGATTTTTGTTTGACTCCTAATAATACCTCTATCTCAGACTCATGTCAATTAAAAAGATATTTCTTTTCTTCTAAATTCTATCAATTAAAAATTATTTATTATTTTCACTTTTTCTAAAACATTAAAAAAAAACTTAGATTTTACTCCAACAACATTTTTAAAATTATTTGAACGTGGTAAAACACATTAATTTCACATTATTTGTTAAGAAAGCAGTTGCTAGACTATTTTAATTTACTCTCATCTTTAAATACAACGATCAAATCATATTAAATCGCTTTAACAACTTTTCCCTCAAACTGAAGGCATCGTTTCACACTTGATGCACATTTGCAAAAACACTTGTCTTTAGCTGAAAAAAGATCTAGATGTTTGCATGAATGTTATAATGATGAAAATAAAATTTTATATGTGTACATACATATGTATGTAAGTATGTATGTATGTATGTATGTATGTATGTATGTATGTATGTATGTATGTATGTATGTATGTGGTATATAATAATTAAGAAAATATTATTTTTCAAATATTTATTTACAGATATGTTTCACATGCAGCAATGGATCCACTGTTTAAATTAAAATATACATTTTCAAATTCAATTTCACCCAGTGGGCCACTGCACTAAATGTGCAGTCGTTTAACTGATAAATCATATTAATATTAACACCCTACGTTAAACTTTTAAATAAATATATAAAAACGCAACTAAATTTACAGCTGAAATTAAATTTCTATAATAGCTGAGCTAAGCAAAGTAAAATTTGCGGTAACTATATTAAGTTCTCAGCAAACAAAATATTTTTATTTAAAACATTTATTTTTCAAAACGTATTATAATATGATAAATAATTATTACCTTCTAAATACAAAATATGTTCAAAGGAATCATATTATATATTTTATTGACCATAATATTATAAAATAATTTCTAAAAGTTCAATTTTTTTGTTAAAAATCAGTTTAACATAAATTAATTTATTGCATCAAGTAATGAACTTTAATTTATGGTTTTAGGGTACAATTCTGTCAATATTGATCATATAATAAATCTACTTTTATTTTTCTTATCTTTTCAATATAAATATTTAATTTTTGTAAAATTTTCTTCGATATTTTCTTTATTTATATCGCAAACACCTTATTTGTACTTATTTATATAGAGAGTCTGTTAAAAAAGATTAATTTTATTAAAATTAAAATAATTTTTTAACACGCATTACGTGTTAAATTTAGGGTGTAATGGCTTTTTACTAAATTTTGTTCGAGTTATTAAACTCTAGTTTAAAATAAAAAAATATACTTAATAATGGAAACCAGTAAGTCATGATTTAAAATTCATTGACCGCAAGTTCAATAATGGTCATATTTGATATATTTTCCATTAAAATAAAATTATGATAATTTTCTCTTTTGAGTTTGTTTCACATGAAAATAACCGATAAGTTATTCATTGTACATAATTATTGAGTCTTTATTGAGAGCTTTAACTCGTTGCGCTTTGCTGCACAAAAATTCTCTTCAGTTCAAGATCTCGACAGAAATTTCACAAATTACAACGTCTATTAAAAAATGTTAAGCAATGGACAATTTACAAAATGAATCTATCCCTGTCCGTTCTAAAATTTAATTTAATATTTGCAAATATAAGAACCAAATATAAGAACTTTCACTGTCATAATTGTTTAGATATTCCATAATCGTTATTACCTTTGTATGCGGGGAATTCCACCACCGGGTTATATCGGTTTCACATTATGTTTACTGAATAAGTTCTTTGAGTGATTGTGACCAAATTTGAGAACTCTCGTTGTTATAGTTCTTTAGATATTACCATTATTTGCTTTGTATGGGGTGATCTCTTCCCCTATATATGTATAATTTATATGGAGGCCACCTCTATCCCGGTTCCATCCGCCCTTCATTTTATCTAGTAAAACAGTTCCTTTAGATATTCGATGATCAAAATTTACTTTGTATGAGGGCTACCTCTACCCCTGATTCTATCCACCCCACATTTTGTCAAGTAAAATAGCTGTTTTTAGATATCCGATATTCAATATGCTTTGTATAGGGTCTACCTCTCCCCTGGTCCTATCGAAATTGTTTATAGCCTTTGTTACTTATGGGTGTGTGGGATTCATGCTGTGACAATTTCAGCAAAATCGGTTGGGCAGTTTAGCTGTCTGAAGTCCCAAACAAGTAAACAAACAAACACAGATTCATTTATGTATATAATATTATATATAATATTAAGAAATCAAATCCAAATTTAATATAGAAATCTTATAAGATTAAAACTGTATCACATTATTTAACCAATTTATTCAATCAATAATATACTTCTTCGCTATAAAACTGCAAGTGGAGTTGAGGGTATGTGAAAGTTTTCATACTTCTTCACACAAAGAAGTATATGTATTTGTATATTCTTGCATCAAATCCAAAAATGAGTCGATTTATCTATGTTTATCTGTCTGTTGGCAACATTCTAACGTCCATAATAATGAAGCGATACTAGCAAAATGACATCAATGTTTCCTTTGAAAAGCCGTCAATATAAGTTCAGTTGGAAAAAGTTATACGCTGATAAGAAATAAATTCAGTAGAAAAATTTTCTAAAATTTGCAATGAAAACTAATTGGATTTTAACAAAAAACACAGCTACATGTATATCATCATTCTACCAAAAATCACTTGAATCAAATAAATCAAAATTTTAAAGAAATTTCGTAAAAAAATATTGAGTATTTGATCAAGCTCCGATATAGGGTTCTTCCGAGAATATTGTTTTATACTTTTAAAACTTATAAATCTAGACTAATTCCATATTATTTATCTAATAGACCTAAATAAATATTTGCTATATGTTCCATTTTTTGCAATAAAAAACTTTTAACTATGAACCAATCCTATTGAAATTCAACATAATTCCTTCTCTTAATTATGATCCAATTTTATTGAAATTCCACAACATTATTTATTTAATAAACTTCCTCTCCGGAAACTCTTAAATTTTCCAATTGTTTTGAATATATATTACTGATATAGAACTATTTAATTGAAATTGGGTACAATTATTTATTTACCGTCTACATGTAATTTTTATGACAATTTAGACAATTTTGCTCCATTCCATTTGTAACGAGCAGAACAAATATTTTTACCACTACTTTTAAATATACTGTTCGACTGAGAATAAATTTCTGAGTCTATTTAACGATATTTGGCTGGCTGTCCATTTAAATTTTCTGAAGAAATTGCAGGACGCAGTTTTAAAAATATCTTGATGAAATTTGGCTCGTGTCATTATATTGGCCCAAGGCCTATGCCTATTGAAATTGGATATAATGGATTCATACAAACATATTCCACCGAATTGTGTTTTAAGGTCACAGAAATTCAAAATATATAGTGATTTTAATGAAATCCGGAAAAAATAAATTCATAAAAAATGTGCCAAATTATATGAGGCAATATTTCTCACAGGTCCCATACGATCAATGGGAAACTGCTATTTATAGCTAACATTGTTGTAATAGTCTTAACTGACTATAAACTTCTGACTTGATCAGTATAAACTTTTTAACTTAACTAAAGTCCTGAGAAGTTTTCTATTTAAAACCAGCAAAATTGGTTTAGTATCTGAGACAACCTCTAAATTAAAGCGAAGAACTTTCATAAAATAATTAATTATAGATAAAAAATTAGAATAAAATTAATTAAAATAAATTGCCAAATTAAAATATGTATCTCATTACTATATGTACCTCATAACTATTCCAAAAATCATTAAAATCGTTTTAGTAGGGAAAAAGTATATTTTTATTTAAAATACATCAATATATTTTATGCGTTTGTGTGCGTATATAATAAAGCCCACTAAGAGTTAAACATTTATTTGTATAACACTGAAACTATTACAAATAACATTAATTTACAATATTTAGTTTCCTTTAATTCATAAATTAATTTCTCCAAAAATCAACATACCAATTTTGAAGGTTCACCAAAACAAAAACCGTGATAGGGGACCTGTATTCCTTCAAAACACTTCTGTTCAGGAAACTCTTTGCTATTCAGAAAACTCTTAATGGAATATGATTCTCTTTAGCATCTGATATTAGAGATGAAAAAATAATGACATATTTTTTCATTACAATAAGTGCATCGATATAATTCACTTCTCTATCCTAATCCTATGCAATGACAGAAAAAAATAAAAGTGAATGAGTTATAGTTAAAGTGAAAACGTTATAGTTAAATAGAACAGTTTGTTCTAGATTTAGAAACGTTTTCTAGCGTTGCTGTAACAAATTATATTCCCTCAAAATATTTTGGATTCTTTAATAAATAATATTTCAGGAAAAGCACATTAATTGTAATTAATAATGCTTTATTTAATAAAATTTCTCTATTAATAAAATGTAAACTTATTAAAATTTACTTGTTCTTAATTTTCTCTTTAAATTAAAGTTAAAACTTAAAACTTTTTTTCTAAATAAATTCTAATTCTTGATAAAAAAAACTTATTAATTTTTACTTAACTAATTCATTCACCAAATAAAATAAAAAAATATTTCTGAATTTTGTTTATTGAGAACTTTCAAAAATGATCTTTTTAAGAATAAATACGTTGCAAATTGCAAATGTAATAAATTTGAACAAGATGTGTAATTAAAAGAAAGTGCAATAATACAAGTGCATTTATTAATCGTTAACTCTGTTTACTTCTAGATATCATGATCAAATAATGAAAATGAGAGAAGATGTTTTGTAGTAATAAAAAAATTGCAAATGCATCGATGAATAACGAAAACATGTCAGTTAAATAAATGAAAATTTATTAAAAATAAATTTTATTCCAAAAACCTTCGGCACCAAAAATAATGGAAATTTAAATCATTCATGCAGTGAGAAAATTTTAGAACAATATTTTTTTTTAGAATCGTTAAAAAATTAAAATTAATTTGTTCTTGGACCATTAATCATAATCCCATTCCAGAGAATTAATTAAAATTTTTTTAGCTTTGAATTTTTTTCTTCAAACAAATAAAAGAATACAATAAATCTTCAATGACCTCCACCACGAATGCGTGTAAAGTAAATATAATGTATTTACTGTTTCGTTTACATACACAGTGTACGTACATACACACTCACAAGAACACTCACAAATGCATACACAGGAGCACATAATGTGTCATATCGGTTTATATCTTTAAATATACTGAACCAATTTTTTTTGGGTTTTAAATTGGAAACTTCTCAGGAAAGAATAAGATATTCGTCCAGACGATAGACAGCCAAACAGACAGACTGCCGGACATAGCTAAATCTACTCAGAATTTGATTTGATGCAAAAATATATATAGCATAAGGGAACTTTGGTGATTCCTTCTTAGCGATACACACAGAATGAAAAGTTCACCACTAGCGGTCGTGGAGGCTACATAAATTTTAAATTAATGAAAAGGCTATACTTTACGTACATTAACGCTAAGAATTCTTACGGATATATAAGGAAAATAAAATTGCAAAATAATGTCCTTACATTAGGATAAACCTCTTTTGGTACCAATTGCACATTATTGTTGTTGTACCACTTAAAAGCTTATTTACCACAGTGACAGGATACCAAATCGGGAAAAAACTAAGTGGACACAATGTAAAGTCTTGTGAATGAAAGCAGTTTTTTGTACATTTTCCCTGATGTAAATTTTGGTATTTATAGAGCCTATTGCAACAAATTAGAACTTTTTTGGAAATTTTTACTTTCTATAGGTCCAATATTCACTTCAATATTCACTCTTATACCAGCAACATAAAATTTTAAACTTTCTTTCTGCCTGAACCAAGTTTTCTATAACAGCCAAGTTCCCCCTGTGCTGTTTTATAAAATTGGAACAGTACGCACTTTTCTCTGATCACTCAGTTTAAGCAGATTAATAATATATTCATTCGTTTGGCATCAAACATAATAACTGACATGTTGTACACAAAAAAATAAATAAATAACTCTTGGGTTAAAAGTTTTAATAAAAACGTGTGTTACCAATTTTCGATCTCACTCTTTCAATTCCGCTATACCAAATTTATAATACCCTCGACCACATGCAAATAAGTATGAAGTTTCACAAACATTAAGAAAAACACATACACACTAATACACCTTATACAACACATACAAATTTGAAATATTTTTGATTATAACTTTTTTTCCACTTATCCGATTTTTATGAGGTTCGAGTAGTAATGCGATGTAGTTAACTATAAATTATAAATAAATTTCACTTTAATCTAGTAACTAATTTTTGAATAAATAAGAAAAGTTTTTTGTCGTAATTTCGAGGTTGTCTCAAAAATTGATCTATAACTTTTTTTGTTACTGAGCCAATTAATTGGTTTTAAGTAGAAAACTGCTTACAACAATAACAAACAATATTACCAAGTTTTATTGAATTTCCGATAGTGAGAGTGTTTCCAACAGTCAGACACTCGATATTTGAGGACTCAAAATTTAAGCCAAGTTATGTGTCATGCCAAAAACTATAAAAATCACTTCAGAAGAAAGTTATGTTCAAAAAAATATTACCTGATATATAACTCCGCTAAAATTTAAAGATCATATTTTAATAGAGTTTCCAAATGTGGCCCCTTTTGGAAAATGGAGTTGCATATTTCAAGCAAATAGCAGAATCTATTATTCCTTTTCGCTGGAAAGGGTTTCTTCCTAAAGGGCTAAACTTACCGTCCTAATGGATAATAATACGTTGCTTGTCTTATCTACTTTGAAATCCATTCTGATCAGATATGGACTGAAGAAGAGTTTTGTACGAATAAGTATTAACAATAATATTGCACATACCTGATTTTAATAAATTTTTGTAAATAACTAATAAAATTAAACTAATTATAAGTCCAAGAAGCATTTTAAAGATTTATAAAACTTTAGACCACATATGAAAACAACAACAACAACAGCCGATTTGAATGCATTTCAACTTACAAAGTTTTAGTTAGAAGAAGAAATTTATTTATTTTATTTTCTTAATCATAATTGTAAGATGCTTGTGAAACACGCCAATAGTTTCCATCTCAATGATTTGAAGAAAATAAAAATTAATTTATAAAAGCTTCTAGCATCAAAACATATAGCAGCAGTTGCATTTAAGATACTTTCATATCGATATCAGCTAAAAAGAGCTGATCCAAATTCATCGATTAACTCTTATATAGTCAAAACATTACTATCAGATGAATATAAAACTTGATAATTAAAAAACCGTTTTCAACAACAAGTGAAAGGATTAATAGAAATAGTGTTTGTTGTTAAGAAAATTAGATCTGTTATAAGATCTCTTTTCAGTGTGTTAAAACTAAAATAACTATAATAAAGGATTAAAATACAGTGTTCAAAACAAAATGTCAAGTGAAAAACAGTTAAAATGTTTCATATATTTAGTTTGTATTGTAATTACAATTCTACCAGTTACTCTGGCACACAGAAGATCGCACAGGAGTACGTCGGCAGCTACAAAATCTTTAACCTCAACATCGAAATCTAGCAGCACAGTTTCTTCACAATCATCTAGTTCATGGTTTGGACCCGAATTTCAAATTATACGACGAGTGTATGATGACTGTCAAGCTAAAAATGATTTTATGAGTTGTTTAAAACATAAAGCTCTTACCGGTCTCAGTAGAGCCATAGAACAAGACTCGATTAAAATTATAGATGGTGTAGTTTTGGAAAAACAAAATCACACAGAAGAGGAAAGTATAATAAGTGCATTAACTGATGCCAGAGCATTTAATAGTCTAGCTCCATTGGATCGTGCTCTTTTATCAAAAATCGATAGGTTAGTTCGTACTCATTCGTTAAAAGTGGACATGAGTACAGCACGTTTAGGAGGTGACGATGATGGTCATCATGAAAAGAAGAAGAAAAAGAAGGAAGGTGGTGGTCATGTTAAATATATTATAGCAGCCCTTCTAACAGCCATGGGTATTGCTGGCCCTATAGGTCTTAAAGCTCTTGCAGCAATTGCTGGCAAAGCTTTAGTCATAAGTAAAGTGGCTCTAACAATAGCCGGAATTATTGCTTTGAAGAAACTTTTCTCCCAAGATCATCATGAGGAAACCAGTTTTCAGGTTCATGCTGGTGAACATAATCGGTAAATTTTCTGAAAAGCATTTCCTTATTTTATGGATTGAAATTTATTAATATTGATTTATCATTACAGACGCAGTACTTATGTTATACGTCCTGTGCCTAAAACTGGTGGTGTACCAGCAGCCGCTGGCGAAACTCCTGTTGTAGATCCCTATCGTTATTATTATGAATATCACTGAATTGCCGTTATGAATCTGATGCATCAGAGTCATTTTTTTAGTTTTAAGTTGTAATGTATTTATAGAATACAAATTATTCAGACAGCTAATATTCCAAAGATTAAATTCAAATAAATTGTATGAAGTTTGTAGGCAAATAATTGTACCTATTTTAAATAAACGTTTAATTCAAATTCCAATATTTATCATTTAAATGAATTTGCAACACTGAAATAAAGATTTCACAATTGCTAATACTTGAAGAGCATAAGTGGCTAAATCCTTATCAAATACTGGCCAAAAAATTAAACAAAATTCTAAAAAAATGGATAAAATATTAAATCAAAATTAAAAGTTTATTTATTTGTTACAACACAAACGGATAAATGCGATGAACCACTTATTACACTCATTACACGCCTTTCCAAAATGATCCTAAAATTCCTCTTATTGATCCAAAAATTCTTAAAAATTACTTAATTGATGATTAAGGTTTTATAATGGATTTAAATGATCGTAAAGATTCCGATACAAACCCGTGGAAGCATTTTGCATGTTAAAGCAAACACAACAAATTCCAAGTTTTCTTAGAAATATTTATAGTCTGTTTTACCGCTAGTTGCTAGTTCATTTAGCCGAAATTTGATGAAGAACGTCTTATGTCATTTTGTCTATAGAAATTTTAAGATAAAATAAATGAATGATAAAATTGATTATAATGTTTAAATATTAATGAAAGTGGCTTTGGAAGTTGACTTTGGAACTTCAAATGATATGTAATTTAAATAAAATAGGAATCATAAGAACTGAGATTCTAAGAAAAATAATTTATTTAACTCATTCAGGATCCAAAAGGAAAAAATTATTCCTTAAATATTTATCTTCGAATTTCGTTGTAAATTTGAAATAAGTGTAAATTTATGGTGTTTTAAAAATGTTTACTCAAAAACTATTACACGAAAGATTTATTACGATTGTACGGATATACAAAATGCATCCTTTTTTGATACCTGTAAAGAAAAGAATTGGAAAAGTAAAGATGTAGAGTTTAAGATTTTGAAGAGAGAGGCAAAGTAATACAGAGGAAAGAAAAAAACACTACACCAATTAACCCAGCCATTAGTATCACAGATGTTATGCCATAAAACAATTAGCATTTGCGAATAAAACCACATATATCCCTCATATCAGCAGCTGCCAAACATGTCACAGATTGCAGCGAAATGCAGACAAAGAAGCAGGCAGTGGCAAGAAAGATGGAGAATCAGTTCCTCCTCCTCATCGACATTAGATGCAAAAATTTACTACATTAACAAAAAACAAGAAAATACAAGATCCCAGACTTTCATTTAACGAGCCTAAATGGTGTTAAAACTTTATCTGTCTGATGGTGGGAAATATCTTAGTGTCATTTTGGACTCCAAACTATAGCAAGTGGCTCGAAAGCAAGTATTGCAAATGGATTTTCGAAATGGTTGAAAAGCCCATTTTAATTTATGGGGCGTTTGTATGGTGGAAGGCTCTAGAGATGACGAAATACAGTAAGTCCTTTGATTGTGTCCTTAGGAGTTTGAGATTATTAATCACAGGTTACCGGGTGTCCTTATGACCTGGAACATAACTACCATGTCAGCTATTAAGCTCGATAATTTAAGAATGTAGGCTAGTAGTACCCATTTTAGGGAATATTTAGGCAACCTGCAATATCACTGACTACTGCATTACTGCCCCTATTTGAATAGGGATTTTTCTGTTACAATCTTGTAGAGCTGTCAGATGGCTTCTGTACTATAGAATATTCAATAGGAATATTGTAAACTGCACTGATTGTCTGGCTTCATTGAAGTATCAATGAACTTCATCTCTGGGCAGAATATGATAAGTTTATGGTATGGGAACGCATGTTAGGAGATTAAATATCCATTTCAACATCTTCTGTTGAGGTTGCGAGGACCAGGAAAGAATAAGAAAATTGAACACTTCTTGTGCCACTATCCCTCTCTGTCCGTTTTAAGGAATGCTTCTCTTGGCAGACCCAATATGCATTATTTGGCTGGTCTCTGTGATAATGACATCAAGACAAATAATTTTGTCTTTATGTGTATATATTATAATAACAGAGCCATCTATATGTTATTTAATGCATTAGCACAATCTCCGTAACCTTAGCCAACGAACCTAATGTTCAAATATTTTGATAAAAAACATCGAAAAATCATTCTCAATTCAAGCCACCAATAATTTCAGAATTTTTATTTTTTTGTGTTATCCTGTTTTTGTCAAATATTTTCTCCTGACATCTATATGTCAAATCTTTCGTTGGTTTTTCCATTGAGGTTTAAAAATCGAATAAATTAGCTTTGCTTCTCTTGCAACAACTGTTTAAAAAATAATACTATTTTAAGCAACCAATAAACAATGCCGGCTGTACTTCGTGGGGATGCCAGATCATTATGGTTTTAATAAGCAGAGACACCAACCAAAAAGGATTTTTAGCAGAAAATTCTTAAATGTAGTAAATCAATAATCTACTTGCCGATTTAAAATCATTTTAAAATTTTATAAAATAAAAATTACAAAATTTATTTCATAATAAATATTAATGCGTAATATTAATATTCTGATATAAGACTGACTTTATAAATTGAACATTCTAGGTAAAGATCATATAGTGGAGATTGATCAATCTTTTTAGTTATTATTATACATTTTTTTCCAAAAACATTTCACCATTATTTTCCACTATGAATATAATTTAATGTTTATAAATAAAGAATTTTTTACATAAAGCAAAATTTTATGAAGGTTTTAGAAAATAATTGATATACGAATACCCATTTTCAAATATACATTTAATCTGTTCTCATGTATTATACGTTAATCCACATATTTGTAACAATCAGATTTTTTTTCGATTAAATATGTTCATCTGACATGTTGTAAAATCCCTACTACAAGAAATTTTTCCTACTACAAGCAATTTTGCTTTGTTCCGGAATGACAGTTAAACATGTTCTCATAAATTGAGTATATATATACCAAATTCAAGGAATCCACAAATGGCATATATAAATGCAAATTTTGTAATACTTCAAAATTATAACATAGACCCATTTCTTTAAATGACTTTAAAATGCATAAATCTTAAACAAATATTAGAATCATTAAGAATTTATATCCAATTAAGATTTATAAAATAAAATCAGATCAATTTTCGAAGATCATTTCATAATTTTCCATAACCTTGATACAACTCGGACCTATGAAAATACATATTTGTATCATGAAACGATTTTAAATAAATAAGAATGTAAATACATATATTAAAATCTACGCCTACGACGATCAGTCTAAATATTTCACGACATGTCCGACTCTTCAATTCTTACTTTTTATAGTTTATAATTTTGAAAACTATAAATAATAAAAAATTGCAAAATTGCAAATTTATAATTTTTTAAAAATTTTCTAAAATTTTCTGCCTTTAAAATATTCTTTAGAAAATACTCCTAGTTTGAGCATCTTTGTCATCTATTAAATACAACAGAGCTGGCAAACTCAAATAATATTGAAAGAGCAACAAAATATTTGAAATTAAAATTATCATCTCTGGTTTGTTTATATTTTTTATTTAATAACAAAAATAGTCACGTTTTTGCGTGAACAACAATGGAATTTCGAAATAAAGATCCAGGAGCTGTACAATTTGGAAATTTTATAAATTATTATCAATTCAATTCTGCCGAAGACAGACTAAAACTGTTGCCCTCTCAATATTGGGTGCCGGAAAATGAACATGAATTGCAGGAACCTTATATCGTTCTAGATGTTGGATGTAATTCTGGAATATTCACAAAATTACTGCATAAATATCTCAGCAGTTTAATGAGACAACGTAAAGTTTATATATATGGAGTCGACATTGATGCATTATTAATATCTAGAGCCAAAGCAGACAATGAGAATGGTACTGAAATTACATACGATTGTGTCGATATTATGAACAATAAAGCTTTTCATAAAGTACAACAATATTTGAACCAAAATAAACGAACACATTTTGATGCAGTATGTTGCTTTTCTATTACCATGTGGATACATCTAAATCATCATGATTCAGGTTTACAGGAATTCCTTAAAAAATTATCAAACATTGCAAAATTGTTTGTAATTGAACCACAACCCTGGAAATGCTATCAAAATGCTGAGCGAAGATTAAAAAAATCTGGTGAAGTATTTCCTTTATTTCTAAAACTTAAATGGAGATCACAAGTAGAAACAGAAATTGAAAAATTTATGGAGAAGTCTCTACAGAGAAGAAAAGTTTATGAATCAATACCTACCAAGTGGCAGCGAAAAATATGCTTCTACAGATAACTTATTGCTAAATGTAATTCAGTACCACATAGTTAATTTAATAATCATTCTGTTTTATTAGAGGTCCTTTTGCCATTGCATATTTTATTTTGTTTATAATACAAATTTTATTTTCGTAGAAAATTGAAAAATATTTTAGAAATTTTATATCCAACATAATGTATAATAAATAAAATAAATAAACGTTTAGAGGTTACGTTTAGACATTTATTCCCCCTGAACATATTTTTCACAATGATTAAATTATATGAAGAACTAAAATTGCTGTTGGTTGGTAAACTAAGCGCGCAAGAGAAAAAGGACAGGTTTTTGCAATCTCTTGTATTTTCTACCAATGATCGATTTTTTATATGAAAAGCTACAACTGTTAAAATTTTTAGTTAAATAAAGTATACATTTTTTGATTTTTGATAAGGATGTCTATAGCAATATTTTACTACTTACAAATCAATTGTTTTTTGGAGATTCAATTTACAATAAAAGCTTTTTGTAAATGTTAAATAAATTTAATTAGCTTTTATTTAGCACATTACGCTAGAAAATTTGTTTTTGAATATTTATATAATTAAATTACTTCCTTTACAAAACGGAATCAATCATTCGACTCAAAAATTACTAAATTTAAAAATTATAGTTGTATAATTTTTCTGTTCTTGTTTTTTTATTAATTTGTACATTATTATAAACTTATTAAAGAGTCTAAAACATTTTTTTCTTTCATTTTATTTTAAATACTTTACACATGTTTTTAATCATTTATTTTACTTACTAAAATTAATTAATGATCATTTTCATTCCTTATTTTATATATATATATTTTTTTTTTTTTGTAAAATTTTGAATTTTATTTTTTTCTATTAGGTTAAACCCTCTTACGTTTAACGAGTGCAAACGAAGTGGGGTATAAAAGAAAAACGGTTATAAAAGAACGTAATTTATATAAGAAATCAAATTAAAACTCAAATATTTTTTTATATTAGTAAAAAATAGAAATAGAAAATTGTAAACGTAATCAACTTTTAAGGAATATTAAAGAAAAGTATTTTCGCTTAATTTTAAGTTTTTGTTTAAGTAAAGTAATGACAATATACTTTGTTAAATTAATACAAAGAATTAATTATTAACAATATTATAGTTATTATTTAGCATTAGTTGTTTGTTTTATTTTAATATTAGGGAAGCAGGTTGTAGAAGGGTTCATTTATTAATTGTTAAGGAAAATATAGTGAGTGATTAAATTAAAATGAAATTAAAATTTATTAAAAATAAAAATCTTCATCCATTCCATCAGCAGTTGTTGTGTCATGATGACTAATATTTTCTTCATCATCTTCTTCTTCAGTTACTGTCACATTATGAATGACATTTACTAACTCTAAGTTATTTCTTCTTGACGAAGGTGTTGTTCCTACTGCTGGCGTTGTTGTTGTGGTTAAATGACGTACTGGTTGTAATTGTGATTTCAGATGACGATTGTGGTGATGAGGAGGGGATGATGATATTATTGCTGTTTGCGTGGGGGAAGATGCTAATGTTATCACTCGATTGGTGGACGATTGGGATGCAAAATTTCATCCAGCAACTTCTTCACCAGCAAAATCCAATTTAACAACATCGGCAGGTAAACATTCTTCAACATCAACCTCATGTTCCGTTGTATTGATGCGATTTAATGTCATTGTTACATCGGGACCTGATTTTAGCGCTACCGAGGTGGCAGCTATATTGGGTACTGTACTTGCGGCAATTGTTGTAGATGTTACTGCGTTTGTGTTTGTGATAATGTTGGTGGCGTTTGTGATTAAATTGTTGCTAATTGTGGTATTGCCACTATTTGTGTTGCTGTTGCTACTGTTGTTTGATGCAACTACTAATGTCGTTGTGTTTGTTGAGGGACCGGTAACTATTTGTTGCGTGGTTGGTTGTTGTATTACAATGTTTTCGGTAACTGTAGCTGTAGCAGGGGTTGATGGTGTTGTCGATATGGTATTAGTTGTCTGTGCAACATTAGCGGAAGTATTGGCGGATGCTGCTGCTGCCGCAGCTGCTAATAGTGCTTTTTGGGCCTGCATTTGCTGGAACTGTTGTATGGTAACAGTTGTAGTAGTTGTTGTAGTATGGGAGGGTTGTATTACTTGTGTATGTTGTTGCTGCTGCAGATGTTGCTGTTGTTGTGCATGTTGCAATTGCTGCAATTGTTGTGGTTGCAAATGTACTATTTGAGGTTGTGTTAATTGTGGCGACGCAGTTGCAACCATATTTCCCGTTGTAGTTACATTATTTAGAGTCACTTGATTGCCAACAATACTACTGCTTGAACCAACTGATGAAGTGGCGTGAGGTGATGCCTGTATAATAATCTGTTTCGGTGTGGTCTGCAGAATTTGTGTTGACGTATTAGCGACAGATGTTGAAGATGATGTTGCTGAAGACGACGATGATGAAGATTGTTGTAATACCTGTTGTAAGGGTACAATATGTTGAACATTTTGTATATGAACTGTTTGATGTTGCTGCTGTTGGTGATGGACTTGATGCTGCTGTTGTTGCTGTGAATTTATTGCACCTGTAGCGATAACTGTTCCTTGTTGTTGTGTCTGTTGCGGCAGCTGTTGTTGCACATGATGTTGTTTTATAATTTGATGAGTTGTGCTCTGTTGCTGTGGCTGCTGTTGTTGTATTGTTTGTTGTTGTATCTGTGGTACTGTTTGTACTACATGATGTACTTGTTGCACTGGCACTTGTTTTGCTGGTATACCTGCATCTTCGAAAGCTTTTTTCTTTAAGGCCTGTCGAATTTGTGATCTATATGATTTTTGGAAATAAACAAGACAATTTCAATTAGTAACTAAATATAGGCAATTGAATTTGTTTGTCCTCTCGCTATATCCTGTTGAGAGGTAGTATTTATAAAAATGTAATTACACTTACACTGTTCTATTCTTTATGCTCAAACTGATTTTATTTAAATCTTCCGAGAATCGTATTATCGATGCATGTAACATATCAATTTCTTCATCTGTCCATTTTCTGCATTGCACAATATATTTCATTTAAATGATGTGAATTTGTGGTGATGGATGTTTTGTTTAAAGATGGACATAGCGAGAGAACAGAAAAATATTGTTTTGTAATTATTAGTTTTATTTCTAAAAAATTATGCATAAATAAATTAGTTTTTCCATATTTGTTAAATTTAGATTAAAACTAATTTAAATTTTATTTGCAAATGTTAATTTTACGTGTAAAGTTGTAAAATAACCTTTTTAATAAAATGAATTCAGGGAAATTATGTAAACGATCTTATTTCATTTGTCATTTTAATTCGTATGCCTATTCAAAATTTTGTTACTCTTTATTAATATGTTATTAAGGCTTTGTCTTCGCGTCCAATTTGAAGAAACAACATAAAAAGATTCAGGTATATGCGATATTAAAATTTTCTATAATATGTTATTATTAATCACTAATCAAATGCCAAAGATTAAGGAGTGCTATTGAAAAATTCCTAACACAACAACACATTCATTAAAATTTTTAACCTTTTTTAACTTTTTTGATTAATCTACCAGTCCTACAAAACGTTTGTCAATCATCCAAAGTTCTGACGTCTAATAGTTTTCAATGTTATCAAACAGTACCGGGAGAACTTATCCGTTAATAGGAAAATTATGGTTCGGGTAAAAGGAATGGTCCACATGATGTTTCTAAAGCCAAAAAATAGAAAAAGCTTCCAACTTATCCGGTTGGAAACAAGCCTTGTTAGCTGAGAGATCGGGATATTTGGTACATAAAGTAAAAACCAAACATATAAGGATCAAAGAGTAACTAACACGGAACAAATTCTTGCTACATAATGGATGATGAAACGTATGTTCTGGCAGATTTTTCGCAACTTCTAGGTCAACAAATTTTTGTTGCTAATGCTCAAGGGAATGTTGAAGAAAAGTTTAGGACCCATAAGCAGTCAAAATTCCCCAAATTTGTAATTGCGAGCAAAATTTACATCAAGAAATGTTTACAAAAAAGATCACGTTCTATCATAAGATTTTATAATGTATCCACTTATTATTGACGACTATAATAAATAACAGTATTGGGGCATTTGTACCAAGATTTCAGGTAGTTAGTCAGCTATAGATTACTTTTGAAATGTCGTACATAATCTTCCCCTTTTAAAATGTTAAAGTGGTTCTCTATGGGATTCATACCAAAAACTGCCGTGGCAAACCGTTGCCATGCTGAAACATCCATCGAAATAACATTTCTCATCCTTCATAGTGTAACATATGAGTGGACTTAAATGTATCTAAAAATTAAACGGTATTATCTGAAAATTTTCTACAAAACCAACAAATAGGTTAAAACAAAACTCCCCCATCCATTGACTTTGGTAAGTTGCTAAAAAGAAATCATTTAAAAATCCTATTATTTCATGATGAGATCGAAATAAGAATCGTTTTTTCCATCTATTATTGGTATGATCATATCGTCTGCCAAAGTCGATGATCTTGAAAATATATAAGTGGTATTTTGAAAGAAAATGTTATCAGATATTCCATGAAAGTCAATTAAATAAATAATTTTAGATCTTTTAGATCTTGGGAATGGTATCCTTCAAAAACTATTTTTAAATAATTTCCATAAACTACTTTGGCTAACTTCATGAAATCTAAATGCGAAATTTTATAAGATACAATTTTATAAGAGAATGTTATGGGTTATTAGAGTTCATGAAATGAAAATGAAATATATTCCTGAGGAACAAGGTTTTTAATATTGCATAGTTCACAAAATATCGAATTTCTGAAAAAAAACTTCAAATTCAGAAATTTAGAAGTATTTTTCTAGAGGTACATCTATAATCAAATTAATAGGAGTGGTAGTGTTACATATTTCGCTAACCTAAATAAAATATTCAATCATCGCAACTATAAAAATACTTCCATTTTTGTTCTTGGTTTTAACAGCGGAAAGTGCAAAATAAAGCACATAGGAACTAATAACTTAATAACTGATATATTGACATTGTAATTTGTCGAATTCAAAATTTTTGTTTTTTATTGTATCGATCAAAATAATGAAAGTAAAATAATATTTCAATATTGATTTCAAATGTTTACATACAAAATGTATATTACTCCTATATTTATGAACATGCAATTTTAAAATGTATTCAAATAACTTTATTATTATTTTTATTATTATTATTATTATTATTATTATTATTATTATTATTATTATTTTTTTTTTTTTTTTTGCTAGTTGTGGCATTATGTTCTAGTATGTTTCTTTTATAATCTTTTAATAAGTATGTTTTTCGTGAAAAAATATACTTGATTTTTCATATAGATACTCCTAGTTTTTTAACGTAACTTTATGAATTTTATTTTTGGTAAGGCAACGTAGAAGTGAAATTCATCCTGCAAAGGAAACTGTAAATTTAAAGTTTCTTTGAAATATTTATGATAATTTTCACATTTTTTCACATTGCTCCTACAAATTAAATGTCAGATATGCGTATATCACGGGAAAACTAAACATTTTTCAGAATTTTACTTTTTCATGGTGGAAAAACGTACATTTTTACACAGGACATGGAGGAAAAGTATCTTACGGGTTATATACAAAATGTATTTTTCTTGAAAATTGTAACGTTTTTTATGAAATATCAAAAAAGCTATTTAATTGCTTTACTAAAAGAATTTTATGATTTTATTTAATTTCATACTAAAATCTTTAGACTAAAATACCAGAACCATAGAATACAACAAGAAGGGCAACTGAGAGAATTGACAAAAGCAATTATAAAATTAAATTATTTATGCTTTGAATTTAAAATAATTGATTTGTATACACAAATTTTTCCCTCAAATTAAGGTCGACTGAATATTTTTATATATTGAGATTTATTTAGTATTCTCACAACATCTATATATTTAATAATAAATTTTATTTTGATATTTAATACATACCCAGCTGGTGATTCTGCATTAGGATGCAATTGCATGGTTAAATCACCTAATCGACTAAATGCCTGGCCAGCAGCTGTGAATATTTCACCCACCTAAAAAACAAACAAAAAGTATCAAAATACATTTTTGTTTTGAATATTAGCATTTCAAAACATAAAATTAACTACTGTGTAATTTTTGTATAAATGAGAGTAATATTTTCATAAGAATTTTGATTTTTCCATTATAAATTTACTGTTTTTTAACAAATCAAATTGTGACAATCTTTCCTTTATTGGAGCTAAATAAATTTTAACATTTTAAACAAAATACAGGTGGAATGGTTTACACAACCCCTTCCCGCTCGAATTAAACAATTATTGTTTGCAAACAAACAAAACGCATACGACGTTTCAATTTAGTTTTCTTTCCTCTTGACCGCCCTAAGGAATTCTATGATCTGACACTTGCCGAGCGAGAGTTGTTGTTTGGCACTGTGACATTGACGACGTCGCTCAGGTTTTCCCGCACAAATTTTTAAATATTGTTTTTTATGATTTTCCAAATGCTGGCACTCGATTTAGACTTCTTTAATAAATTCAACTTACTTTTGTGGCTGAATTCATGGTAAATTTATGAAAATTTTATTAGATTTTCTAAAATATTCTGTGAAAAATATAATATTGTACAGTTGTCAAAAACAGCGCGTAGATAACAGAGTTGTAAAAAAATTGACAGTTTCTGTAGCAATATTAATTCTCAATAACAGGGTGATTCGAAAAGAATGATTTAGCTTTATTTGTAAAAAAATTATGAAAAGAAATGAATTAATAAGATTTTGATAAAAAAATCATTAAATTTGTATATTTATGACTTTTACTTTTAATATTTCATTAGTTAAAAAATGAGCTTTTATTATTTAAAAAATGCAAAACAAAAATATCAATTAAATATTTTTATTTCGTCAATCAGAAGTGAAAAATTATTTAAGTTATTTTCAAAAAATGTTGGCTGGTTTTCTAAAGCCATTTATGGGCATGTTTATATTTACTTACATTTTATTTAATACAAATTTAGTCTGGTTAAAAAATGTTTGCCCAAAAGTCAATCTATGTGAAAAAATTTTATTATTTGAAATAAAAAATCTAAAAAAAATTGCAGTGATATTTTTTAAAAGGTGGTAACAGTTTTGGAATATAATGCGATTGTTCTGAAGTTTAAAAAACTCTTTTAAAGTTTCTTTGCTCTAGATAGTAATCGAGCTACATATTTCAGAAGAATAGAAAGATATTGAATTGAATCTCTTTGTAAATGTTTCTCAAGTTTTCTGCTATATATCAAAAGTTACTGAAATAATATTTAAGATAGTTTCCGCTATTTTTAATGAGTTCTCGGAGAAAGTGGGGAGGACCACTTTCTCCGAGACCTGGGATATAACCTCGTACGTGACCAATTTGCCCGTACTCTCTAAGAGCAGTTAGAACCTAACGCTCTAAAAGGAGCTAGAAAGTCCATCAATACCATAGGAAAAACTGTGCAAAATTTCATTAAAATATGTTATAAAGTTATGAAACATTATTTTCAAGGGATGTAAATATTGCTTTTCATATTTGATAGAATACTGCACGATTTTTTGAAAAAAATCCTTTTTCGTACTTTTGTTCGTCTCCACTTTTCATTATCGACGGTTTTTCATATGTGTATTTTTCTGATTTCGGTATAAAATGAGTAAATGGATGGGATGACGAGTATTAACTGGATAAAATTAACAGAAGAGTATTTTGTGGTACTTTTTGCATTTCTCAATGGTACTTTTAAAATTATTAATAAAATTTTCAAGGATGCTTTTTTGATTTTTTAATTAATCTAAAATCATGATATAAATTATATATCGAACGAAATGAATGAATGAGTATAAAGTTTGATGACATTATGAGGTACTTTTTGGTTTTTTATGTAATATTTTTAACTAAAAGTAATCTAACGAATTGTTTTACTATTTTAAAAATGAGAAAGGTTTAAAACTTAATTTTCTTAACGGTCTTAAGTGGTCATTATAAACCGATTTGTTTAAATCACTAAAATAAATGACGTTCATATCGCTAAACTAAACTGATTTTAAACAGGGCATTATTTAGGACCTGTGTAAAATTGTGGACCGCTTAAACTTGGAAAACGATTAAAATAAAATTTCTAGATTTAAATGTGTTCCGATTTTAACCACATTTAACAGTGTGATGTCAGTGTGTATGAAACTAATCCGTAGTAAATTTGATTATAATTATTAATTAACGGTTTTATGAATATAAAAGTTTAGTTGAGTTGTAGTAGGAGTTTAGTTGTAGTAGTAGACCAATTACAACTAAAATGAGTCGGATTCATATTTTGACCGAATTAGTGTTAATATATTAATATTGGCTAGGTTCCATATATTTTACTACACTGTCACAGTGGTCCCAAATAATATTTGTTTCTTTAACTTTAGAATTATTGAACAGTTTTTAACGAAATTTCATATGAATGTTCTTAGGTTGTTTTTAATAAACTTGAAAAAATACATATATCCTGAGGTCGGGTTTGACGATTTTTTTAAAAATCTCCAAAATTCTATTTATGATTTGATTAAAAAGTATTTTACATTTATTTTACATTTTATAATTCTCTACAAAAAATATGCTTACATGTATGGAATATTTCTTATAGTTTAAGAGATATTTAGACCAAAGTAAAACTTTGACTCTTTTTCGGACAGGTTTTTTTAGTTTTTTGAATTTGGTAGGCTCTACTAGGGTCCAAAATAAATCTAAAATATTGTCTGAATTCTGTACAAATTTTAAATAATTTTCGTTTAAAAACCATAAACCTATTTGGATTAAATAAAAAGTTATTTGAAATAGACTGTACAAAATTTTTCTCAATTCTGAAAGCATTTCTAACGTAAATGAATATAAAGCAAAATAGAGAATATTAGGGAAAACAATTGCCTCGTTAGCCCTTTCGAAACTTCGTTGATTATCAAATAATTTGCTTTAGTTTTTTTTTTTTTTTTTTTTTTTTTTTTTTTGAGGAGGAAAAAATATCAAAGTTACATTCTATAATTGTTCAAACCTCTTTTAACGGTAGGATGAGCAATTTACTGAAAAAGTGTATTTTTTAAACGAATTTTCCCGGATTGGAATTTAGGGTATTTTGGAATAAAAAAGTGGGAATAGTTTTGTAGTCCTACATTAAGAACAACATTGTTCATATATCTTAATTCTTGTAAAATTTATTTAATGTCGAATATTTTTTTGTACCGAAATTAAAAATTTTTGACCGATTTATTGATCATATTTAGTTTAAATAGTTTATTATTAACATATTATTATTTGTCAAGTAATTACGTCTTTAACGATATTAAATACTTATATAAAAATTTTACACCACCCTACAAAATATTTACTGAAACCTGACTCTCTCCCCAGAAATTTGGACATTTTCAATGAAAATATGCTCTGCAAGATTCTACGAAATAATTGAACAGCAATTTCAACATGTTTGCTGCTCTCAGGACCAAAGGTGTATCGTGGACCGATTACAACTAAAATAAGTAAGATTCATCTTTTGACCTAACAAATGGTAACACAGTCAAATACACTCAGTTTTATTAATATTGACCAGGGACTTTACTACACTGGGTGTCTGAAGGGTGTCTTTATTTAAATGAAACAAATTTATAAATTATTTTTATAGCAACAAGTTTATTGAAGTTTCTTTTACTTTTTGTTTCCATAATAGAGTTTTTTTATATCCATTCAATACCATTTATTATATAATTTTTGTTTTTAATCATTAATTATATTTCCATACAGTATGTGGTGAGTTTTTGGAGAGTTTTATTATTTTTTTATATAAATTTTGGGTTTAATTTTTAATATTTTTTGTTTTTGTTTTATTATTTTACATATAATACCAAATACATAAATTGTGTATTAAGACAAAATTTATTTTTATAATTTTTATTTATTTTTTATTTTGGTTTAAATATTTTATTTATGATTTTGAATTTTTATTATTATTATTATTTTTTGATAATTTTCTTTCCCAAAATAAAAATTATATTTTTTCAGTGTTGTTGGGGTTTGTGTATATATTTTTTAATTAAATTATATATTTATGTAAAATTATTATAAAATAATTATTAATTAATAAATTTATTTATTTATTTATTTTATATTTCACAATCAGACTTTAAATATTTAAAGAAAAAACTAAAAAATTTAAAAAATAATTCTATTTAATTGATTTATTTATTAAATATAAATGTGTAAGAGAGTGTGTAATGAGTGTTTAAGTGTTTTTGTGGATTTTTGTTAATTATTTTACATTATTTTTTCTATTTCAATTTTTTAAAAATCACAGCTTAATATAAGTATTTTTTAATATTTTATTTAAGTGAAAATTATATTTTTATTGTTTAATTATTAACTTAAATTATAAACAAAAACTCACTACCTTACGACTCACAATTTTTAATTTAATTTTACCATGCGTTTGCCTTCATTTTTATTAGTTTTTCATATGAACTTTCTTTCAATATTTTTTATTATTACTTTTTAACTTTAGTTGCTATTACGTATATTTTTTTCTTTTGAATTTCAATATTGCACAATTATCGAAAAAATTTTGTTTTTTTTTTTGGTATAGAAATTGTATTTCTATATTTTTTAATATTTTTTGTAACTATTAATTAGTACCTGAGAAGTTCATATTCGTATTAAGATTAAATCAAATTAAGACATAAAGAAATAAAAAAGTATAATTTTTTATTAAAAAATATTTTATTTATTTATTATTTTTAATAAATGCATGTGTGTATACGTTTAATTATTTTCAAATTTTATTATAATTATTATGAGTCTTTAAAATGCCCTGAGTTTTCAATATATTGGATTATATTTATTTATTCATATTTTTACTTATTTGTTAAGAAAAAAAAATAAAATAAATTAAATTAAATTTAATTAAAAATTTTAATTTCCGTTTTTTTATTTTATTTTTTTACCATACCATAGTTAATGCCAACATTTTTTCAATTTTGCTTACTCAGCAGTTCAGAACATTCTTTTCAAAATTTTGTTATTAATAATTTTAACTGAATTTGTAAATGGACGTTAATTAAAAATGTGTAACTCAAGCTTATTTAAATAATTGAAAAAATAATCATAAATTTAATTTTCATAAATGTATTACGTTTTCTAGTTCTCAATCTCATTGAAATTATTTCGAAATTCTTGGCTGTGTCGTCACTAAAGCATGGTTTGTCCAGCACTTTTTAGTCACTGTTTCGAATTAGTAATCCGAACGTCTAACAAGAAGGAATGCTATATTTGGCTATATATAATCTTTAGTATCCTCCTCCACAACCAATTTAGCAACATTTAAAAAAATCCTGCATTCTTCTCCTCCGTAATGTATCCAGAAATTACGTAGTCTATAATATTTTGCTATTATTGCAAAAATTTTCATCAATATCATCAATATTAAAAGTTCCGTTTTAGGAGGGATTCTACACAAGGTGCCCCATCCACAAATTTTGTTGTTCATAATGTGTTGTCAAATCACTATTCTTGTGCCTTCAATGTTTCGCTTGTAAAAGGATACCCCGCCCAGATACCTTATACAAAAAATAATAATAGTTATAGTATAAAATAATAATAAAAATAATAATAAATGTAATAGTTTTAACTAATGGCAAGCAATATCATTTTCATGAAAATTGAACAAGACATTTAGTAATAATCGATATTTAAATTTGTCCGCATTAATAATATGTTTCAGACATCGGTACTTAACTTTCTTCTAATTTGAGTTTGCCGATTTTATATTTATAATATTAAACTTCTTAGGACAAAAAAACTCAGGCCAAATTTCATTGAAATTTGTCAATTATTGTGGATTTGGGCGTGTCAACAACAGACTAACAGATAGACAGTCTGCTAAATCGACTCAGATATATACACCTTATGCGATCTTGGAAGATTCTTTCTTTTCGTTACAAAAAGAATTACAAATTCAATATACCCTCATCATCATATGTGGTGATCAAGGGTATAAAAACTCTACCCACTATACACACGTATAACACCATATGTATTTTATATTTTTTCCAGTTAATAGTTAAAATGTGTTACATATACAATTTCTAAATTAAATTTAAGTAACATTGGATTAACGATTTTATTAAAATATTCCAAAACCTCAAACTAACTGACGTAAAACGTAAAAAAATCGCAAATAATAAATTGAATCAAATTTGATTCTTATTTTTATAATTATGTGTACAACTCTATTTTGGAAGTATTTTTTATTAATTTAGTCACTCTCACTAATTATAACGTCTGTAAATACACATTAAAAAAATTAATATAATACAGTGATTTAAAAAAAATTCAAATTTTGTAAAAAAATTTTTGTCATAGTGTTGTTGTAATGTAATTTAAGTTGTATTCCTGAAATTTTGTACTCATTAGATCCGAAATGTTTTTGTTTGTTTTATCTTCCCATAAGATATTTTTTTATTTTTTAATGATTTTAATTAATTAATTAATTAAATAATGTGTGACATTATTTATCGATTTGTATTAAAATTAAACATTTATTAGATTTAAGTAAAAAAATTATTTTAAGCCAATAAAAATAAAAACAAAAATTTGTACTTTTTCTCATTAATAATAATTTTGCTTCATTTTTCTATATTTTACACATTATTTAACTTGATTTACACATTTATTTATTCATTTATTTTTGTTATAATTTTATTAATATAATTCAGATTGTTATAATTTTACATCAAATAGTTTGCTTTATTTTTTACAAAATATTTTTTTATTCAATATTATGTAAATATTAATTGTTCTGAACTCTTCGTAATAATTAAATGCCAAAAAGTTTTCGGGTAAATTTTATTAATTATTAAATATTAATTATTAATTATATTTTTGCTTTTACTTGTTTAGATTTTCTTTTGGTATACTGTAGTATGTTTTAAATATTTAATTTTCAATTATATACATAATAATGATAAAACTGAAGAAGAAACTTTAATTGAGGAAATAATTTTTTAATGATGAAATAATTAATGAATACCTATTCTGAAATAAAATTAGAATTTAATCATTTTAATCTAAATTTGATCATTTTAATTAGATTTTTTTCCGTAATCTAAAATTGCAAACAAAAAACTAATTTTTACATAATTGAAGAAAATACTTAATATTCCAGTCATAAAATTATTCTAATTTGAATTTAGAACGTACTCATACGGTTGAGATCACAATTATTTAAATTTTTTGCAGGCACAAAACTTATTTAGAAAAAATGTTATACACAAGAAATTAGAGACTTTCCAGATATAATCCGTGTGTTAATTTGTTTGAACTTTATTTTTGCCTCATAAATCGGAATATAACCTCTCTGTTCCTGAACCGATTTTGCTACTTTTAAATGTTTAAGACAATAAGAAACAATGTGGCCAAAATATATATAAATGATATACTTAATCTCGTCCACTTATGGTCCGGAGAAGTATACTAGATAAATATCATATGTAAACATCATTTTTATGATATCAACAGGGACTATAAGAAGATAAAAATGTTTGAAATTGTATAAGAAACATAAGTTTGGTATGTGGTTAAATTTTATTCAATATACAAATTTTTGAGATCCCATAACTCACTACTTAGATCCGCTATAGGGACCTAATTTTCATGGTTATAAAGTTCTGCTAAGTGAAATTTCAAATAAATCCAGACAGCCGATCAAAATTTATAGGTTATAAAAGAACTGACCGGATATGGACAAATTTAATATGAAATAAAATACATATAATTTTAAAGGAAATAATTATAATATCGTTCAACTATACTGATATTTTTCAGAATTTAATAAATTCAATTGTAATTGTTAAGCCCTGTTCGCTTAGCATATTTGCAAAATTAATGTGATTTAAATCGGAAAAAAATTTTCTCAAATGTCAATTAGCCGTGTTCTGTTGAATATATAAAAATACTTGTAGTTCTTTAAAAAAACTTGATGACCTTTTTTTCAAATTAGTGCGGCAAAATGTCACGAATATTATGGTAAGATTTGAAATCAAATGCTTATAAGATTTTGCTGATTTCATATATGAATCCTGGAGGAATATTAAATATATGAAAATTTAAATGTCTAAGGAGGTCTTTTTGATCACCTTTTATTTCAGTTAAATTGGACGTTTTTTAAATTAATTAAATAAATTTAACAAGTTTTGTTTATGATGCAGAAGAATAAGTTTCCAAATTAAAAGTTATTTTCAAATATTTTGGATTGAAAAATAAAATAAAGCCAATTAAAATTTTATGTAAATACTTTTTATTTTCTTCTGTTTAATTTCCTTTAGAAACTAAAATTTAATAAAATAAACGCATTTTTAAATAATACAAATTCTAAATTTAATATATATTTGTGAATATTATTTTTTATGGTTGCAAATTAAGGAATTTGAGTTAAATTAAAAAGAAAAAACTAAAAGGAAAATTATCAATGAATATAATACAAAATTTAAAATATAATTAATAAAAACGTTTTCTATATTATTATTCTTTTATATTAATTCTTAGTATTTAATTTAATAATTATTTTAATCTATGGGATACCTGAGTTGTTATTTTTTAATTTATATTTATTTTTTATTTATTTATTTATTTAATAATTATTATTTTATTTTAATTTTGCACGTGTGACTAGGTTTTTGTATGTGGTTGTGTAGTTAAGAGTGTCTTTATATATTTTTCTATTAAAATGTTTCCTATTAAAAAAAGAGAAATAACATTTTTTCTATTTTTTTGAAAATATATAATTTTAAATTTTATAAAATATCTTGGTAATAATTTTGTATAACAGTCTTATCCTCGTTTTCAAATAAAAAGTATTCGAAAATTATATCTATTCAAAATATTAAGCCTTGTTTCAAAAAAATCGATTATTTGGGGAGAAAATACTTATAACTCTATACTGTGTGAGATAAATGTCATATGTTAGCATATTTTAGAAACTGTCAACAAAGAAACAATTTTGTTTTACAAGATACCTGTTTTTGAGACCCCATAACTTTGTCTATAAATCCGCTATGGGTTCCAGAGTTTCAAAGTTATAAAGTTATACTCCTCTGTAACCAGTACATAAAATATCTTGCCAGCCGATCAAATGTTATTTCCAAAGAAAGCCAATCTTGAGAGTTATATAGAAATCTATTTATCTTTTTTAAAAAAATATTAAAAATGTTTGGTTAAAAACTTAAGTTCCGTTAACATACACAATAGGCCCATTAATTTACATTGTCAAAAAATAAAACATCTGTCTTATTGTCTGCTATCAATCAATAATAGAATAATTTCATTTTTATATTTTCCATAATTTATAATTTGTAATCGAGCAAGCAATTTTTTATCAAATTGAAATTTGGAACTCCACAAATTTGAATTGTCCAGAAATTTCATTATTCATAAAAGTCATAATTGATCTTTGCCCATTTTCAATGGCAAATATGAAAATTTCTCTCACATTTATGTATGTGATATAATAAAACCATTTATTTAGGGGCCGAACAATTCTATATATAAAATAGAAATTGTAATAAATGATCCATTTCAGTAAGATAAATAAAAAGGGCATAGATCGATTTAACCCTTTTCGTCCTTTATCTCTTATTTGAAAGTACTTGAAGTCAAAAATATTTTAAAACGGGACTTAACTAATAACAGATAAATACACAATCCTTTAATGAATTTATAATGAAAACTTCCAGAAATTCGAACATTTTTAAATGAAAAATTAAATAATAATTTAATTTTGGATTTCAAAATGGATCACGTTTAGCATAAATATATTAAAATTAAAAAACCTGTTTGAGAACAACCGATTTTTAATTCTTCTTTGTGTATATGTAGTTTATTAAAAAAGGAAATACACTAGAGCCACGATTTGCGTCGTTTCGTTTTTCGAGGCTTTTAAAGAACTAAAAAAATCAATTTACGTCGTTACAATTTCTAGATGCGTCGGTCCGATCTGAGTCGTTTTGACCCCAGTTTGCATCGGTTTTATTTATGTTGTTTTGATTTCGATTTGGGTTGTTAGAAACGGTTAAATTTTTTTCTAGTTTAGTCGATTACCATTTTTATTTTTCATTGATTTGATTTGCGTCCCGTTTCTCCGGTGCCTATTAACGACGAAAGATGGGACTCTAATGTATACGAAAATCATTTAGTCAATATTTAGAACAAGACTGTTTACACTAAAAACGGTTAAAAAATAAAAATAAAAAGTGAATTTAATTGAAAATTATTATTTTATTTTTGTTTCCAATTATTTTTTATTTGATTACAAAATAAACAAAAGAAAATTAAAAATTTTAACAAGAAGAATTTGTTTAACAAAAATGAATCTGTGTTTTGTTGTTTTTTATTTTATTTGAATTTTATTTTTAATAGATATTATTTATTATTTTTTGTACGTATTTTTTTCATTTATTTATTTAACAAAAATTTACTTAAAAATTATAAAAAATAATATTTAAAACTAATTTTTACAACATATAAACAAAATGTATATATATATATATATATATATATATATATATATATATATATATATATATATATATATATATATATATATATATATATATATATATATATATATATATATATATATATATATATATATATATATATATATATATATAAGAGAAAATTATACAATTTACAAAAAAAAATATTCATATAGTATTTGTTATTGTATTATATAATGTATAAAGGTTTGTTTTATAAAAAAATCTTAATTTTTTATTTATTAAATTTAATTAATCATAATTTAAATTTTGTTGTTTTAAAAATAAAAAAGGGTGGGTTTAAAAGGGATTAATATTTTTGTTTATAAATTTCTGTAGATCTTTTTTCTTAGATTGTTTGCAAAATGGCGACATTTTCTTGCAACCGGTTTTAAAAATTTCGTTTTTTACGTAAATTTTACAAAGAAATTATTTTTAAGCTTATTTTTTATTATTGTGTTTTTAAAGATAGAAAAAGCTTGCAAATTATAAAGGTAGAAATAAGATGGTTATTTTTCTTATTCTTGTTCTTGCTTTTGTTTTTATAATTTTCTTAAAATTTTAATTTTACATTAAATGCCTAAATTTATAATTTTGTTTACTTTTTGTAAGGATTATACGTATATATTTGTAAGTTTTTTTTATTAATAATTTTTTTATATAAAGTTTATTATTATTTCAATTAATTTTTTTTAGATTTTTTTGTAACCTTGTTGGTTGTATTTATATTGTTTTCTAAGGTTTAGAGCCTAAACAATTAAATTATTTTAATTTTAAGATTTTAACTATTTTATTTTCATTTGCATTTGTTTTTATTTTCATTTATTTTGTTTTCATAAAAATTTTGTTATAAACTTCTTTCGAATTTTCGAAAAGAAAAGAAGTTTATAAAATTTATAAAGCCAAACTTTTTGTGGTTAAGTTTTTGTTTTTATTTTTCTTTTTTTTATAAAAATTTTTCTATGGTTTAGATTGGTTAAATTTTTTTTTATTTTTATTAAAAAAAAAAACTTATTATTTTTTCTTTTAAGTTTTAGATTTTGTTTTAAATATAGTATACTTGTTTTTTTTTAACTTTTGTTTTTATTTTAAACATAAAATATATTTTACATAATTTAGTTAATAATATTTAGTTTTTAGTTTATTATTTTTATTTTTAAATTTTCATGCTTAAATAATTTCTTTGTATTTTGCAAATAAAGTTGTTTCTTCTACAGTTATTTTAAAATTTAATTTTTTATATTATTTTTCTTTATAATTAATTATTAAATTTATATGCTTAAAAGTAAATGAAATAATAATCGTAATTATTAGAAATAATTCATAATTTTGCCAAAAATATTTACAAAAACCTATCTAAATAAAACGCTCTTGTTTTGCTTTTTTTTATAATTAATATTTAGCCAAAAGTTTTTTTCCATTTTTTTGTTTTTGTTTTAATTTTAAAATTTTACATCCAAATATTTATATTTTTAATTTAATAATTATAATTTTGTTTAATGAAGTTTTTTGTTTTGTATTTTTTTAATTTATGCCTAAATATTTTATAATTTTTAGTTAAAAAAAATAATTTTTTCCTCTTTTCTTTTTTTTGTTTTTGTAATTATAGCCAAAATGTTTTTATTTTAATAATTTTGTATGAAATCCAAAGTTTTGTTTTTTATGTTTAGCGATTTTTTACATAAGTTCTTTGTAAATATTGTTGTTGTCAAGCCTAAAAGTTTTTTTTAGATTTATGTAGATGTTGTTGTTGTTGTTTTCGTTTGTTTAAAATTAATAATTCAAAATTTGCATTTTTGTTTTTAAGGGCCAAAAAATATAATATTTGTTTATAATTATAATTAATTGATTAGTCACCACTTTACTTTAATAAAATTTTAATTTTGAAATATTTTATTAATTTTGTTTTCAGAAATTAAAAAAAGTTATAAAGAATTTTATAGTCGGTCAAGCCCGACTATGCAATACCCTACACAACAGTGTTAGTTATAAAAGGTAATTAGGAAAATTAATGAACTTAATATTGAATTCATTACATTATTGTGACAATATATATACGATTTCAAACGATTATTTCAGGGGGGGGGGGGTGGAATGACATAGCTGGAAGAAATTATGGACCGTCCCAAGTAAAATTTCGTACTACAACTAAAAATCTTGTAAATTGCAGTGTTATTTTTATTAATAACAATAGTTATTGTTATCGCCACTAAAAAAGTTATTTCAATAAAATGCTTATTTATTCCCTTTATAATTTTTCATTGATAAAAATAGTTATTGTTGTCGCCACTAAGATATTGTTATTGCCAATAAAATTATTGTTATTTAATTTATTTTTCTTTTTTATTCTTTTCCTTATAAATTTGATCACTTTACAACAGTTTTTTACGACGGGCTGTTGAAAAACAATAAAATTGTGATCAGTCAAACTTATATCCAAACATATTGTGACAACAATATGTTTGATTTAAACCCTGAGAAATAATGTTTCAACCCGCGTTTAATTTGGCATATCGCTTTATAATATCATACGACTTATTTATGACAAATTTCGTTAAAATCGTTTTATATTAACAGAAATAGACCCATCATCAAAAATTTCAATAGGATTTGTCTTTGAGTCAAAACAATAACACATGCCAAATTTCATCAAGATATTTTTAAAACTGCGATCTGTCAGTTGTTCTCTACAATGGCATGACAGCTTAACAGCCAGACAGACGGACGGACATCTTTAAATCGACTTAGAAAGTGATTTTTGGTCAAAGTTTTTTAAGAAGCAGTTGTTTCTGCACTTTTGCACAAACGCATAATATCCCAAACCTATAAGGTGGTGTAGGGTATAAAAACAATAGGTGTTACAAAATTTAAATGAAAATAAAAATATAATTATTCTTAAGTTTTAAATTATTATTGTTTTGTTTGTTTGTTTGTTGTTTAAATAGTCTTATCTATTGCAAAAATTTTATTTTTTTTGAGGTAGTTCAGTTACTATTGCAGCTTTTTTGTGATATTTTGTCTTTAGGTTTCAATTTATCATATTTGTGATTAAATTACTATGTTATTGTTTCCTTGAATTATATTCATTGTTTTTGATTTGATTGTTAGTTAATGAAATTAATTGAAAAATACAAAATAATTAATGCTGACTTGAATCCAAAAAAAAAAAAAAAAAAAAGAAAAACAAAAGTTGGAATTTATTAGAAAATATTGGAAAAAATAACAGATATTGCAAATATTCTTTAAAAAAAATAATTTTTTTATTAAAAAAAGTGTAGTGAAATATTAAATACTTTTAATATTGTTTTTAGCCTCAATTTTTAAAAAATTTTGTTTGTATTCAATTGTCAGCTTTTATTTTGCATATGTGTGTATACAGTTTGTTGAATATTAAATTAATTAATAAAAATAAAAACAAAATTATAATAATTTACAACAATTCTGAGGTATATGAGTTCCTGTGCGTTTTGTTTTAGAAACAAAAGTAAAATTAAAATTATCACTAAAATTAGCTTAAAAACTTAAAACTAAAAAAATAATAAACACAAAATTTTTTAATAATAATTAACAAAAATATATATTAAAAATATAAATCTTATTAAAGTAATAAAAAAATCATTTATTTTTATTTAACAGAATTTCTTTAAAATTTGTAAAATTTAGAATTCTATAAAATCAATTTAACGTATCCTTATAAAATAATAAAAAATTCAGACTCCTTGAGAACATTAAAATGATTTTATATAATTTCTTTATTTAAAATTTCCAAAGAAATTTATTGCTTAAATAAAAAACAAATGATTTTTTTAGATTAATTAAAATAAAAAAATAATAAACATTTTAAAAATAACTTAAATTTTTAAATTGAGGTAATTTAACGGTTTATTGTTGTTATTGTTTTATTAATTTTATTTGTTTAAACAATGAATACAAACTATTTGTTTATTAAATTGTTTTTTTTTCTTCAAATTTATTGAAATATTGCCGTATTTAAGTTTTCTTTAGTATTTGAATTTTATGTTTTTTAAAAAATTTAAAATTAATTCGAGCAAATTATTTATAAAAAAATTACATTTAATAATAAAATAAAGTGAAAATATTTATTAGTTAAAAAAATGTTTATATTAAGGATTAAAAATAATAATAATATGCAAATTATTTTCAATAATAAAAATTTAATTTTCAAATAAAATTTCGAATTTTTATTATTGAATTTAGTTTTGCTGATCACAGAACAAATGGTTTATAGTTATTTTATTATTAATGTTAATATGTTAATTATTAATTATTTCAATTTATAAAAATTCTATATGTTTTACGATTCAATAATTAAAACAAAATAAAAAAACAAGTTTGATTTAAATTTAATGATATTTTGTTTAATGTTTTTTTTTATAGAATTCCTTTTAAAATAAAGATCCTTTATGATGGAGAAACAAGTACAAGTGTTATAATCGGCTATGCCGAACCTTCAATACCCTCCACCACAGCTAAAGTGAATTAAATACGTTACGTTTCGTACGTGTACACTAAATAATTTGTTCTTAAATGTAACACAAGAACATTTAATGAATCATAAAATTAGTTATTGACTATAACATTCTTTCTACTGAACCGATTTTGAACCGAATTTTTGAAATGGTAATGAAATATGTACTATACGATTTATAATTAACAAGTAGAGGTTGCCTTAGACATCGGTTTATATCTACTAACATACTGAACCGATTTTTAAAGTTTTACATAGCAAACTTCTCAGGACTATAAGAAATACTCAAGCAAAATTTTATTGTGCTTCGTTCCTTATTGTGGATGTGAGCTTGCCATGAGACATAAAGACAGATGGACAGACAGACGGACATAGCTAAATCGACTCAGAATTTGATTTGATACAGAAATATATACATTATGGTATTTGAGGTGATTTCTTCTTAATATTACACACAGAATGACAAAGTTAATATACCCTCCTAACCACTTGTGTTGGTGGAGGGTATAAAAAATTGAAATTGCAAATTTTTCAAAATTAAGAGGATCTTTAAGGAATATTGTAAATATTGCTGGATGTAATTTAAATATGAAGTTTATATGTTTTTTGTTTGTATTGTATTTTTATTTGTTCTAATACCCTGTATAAATGTATAGAGGATAAAATATTGTTTTATTTTATTATTTTTTTTAATAATTAAAAATTCCTAATTTTATTTTTTTCCTTTTATCAGGGACTGAGTTTGTTGATTAAAGAAAAACTCAATCTAATTTTCTTTTTTTAAAGTTTTAATTTTTGTGAAAGTAAGAAAAAAAGTATTAGAAAATAAAAACATTAGATTTGGCTATTTGTTTGTTGCAGTTTTTGTTTTGCTTTGTTTGTTAATCTTCTTGTTGTTGTTTTTTCATTAAAGGCTTCTTTAAGGTTCACAGAAACATAACGTTGGATATATACTATATTTATATATTTGAATATATTTTATAAAATATTTTTATTTATATAATATATTTATTTTTTTTTAATTAATTACTATATAATTCTTTTATTATTTATATGTAGATTTTTTTGCTTTTTTCATAATTTGTTAAAAGAAAATATTATTTTTTAATATATTTAAGTAATTTTTATAATATTTAATAAATTTTCTTTCAAATAATAAAAAGTAAATAATAAAAGCGTAATTTACAATTTTTCCATAATTTTTTTATTAATATTGCTTTAAAAATAATGTTATTAAAAAAACTCAATTTATAATATTTTTTTAAGCCGAAAAATGCAATTTTGAATTTTGTTTATTTTACTTTATTTCAAACTTTTAAAATTTTTATATTAATTTATAAAAATTTTAAATAGTTTTTATGTTTATTTTTAGTGAAAAATGTTTTCCAAAGGGTGTTTGTGCCAAAGGGGATTTTGTTTCTCTGTTTGAATTTCTTTTGTTGTTATAAAAAAAATTAAATTATATTTTTTTATTTTTTACGTTTAACAAGTTTCCATGAACGTTTTTGAATTGTATTTAGTTTTGTTTTTTTTTTTTGTTAACTATATCAGCTTTTCTTAATTATTTTATTTTTTATTATTAAATGTTTAATGGTGGTTTTATTTTTTGTTTAAATATTTTTCATAAGTTTGTTTATTTTTTATCATTTAATATTTTATTTAATAAAAAATTTAACTACTTTTTTAATATTTTTTATTATATAATTATAGAGGCACCCAATTTACCAATTCTTTTTTTAATAGTTTGTTATGGTTATGTTGTTATTGTTGTTTTAAAAATAATAAAAAATTATAAATTTGATTTTCTGTTTTTCTGGATTGTTTCGTTCACTTTAGATTTATTTGAATTTTGAATGCCAAAAGTATTTTAGTTACGATTTTATTTTTTAATTTTCAACAGAGAGAAGGGGAAATTTTACATTTAGTTTAATATACACTAGAGCCCTGACTTACGCCGTACCAATTTGCGGCATTTTAATATGGAACTGATTTACGCGTTTTTATCCCGATTTCCGTCGCTAGAAACGGTAAAATTTGTATTGCAGCATTGTGAATTGCCATATTTAGCATCACTGATAACACCAAAGTAAACAATTTTCCACAGATACAGTGATAAACCACTCCAATCTGAACGGGATACTATAGTTAGAAATCATTTATTAGTTAAGAAATAAATAAGTAAATGAAATAAATTAAAATGTATTTATAATTGATTTTTTTTATAAAAAATACAAATTTATTTGCCTTGTTTTCAATATTTTTCTCAATAAATTAATGATTCGTTTTCTTTTCGTTTCTCCGGCGACGCAAGTCGGGCTTTAGTGTACTCTAATTAAAGAAATTCTATATAAATCTACTTTTTAATAAATTAAAATTTCTTTTATAAAATTAATTTCGAAAACATGAACATTTTCGAAAATATGTTCCCATAAAAGTTATCAAAATTATTTCATTTTTTATAACTCTCTCTCTCTCTCTCTCTTTCTATCTCTCTCTTGAAAATACATAAATTATGAAAAACTTAAAAAATCATAAGAATTTTCAAAAAAAAAATGTTTTTTTTCTTTTAATTTATAATTTTTTTGATTTCGCCAAAAGTAGAGCAGGGGGAAGAGTGTGGAGTTAAAAAAGAATATGTTTATAATATTAAGTGTTTGTTTTATGTGTTTGTCTGCCTTACATAGAGCTGGGAAGTAACATGATTTCATTATTCTATACCTATTTTTTTAATATATACAAACGAGTATAATAAATGAAGTTGTAACTTCTAAGCTCCGACTATTTGTTTTTTTATGTAAAAAAGAGACAATTAAATTAAAAATTAACGAAAATATTGTAGTATATTGTATTGTATTTATAATAATGTTATTGCAGGTACTTGTGGTTACTATTATTTTTCTTTTCTTTGCTTTAGTTTTGTTTTATCAATTATAACTATTTTCTTTGCTTGTTTTATTGATCTATTGTAAGTATGTAAGTATGTATGTATGTATGTATGTATGTATGTATGTATGTATGTATGTATGTATGTATGTAGAAACGTATATTTTATAGGACTTATGGTGAAATGAGATTTTTAAATAAAATTAAATTAAAACAAGTAAAAATGTTATAGTCGATCAAGCCCGACTATGTAATACCCTACACCACATTGTTGGTTGTAAATGACAGCTAAAAAAATTATGAACGGTCCTCGTATAAATTTCTGAATTATTATTATGTGGGAAGTACATTATTATGATACTTACATTTATGTGAAATTTATGCTTTTAAAAAGAATTTTTTCTCTTTATATCGGATCTAAAAGATTCGTTGTATATGTGAGACTTATGCCTTTTAAAGTAATATTTTGAAGAGGGCTTGCATGGGAACGATTTAGAATACTATATAGGGAGTACATTTATATGAGAGCTACCTTAAATATTGGACCGAATATCAGCAATTTCAGTAGACTTTATCCCTGAGCCAAAAAAAATAACATGCACTAAATTTTATCACGATATCTCAAAAAATTGTGTGTACACAACATTTACATGGACAGTCAGCCCTACAGATATATGGACGAACGGAAGGACATCGTTAAATCGACTCAAAAAGTAATGCTGAGTCGAACGGTAGACTTAAATTGAATGTTACAACATTTTTGCTATATATATCCAAACCACCTACGGTGGTGTAGGGTATAAAAATCAATGAAATAATAATTAAAAATAAAAAATAAAATACTTTTTAAGTTACTGATGTTGTTTTTTATAAATATAAAAATGTAAAACTTAAAACAAAAAATTCAAAATAATAATAATAAAAACTATTTTTTTAAGTTAATAACAATTTTGTTTTTGTTTAATTTAAATAACAAATTAAAAAAATAATAATAATAAAAGACAAAAGAAATGGAAGTTGTACTTGTTTTCTGTTTTATAATTATTTTGCATGAATTTGAATTTATGGAAGCATTTGTTTTTGTTTTGTTTTGTTTTGTTTTTTTTTTTTTGTTTAATTTTGCTCGTATAAAAAAAGGATTAAATTATTAACTATTATTGTTATTATATTGTTACTATTGCTTTTTTACTATTGCAAATTTGCTATTTTTTGTTTGTTTGCTTGTTTTATTTTTAGTTTAGTTTTGTTTTTTCTTCTGTTGCTTTGATTATTTTCAGTTGCATTTTAAGGTACTTTTGTAATGTTGCAGTGTGTGTGTTTTTTGTGTGTTTTGTTGTTGTTGCAAGTGTTTTCTTTAAGTAGAATTTAAGTTTATTTTAAAGGAAATTTATTGCAATTTTTTGTTTATTCTTATTATGAATTATTTTTGTTCTTCTTGTTTATATTTTTTCCGTTAAAAAATAATTTTAAAAAATATAGAAAAAAAATATATAAAAATAATAATCAATCCAAAAACGTTCAAACTTTGTTTTAATGTTTTTCATATTTAATTTATTTTCTGTAATTTGTTTGTATGTTTGTTTCTTTTGTTTCTCTCGTAAGGCTTTTTTAGTTCTTTTTATCAATTTGTTTCTTTTTAATTTTAATTTCAATATGTAAATTCATGTTTTTGTTAATAAAAAAAAAGAAGTTCACTTCAATATTTGTTTATTTGCATTTGTTTCATATTTTTTCAAATTTGTATAAAAAATACATAAATTTTTTATTTCCTTTTAAAAAAATTAGCACCCTGAAAACGATTTTTCAGTCGGATTCACTTATTTTTCTTTTTTCTCCTTTGTTTTGTTTTTGTTTTATAGAATTATTATTATTATTTTCATTGACTATATTTGTTTTAACGATTTCATATTTGTTTAAAATTATTATTTTTTTAATTAGTTTGAAACAACAATAAACATAAAAAAATTTGCTTAGAAAACAAAAAGTAATTCTAAATTTTCTTTTTAGTTTCAGTTATTTTTTTACATATACATAAAAACTAATAAAAGGAAACACTATTTTATTTGTTTAACAAAAAATAAAAATAAAAAAGATAATAATAATAAAATTTGAAATGCTTTTAGGCTTTTAGTTTAGAACATTTTATCATTTTGGCGTTTATCATTTGCTATTGTTTTATTTAACGCCCTATAAATTTATTTTAAGTTTTTTCTTTTTTAGGTTAGAATAATTTATTCATCTATAATTCCAGCAACAGCAGTTGCAACAGTAGTTTTGTGGTTTTCCACAATTTTTTTCTTTAAAGGAAATGAGTGCAATAATTAATTTTTATTTAATGAGGCAGATTTTTCTTGTAAAACGGCATTATCTTCATTGGTTTTTTCCATTTCTTTAGGTTCGACGTTTTCTACTTTTAAAGTTTCCTTAATAACGGCAGTTGATTTTAAATATTCTTCCACATCTTTAGCTTCGTTATCATCTTCTTTAGGTTTCTTTGTAGGTGATTTTGTAAAATCAAGGGGTTTGTCATCGTAAACCTCTTGGATTTTGTTCTCTTGTTGATGTTCTGTTTTTGTTATCTCTTTGGCTATGCTACTATTAATGGAAGTTTCAGATTCTAAATCCTCTGCTTCTCTGGATTCACACATATCAGAGGCATTAACCTCAGCAGATGTGTCCATAGAAGTTTCGGTTTCAGTGGTTTCTAAAACTTCCATTTCATGGGATGTATCGTATTGTTTAGCCAATTTCTGTGGGGTAGAGGTTACTTCGGGTCCTTTGAGGGATACGTCGGGATCTAAAATATCCGAAGATGATGTTGTCGCTGTTGTTAAATTCGAAATTGTTGTTGTAACATTCGAAGGTAATGATGTGGATGCTGCTAAAGATGTGTTCATGTTGGTATTTGTATTTGTTGTTGTGGTTGTGTTGGTAGTATTTGTTGTCGTTGCCGCTTCACGCCTCTGCATACATTTTTCCAATGCCATTTTTAATGATTTACGTTTACGTTGTTTTGCCTCTTCCTTTTGTGCACTCATAACTACTGCTGCCGCCGCTGTTGCGGCCGCATCCTATTGTGAATGATTCGCGGCCGCTGCTGCAGCGGCAGCTACTGAAGCTGGAGCAATGGTGGCCCCAGCACTTAAACCGATCTCTTGTTTATGTTCGCGAGCAATGTGACGACGTACTGTATTGTTACGAGTAAATGTGCGAGAACAGAATGGACATGGTACTCGTATTCCCTGATGGCGCTGTCTTATATGGGCTCTTAGATTTGTTTCATAGCCATACAAACGATCGCAATACAAGCATTTGAGCTTTTTGCCTTTAACACCAAGTTAAGAGATAAAAGAGAAAAAGTTTACGGATAATATTTTTTAGCCAATTGAATTACGAAATTTACTAAATTTTGATTATTATTATTTTTTTTTTGACTTAAGATTTTCTGTTACTTACCATCTGCTGTATTCACCATACCACTGTTTTTGTTATTCAATTTTGTGGCATTCCAGACATTTAACATATCAGCTGGGGCTATTGAAGCTGCTAAGCTGCCTGGTAATGTACCATCAGAATTTTTCAGACTCTCCAACAAAGCGGTTGGTGTGGTGGGTGAGGTATTTGAGGTGGGTGGTGGTGGAGGTGAATAATTCGAATTTTCCAATTTTACTCGCAAATCTTCAGCACAATTCTATAATAAAAGTTATTAATATTTTAACAATTTTCTTTACAAAAACAACAACAACAAACTCACTTCTCTTGATTCATCTAAATCCTCATGGTCATCGTCATTATTTGCCTCTTTTGTACTTCCATTGTTACGCTCCGATTTTACAGATCTATCCAAACTGCTGGGGGCATTGCCATTACCACCCGTAGTGCTGGGACTGTGATTATCGAAACGACTGTAAATATAATCCAAGACATTCATTTTAGTCAAAATTAAATTCTTTTATTTTCCTCACAACTATCACAAAATTCACCTTGATTGCGGAGAGGCTCTTTCCGAGTGCATGGTATCTGCTTCGGTTGGAGCTGTTGATGAAGCACTGGACGATGGTCTGTGATAGGGAGGTTTGCTGATGGGACTTGGACATTCAGAAGGATTTTTGGAGCCATCACGTAAGACACTACCACGGACTTCCTGTTCAGCATAGGGGCTACGGAGGGCACGCTTGCGCAGTGGTTCATATGACATAGGACGATGGTACATGGGCGGCACATAGGAAGGCATTGCTCCCAGTGTTGAGCTGCTCGGGTGCATTAGTGAATCGCATTCTTGCTTCAAACTATTGGTGGAACCACCGAGATGGTGAGCGGCGCCTGCACCACTACCTAGACCAGCGGCGGAACCACCACCTAAATTGTTGTTGCTACCCAAACCAACCACGGAGCCGGGAGGACCAGCAATAATGCCTCCACCGCTGCTGGGACAACGATCCGGCAAACCAATACCGCCACCACCACCGCCGCCTGGAGCATTTATGCCTCCAGCAGGACTGTTCATATTGATAGCACCCATACCAGGACCGCTAAGATTTCCATTGCCACCACTTATACTGTTGCGTATGCTACGACGACCATTGGGAGAGTCTAAAGCCGAAGACTCAATGTGTTGTTGGGCTTGTTGAGCAGCCAAACGTCCTGTTTCTGTCGACAAACCTTTTACCTAATTTAAAATGTTAGGGAGGGTTGTAAATAAAATAAATGCTGTTAAATATTTTGATGCCAACCTGTAAATTTTCGGCAGATTTCAAAAAACTATTTAGAGCCTCTTGTGATACATGAACTTCACCTTTGTACATAAACTCTAGCAAAGCGGCCATATTATCCGATGATGTAGCCTCTAATATAACCACACATTGTCCATTTGTGGGTGTAGTCTCGAAGAGATCGGCAAACTTTTTTGAACATGCTGCCAATATTAATTTGTGAGCCTTAAAAACTGTGCCTGTAATTGGAAGAAGAAAATTTTAGAGAAATTAGTTTAAGTTTCTAAAAGTATGTCATATTTATTTTTATAAACATACATACATACATACATACATACATACATACATACATACATACATACAAACATACATATAAGTAAGTTATTTATATTTATAACCTTAAGATGTCATAGAAACAAAAATTTTCCTTAACAATTTTGACAAAAAAAAAGAAAAAATATAAAATAAAAATTTTCTTTTTAAACTGCTACAACCACCCACCAACCCAACCACCTATCATCCCCAAGATTTTTTCAATTTTATTTTATCAAAATTCATAAACAATTGCTTTAACAGCAGGATTTTTATATTTGTGTGTGTATGTGTGTGTGCGTGTGTTTAATATAAACTTAAACGCATACAGTTGACAGCTGTTCAATTTTCTCACATATTTCCCAAAGGATTTTTTCTTCTTTAACAAATATTTCTTCTTATATAACTCAATATATCTTTATATATACTTTCACTTTTAGTTTTCATTTTCTTATAAAACGATCTGTAAATCATTGAGTTTTCTAGGGAAGTAAAGACTTTGTATATGTATGTGTTGACAACTGTCGAGCTGTCATTTCAAATTTTCTTAAGTAAAAAGTTTGGCAAAGGAAAAAAATACAACAAGTGGTGCTCCATCATAAACAATGAATTATGAAAAAAACTTTAACCTAAAAATATTATTATTTACTTTGTTCGGTAAATTTCTTATACAATACTCCTTCTTCTTCTTCTTAATTTTTTCTTAAACAAATGCCAATGTTGTTTATTTGAAATTAAGGTTATTAAAATATCTCAAAAAGTACTATGTTTTGTAATAATTAAAAAAAATCTAATAATAGTTAGAACAGATGTGGAATTATTGCAAATTTAATAATTTTAAAATGTATTCAATAGATTTCAAAAATATGGAATCCGGTGCATAGAACTGTTACCGATTTTATGGTAAAAATGGAATAAAACCAATTTCTGATACGTAGTTCTGAAGTAATGCATATTGCGATCTGAGTCGATTGAAAATACCGGAATTAAATTTAGCAACAGAAAATTTATGTCACACCATATTCCATAATTTAAGTTTCGTCATTGGTTCAACTGGTGCCATAATAGGAGAGATATTAAAAACTATACAGACGCCAGCTTTGAAAGTAATAACGATATATTCTGAAAATGACAATAGAGTAACAACATTGAATCAAAGATATGTCAAATTATATTGAACGATATGTCATACTATAACTAATAATATACACATCGTCATTTTTCTTGCACAATAAAACAGAATATATTGAAACTGTACAGCTGCCTCTTTTGAAAGTAATAACGATAAATTCTGAAAATAATAATAATATATAATATATTTTAAAATTTATTCAGTTTTCAGTAAAGAAGGGGCAAGGATTGTGCTATGAGATAGTTAGACTAAAATTTTTATCTCGAAATTAATACTTTTGAAACACACAAAATATAGCTATATCTCGAACTTATCCGATTGGCTCAATAGTGTTTACAATTTGTCGATTATCGAAATGATAGAATTAAAATTATTTCTGATATCTTGATGTGAAGTGATGCATATTTCAGTAAAAGTGATCTGCATCGATTTAAAAAGAGTCGAATTTTTGTGTGCTATGAGGCGGATAAGCTAAAACTTTTTTCCGTTTACGAAATCAATACTTCTGAAACGCACAAATTATAGCAACGTATTAACCTCTTTTGATTGGCTCAAATGTCTTTACCATTTGTCGTCTATTCAAAACTAAATATTAGGAACAGAGATTTCATATTTGGTATATTTTGTATTTGTACCAAAAAAAAAGGAATTTAAAAAGTACATCATTATCAGAAAACTAGGATTTATTAAATTGTTGTCACAAATTGGAATCAAATACTATTTTTTTAAATACATTTTTAGATATTTAATCGGAAAATAATAAAATATATATTGAACTCAAACTCCAATTAAAAGTACTTTTCTTTAATTTTGTATCAAAATGTTTTTCATATACAATTTAAGAGCGTTTTTGTCGGAACCATTTAAAAGTTTTAAAATAATAGAATAAGACATTAACTTCATTAAAAAAGTCGTTTTTGAAAATTGAATTTAAATTTTTTCAAAAAAAGTTTTTTGGTGCAAAACCAAAATCGGTACTTTTCTTATACTTCCACTAAATTTTTCCGATTTACAATTAAAGTTCGTAGTTTTTTCTTTTTTTGCCGGTTGTTGATTTTTCTTTTTTCACAATTATTTGTACCTGTCAGAGTTGAATAAATATTTGTAACCATTCCCTTCCCCTAATGGGAAAAGTAAGGTACTTTTATGTATTTTGAGAAGAAAATAAAACAAAATAAAATAAATAAAAATATCACCCTCCAGCTGTGTTCTTTTCTTAAAGATGTTTATGGACCAAAAGTTCAAAAGCAAAAACCATTCACAAGAAAATGTCGATATTTTTTCTTTTATACACAACAATATTTTCTTTTGCGTGTATGTGTGTGTATGCTTAAAAGAGGGTGGAAGGAGGATTATATACATATACATCCCATACATATATATCCTAGTAAAATCGTTAAACGATTTGGCGCTTTTACGATGGATGAATTTGTCTTCGTATTTTTTTGTTTGTTTTTATTTTAAATATATTTTGTATTTGTTGAGAAGTTTTTGTTGTTGATTCAAGACCAAGGAAATGATTGTTCACTTTTTTCGGTATACAGTTGTCCTTATTCTTATATATTGTTTATGTTGTTTTTGTATATATATACTTATTTAACAGTATAATATTATTTATATGTATTGTATGTATGTATGTATGTATGTATGTATGTATGTATGTATGTATATATATATGTATATATATATATTATATATAGTATATATAAATTTGTATGTAATCATATTATAAGTGTGTAAATATGTATTGATACATATTTATTATATGACATGATTTTTATGGGTTCAAGGTCTTTTCTAAGGATAACTTTCAATTTTACTTTTTTTTATTATTATTTATTTTTTTTATTTTTGTTTATTTCTGCAAATATTTAACACACATAAATATATATTTTTGGTGTTTCTCCAAATATCCTTATTCTAGCGTTTTTAGCATTTTCATTGTAAGCAAATTTTGTCATTGACTAATTTTTATAAAAAAGAATTTAAATTAAACTTTGAATTTTGAAATTATTTTCTTATAAAAAATATTTCAATATTTTTAATTTTAACTTAATAATTCCTTTTAAAATAAATTTTAATTAATAAAAAAATTGTAAAATTTAATCTTTAACATTGAACTAAAATATTCAAAACATCGTAAAATCTCAATTAATTCATAAATTATATTCTAAATACAATTTTTTGGCATTCAATTTGTATTTTTTTTCCAAAATTTATACTCATTCATAAAACTGATAAGAAAATTTATTTCATAACTGCTGCACGAGTTGCAAAAACAAACAACAAAAATATTTAACCGAAATTGGAACAAATTATTTTTTAATAATTTCAAATGATATTGTTCTCATGTTCTTGTTACTCTGGTTTAATTTAATGATATGCAAAAGTGAATTTTAGAAAATTTTGTTTAACCCTGCAAAATGTTCAAATTGCAGAAGAACTTTCTGTAAATTCAGGTTTGGTGTTCAAATATGCGAAAATGAAATTAGTTATAAGTTTTTATTATTTTCATATCAAGCAGCTGTACAGTTTTCAATACTATTTTATTTCGCTCAATTTAATTCAACATTTCTTTAAATCAGTTCTTACAACGTTGTCATTTTCAGAACTTATCGTTAATATTTTTAAAACAGCTGCTGACAGCTGTACATTTTTCAATATAGACGATGTTTTAATTGAAAGTTATGATGTATTACAAATTTTGCTTTGACTTTTTCGTCATTTCTTTGAAACACTGTTTTAAAAATGCACAGCAAATAATCTATAATATCGTAGTGTAGTCGGGCTCAATAATTGAAAATCTCACGTTGATTCCTAATAAGTAATAAATTTATACACTTGACTCAGGTATATTTTAATTTAGTTTTAATTTTTATTATTTTTGTAATAAAGAAAAATCAAGCCAATATCTGATACCACGTTCTAAAGCAAATTATAAAAAGGCTACCATATGTTTTGAACAATAAATATATAAAAAATCCAAACGTCTTTGTTGCAATTCAAGGAGCTGAACATCCTTTGAAATATTTTAGATTTCTAAGTGAGATCAGGGATTACGTTCCCGATGTGCTGAATTAAAGGTCACCAAACAGTGAAAGAAGATTAGATAGCTGCATCCACTAAACGAGAGGGGAATTAATAACCTGACACTATAAAATCCGAATTGTTTCTGTGTCTATAAATAAGAACACAAGCTTTAGTTTGCGCGTCACCCGGTGTTGAGATAGCTCCACGTGGTTCGGTCAATATTACAGGTACACATCTATCTTTGTTTCGGATTCCCATCGAATCATGTGGCCATTTGCAGAGCTTTACTTCAGTTCTGTGTTTATATCACTGGTTGTCTGGTTAATACATATGATTGTTTACGCTTGGCGTTATAATAATTTCTCCGTCATTTATCACCAGTAATAGCATGGTACTTAAGTTTTTTAAAGCCTCCCAACATCAATTCATATGGGACGAAATTTCCCTGATTTCGAATGTATACCAATGGTTTCCATTGTAGTTAAATTATGTAACTCTCAGAGCTAATGTAAGTTTTTATTAAATATCGAGTAGTCTGTGGTGTCGAAATCATCACTTTTGAATCATATAAAATTTCTTGAGTTGTTGCGTTTTGGCCTTAAACTTCCATTAACAATCGATTAATTTCAGAAGGAAAAACGTTATACGATTTTGTTTTTAGGTACACAATTCGTTACTATTGGCACAAAGCATATGTGAACATTATAACATACGTATTACTAATCGTCATTATTATTATCTTGTATTGATTTGGAATACATATGTAAAACGATCAAAAATAAACAAATGTTGAATCACAAAAGATACATAAAAATTGGAATATTTTACAGAAATGTTGTTATCTCCCGATTTTAAAATTACAACATCTCTGTAGAAGTTTCGAGATTTTAATTAATCAAAATTACTTCATTAATGGTCAGATTTATAGCTCATTTTTGTCTTAAGTATAGAAGATAATAAAACTATCAATATATAATTATAATTTAAATAATTATTATCATTATTATATAATTTATCAAATATTAAAATTTACACGAACACATGAATATTAGTGTCCATGTGACTCATAAAATGTTTTTATGATTTTTTTTTTAATTCTCCAAGTCATTTTTAATGCAAAAATAATAATAAAACAAATAAAAAAGAAAAAAATATCTGGATTTAAATTTGTTTTGCAGCCAAAACATCTAATATTATATGAAACAAGGGGAATGAACGGAATCAGGGGAATAATAGGCTTCAAAAACACATAGAAACATTAGTTTATTTATACATTTTGTTGTTATTTTTTTAACAGTGACCCAATTTAATTTTATTTATAAATATATTTTTGTTATTTTATCAAGTGTTTTTTATTTGAGTTTTTTACGTATAAATAAATAAAAAATAACAAATAATGAAATTATCAAAAATAAATTGCACTTGCGTCTTTCGTTTTACTATTTCGTATACAACAACAAACAAATTTTAAATACAAATATTTGTGAAAAAAACTCATAATAAAGGAACTAAATTCACTATTTAGTTAAAAAGTAAAATAAAAAATTAAAAATAATGGTATTTATGCATACACGCATATACCCCCCGACCTATTTATTCCGATTATTAGAATCACTTTTTTCTTAAGTGAGGCAAGGGGTTTGCAATACACGCGCAAAACACACGAAAAATTTAGTTCAAAAAAAAAAAAACAGCCGGTTAAAAAACAGACAAGAAAAGAAAAAAAGAAGAATTTACCAAAACAAAAATTAACAATAACGATAATAACAAAAAAAGAACGAAAAAAAACATTTTTATTTCATTTTATTTTGCAGTCGCAGCAAACGTCATTTTTATTAAAAAGAATTCAAACGAAAACAAAATAAAATGTAAACATTGCGCCGAAATTCTACGAATGTGCACAACAACTACATACAAACAAACGCACTACCCAATCATAATGGATTTTTACTTAAATAACCCAGCAAACAAGAATAGATAAAGAGTACCTAGTTTTTACATGGTGCTTTTTCCTGAACAAAAATTCTCCTCAGTTCTATCAGAAGTCGATAGAAAAGTTCACAAATCCCGGCGTGTAAATGAAAAAGCAATTGGAACGAAATTGTATATATATATATATATATATATATATATATATATATATATATATATATATATATATATATATATATATATATATATATATATATATATATATATATATATATATATATATATATATATATATTACATTTTGTTCTTCATTCCATTTTTCTCTATGTTTGCAATTCATTTCAAAGTTTAATTTCGCTTAAGATTCAGTTCATGATTTAGTATTAGATTTGGTTCTTGTTTAAGTTCTTGATTCAAATCATGATTCAGTTCTTTTTTTTTTGGAAGGAGTTTTAATTGTTTGCTGGGTTATACTAATATTAAGTATGTTGAGTTTGTGTGCTGGTATATGACACTTAATTTTTATTTTTTGGTATTTTTTTATATTTTTACGTTTTTTTATTTTGTTGTTATTTTCAACGTAATAGCATTTCCGCATTTTATGCAAGAATAAAAAACATGATCGAAAATGGAAAGCGAAAAAGAGATAACAACATATTTTGGTGTATTTTTTATCAATAAAAAAGCCGTTATATTCTATTTTGTCCAATAAAACTTGTTTTGATTTTTGAAATAAAAAAAATTCACAACATTTATATTTTTTAATAAAAATATTTATTTTGTGACTAAAAATTATGATTACGTTATTTTGACGATCAGTTTAAATATTGCAACGATCAGTTTTTTATAAAATGATTGTTTGGGGTATTTTGGATTCCAATTTTCAAAACGAAAAAAAGAATAATGTTTTTCTTCCTGTGCTTAAAGTAATATATAATCCGATAAAAATTAAGCACTTAAAATATTGTGGTGTTGAATGATCTTTGAAATATAAATGACATATGTATATTTAATGACAATCGATTTACTGTTTGACCATAACGATCGATAAAATAGAGTATGGTTAAAAAAAATTGACCTTACGATGGTGACGAGCACTTCCATCATATGTATAAGGAAAACAGAAATTTAACTGGAAGGAAAGTAGTGCAATTAGAACGGAATACGATATATCGTATGTACTGGTATACTTTTCATAAATTTCAGATTCAGAACTTTTATGATAACCATAATCGAAAATGTTTATGATATCAATAAAATATGTTTATGACACATCATTGAAGAACTGTGCTGTCCTTCTCGGCACATGTCCAACAATTGCTCATCTAACCAATTTAAATTTCAATTAAGACTTGTATTTAATATGTAGAAGTTTCAATTTAATTAAGCAGAAGTCCACCGAAGGGGTTAAGTCGAAAAAGTCTTAACATACATACAAATCTTAACATACATAATTAAAATGAAACCACTTAATATACAGTTTTAGCTTTTTTACTTGATTGAAATTATTATTACAATTTCCAAAAAGTCACTTCTCAAAAAAAAAAAAAAAAAAAAAAAAAATATTAAAACGTAATTTTGCAGTTTTGATAGAACAAATTTTCTCGGAATTCATGAATAAAAATATAAAATTTGTGTACAGTATTATAGTACTCCTATAATACTGTAATATAAAGCACATAACAATCGATGCGGAATAACGCTCTTTATATAACAATTTTCCCCTTATGAACTATTAAAATAGTGTTGATTATTATGATGATCTTGCAGCAAAAACGCGATATGTTATGAAAGCTCTTGAGATGTCTGGATCAAAAATTTTATTTTGAAATTTGTATTAAAAACATTAAAAATTATTGAAATTTATTTCAAAATCTATAAATTTCTTCCCTCAAACTTCTGACATTTCCCAACATTTTTATCATTTGTTGATAGCATATATATATTAATAAACAACAACAAAAGACTAAGGTATCACAAGACAGTATATAAACATCATTAGCATAAGCTGACATCAACTCCCACATCCAGGGAATTCCCCTCCAAAAAAATATATGAATATAAATACAAAAAATATCTTCAAAATTTAAAGGATACCAACATTTCATATTGGAAATATTTTTTTATATGCAAAAAAAAAAAAAAAGAATTTATTTCAACGGTTAACACAATGAAAACAAAAAAATGTCTGCCCGGAACCAAAAAGTTTACGGAAATACAGAAACATTTTTTTTGTTTCAAACAAAATAATGTTTTAATAAAATAACACACACTCAAATATATTAAAAAAATAATAAAATATCGATTCAAAATTTCCATAAGAAATACAAAATAAAAAATCATATGATGCGTAGAAAAACGCGACTAAAAAATGTATTAAGAAGTAAAAAAATGGATATGGGAGCGTTTACCTCTGTTTTTTTTTCCTGGACATTGTGTTGGTGAATTTGGCCAAGAGCCAGTAAATAACACACGCACACAAAGGAACATAAACAAAAAGGGATAATAGAATTGAAATACCCGAGTTCGGTATGATTTTCAATATCATAACAAACAAATGAATCTGAGAGAAAACACAGATTCAGCGTTCTTTAGGTTTGGAACAACTAATTTTTTCTAGAAAAAAGGGTATGTGTTTTATGTACACATATACAAACACATATTCATTATTTAGCAAATGATATCTAAGGTAATACGCATTTTTTATTTGAAATTAAAATAGGAATTAATAGTTTCGGAACAAAACTGACCGAATAATATGACAAATTAACGAAAAAAATAACTTTAAAAAGTTTAGTCTAGAATTACAAACGCTTTGAAGTATACTACAGAATTGTTTATTTGTAAAACCTTGAACTATTCAATAAAATATATTTAATATTTGTAGTGTTAAAAACTTAAAGCCTTAAAGATGCCATAAAATGTTTGTTCATTGAAATAATACATTTGTAGTGTTAAACAGAAGCTAATCCTAACAATTGAGTTCTTTACTCCTTTTTCCATATACTTTTCTATTAAAAAAACATTCGTATTACGAAAAAATATCTAAGACACCTTTGCCTTATTACTTACTACCTTTAGCCACCAATATTTTTTCACTCTAACCTAACAAATGTGTGTATTATTTATTTCGATTTTTCTGGCTTAAAATGGTCATACCGCAAACAAAAAATGGAATATTCATATTTGTTGGAATCAATCAACAAAAAGTACTATTTTTGATTAAAATTTGTTACCCACAAACAAATAACAACAATCACATATATATTTTAAATAAAAATTTTGAACTTTACAAGGGGATGCAAAATCAGGAGTATCCCCCTAAAAATCCTTTAAATAAATCCCCATATACGTATATGAAGTAAGGAATAAAGTATTATTTACTCTTCCTTTTAACGATTCTTTTTAAGAGACACATGTAAGCGATTTTTTTTAATATGAATTTTCATTTATATCCAAATTTTGGGGAGACAAATTGTGGTCTTTTAATACACATTCACTAACAATCAACAAAACAAAACAAATCAAATGTATTCATAACGTTGTCATCTGTATATTTTTGTTTGATGATGATAATGCCGTGGATGATGTTACTGATGTCCTGCTTCAGTAGGCTTCCTTTTGATTTAAGCTCGCAATGAAGCGTTAACATAAAAATAAAGGGATCCATATATATTTTAAATGTGTTGAATATTATTTGTTTTATATTAATATTTTTTAAATATATATTTGTTTTTTCTTTATTTTTTGTAGTATTTTAAATATATTTCATATGTGTTTGTTTTTGTTGTCCTTTGGCGAAGGATAACAGAAAGAATGGGTTAATAAAAATCCTATTGTAATGAAAGTATAATTTTGTGTTTTTTTCAGTTAAATATATTATTTTGTTGGTTTACCATATGATTTCCTTCAGGCAAAAGTAAGCAAAAAGCAAACTATACTTTAAGGCGTATTTAAAACAAATATAGAGAAATAGAATTTAAGGCATTAAAATAAAGAATTTTATAATTTAAAATGAGATAAAAGTTGATTTTCTGTTTTTTTTTTTCATAACGAGTAAGATGAAAGACATGGCAGCAAATATGCGATGTGCGGAGTATTTTTTTTTAATTGTCAAACGGTTTAAGAATAATAAAGTGAAAATATGAATTTATTTAGGATTAAAATTTTTAAGATAAAATTTGAAAATAAACAATGCAATGACACCAAAAAGTATACTACTCTAAATATTTTTAAAATATTAAAATCTGCAATATTTAAGAAAATTTTGCTCAGCAAACTCTAAGTGAAAAATATTGTTTTCATATAAAATTTTATTAACTTTAGAAATGCGTTTCAGTAAATTTTGAAATTTAAAAATTATGTAATAAACAAATTTCACTGTTAAAACCTCAAAAAGTATGCTACAAAAAAATTTAAATTACCTCCAAAAAGTATGCTACATAAAAGAAGATTATTATAATTTTGTTAGACTTCAATATTTGGAAAAACTCTAACAAACTTTACCCGTATTCTTTCTTAAATTTAAGTTATTTGTACAAACATGTCTTTAACTAAGGACTCTTTATTAAGTTAACAATGTAGACAGACGTGATTTTAATTTGGTTCCTTTTATTTTCCTTTTTGTGGAAAATATCCTTGTCAAAGCATATTTATTTCATTTTCAGTTTCTTTAATCAATATTTTTTTCCTGCTCTCCTCAAGATTATTCTGTCTGTCTGGGGTTAAATTTATTATGATTATTTTTTTTTATTTTTCCTTTACGTGTTATTTTTTTATCAATGATTTAAAGAAAAGTCGTCCTTTTTTCTTGTTTTTCCTTAAGTGTCTTCCTTGTTTTTATTATCATTTTTTATGAGCATTTTTATTAAATTGAAGGCGATATAAAGCAAAAAAATTAATGTACGTTAAAACATCTTTTTGTTATGTATGTTTTTTTTTACATAGAAACATTTTCTTCTCTCTCTATATATATAAATATTTATATATTTAAAATGTTACAAATATTTGAATTTTGTCTTAGGTCAGGTTTTGATGTCTTTAACATTTTTTCTTAAAAAAATTTACATACATTTTTGAATGTTTTCAAGTATTTAAGAAATGCGAAATTTAAATAAAAAAATTACATAATTTTTTAAATTTGCTAAGGTTTTAATACATGAACCCATAAATATGCTACTGTAATTAAGTGAACAAAACTTCAATATTATTCTCAATCATTCTTAGAGAAAAGAAATTCATTAAATCTGACTGAAAAACTAATCATAAATGAAAAATCACTTTAATTAAGTACTAAAAATGTCAGCCAAAAAGTATGCTAATTGAAAAATATTTAAAATTATTGAATGCATAAAATATGGTAAAAATTGCAATGTTATTTCTAATCTGTCAAGATCACGAATGTTCTTAATGAAATAAATTAATCATAAATGTATTAAAAATCGCTTAAGTAAAGCCTAACTGTATGCTGAAAAAATTCTAATCCCATCAAAATAAATTTTTTAATGATCATGAGATCGATTAAATAAAGTTATTATAAGGGGATTAAAAATCACTTAATTTAAGCCTAAATTCATGCTTTCGAATAAATTTGTATACTTTTCAGATTAAGTTCTTACTTAATCTGTCGGTCAAATACATTTATCATGAGCGGATTAAAGATCAATTAACTAACGCCTAAATATATGCTCTAGAAAAAAATTGAAAATTATTGAAACCCAAATCATTTGAAGAAAATTCACCATAATTCTCAATAACTCAAAGTTAAGTTTTCAAACAATCTGACATCGGTTTTAAAAAATTAATTACAAAATATTTTACAGATCGAATCTCAAAGACTCTTCCTTTAAATTTCAAATCCAAAGAGTTCTAAAACTCTAATCAAATTCCAGTTTTAATTTAAATTGTAATTGTTAACCAAAATTTCACTTACCATCACATGATAATGTTACATCTGCTAATAGATCGGATTTAAAGAGATTTGAAAATGTTATGGCTAAATTTGATGAATAAGAATTCCATTTTAAACAAAACTGTTGTTGCGGATCCATGTTGCTATATATATATATATATATATGACTTCCAAAATAATTTATTTCCAGCCAAAGATAATTTCAAAATAAAACGTTAAAATTAAGATGAAGTTTCAAATTCAATTTTGAATATTATTTTTCGTTTAGTTTTCCGTTAAAATTATTTCAAATTTTAAACCAAAATAATTTGTAATAATTTTTGCTTTGTTTTCTGATAAAACAATTGGGATTATTTGTAGTTGTTGCCTTTGTTTTTGTTTTTGTTGTTATAATAAACGTTAGAGCCAAACCATAAATTTTGAATTTTTCTTATGTGAAATTTTCGTCTTTTTCTTAAACAGCGACAAATTTTTTTGATTTTTTGCAACGTTTTATTAGATTTTTGTGCTAAAATTGTTGATGTTGCTGATGCCGTTGCTGTTGCTGCTGTCGTATGTAAGAGTGTTTCTCGATAATAAGAATGATGCTTATGCCAAACAGAATTTTTTTCAATTGTTATAATCCCAATTAAATGCGTTTTTAGCATTTATTAATATAATTTATTGATGGTGTTGCAAAATGAATCCTCCTTTTTTGTTGTTGTTGTTGGATGTAAACAAAAAAAACAAAATCGTTGTTCTATGGAAAGATCTTCTTCTTTTCAGATGTTGTTGCTAGTTTTTTTTCATCCAATTTCTTATCTTTTCCAATTAAAATTGCTGCAATGAAAATGAGAAGAATAAGAAAAAATATTTAAAATTAGAATAAGAATTCAATGCAAATAAGTTAATTCTGTTTTTTTTTTTGTAGCTCTTAACAAAATTATGACATTTATGTGTTCAAAATAAAATGGTTTCAAATTACTTTTGTAAAAAACATTAATAAAAATAATAATAACAAGAGTTGAAAAAGAACCAAAACATCGAGTTTATTAAAGTGCATTGGAGAAAAATAATCAAAATTTTTTTAAAAATCTAAAAAAACGAGATTTAGAAATTGAATTCGCTTTGATATAATAAATTTTATATGTCTATTGCATTAGATTCTTTTCTTAACTTTTGATCAAAATTTTTAATGCGTTTTTATTTCTTTTGTCCATAAGTTCCAAAAAAAAAAACTTTTTAAATGCTTTAAGGCGTTTTCTAACGGTAGTTTAAATATGGCTTGGAATATTTTAACAAAAAACCCACCTCAAAATCCTTGAAATTCTACAAACATCAAACACACAATCGAAGTCAAACTGCAATCACAAGAAATGCCCCTTAAGGCATCTTTTAGTTTTGTTTTTGGTCTTTAGAGCGCAAAAAAAGGAAGAATGTCTGTTTGAAAAATCAAAATTCTTAAGAATTTTCAAAGAAATACAATAACAACAATAAGCAGCAGTAAAAATAAACCGTTTTGCTGTTAAATATAAAGAAAACGATAAAGAAAAGATTTAAAAGTGAAATAAAGTCAATATCAAAAGAACTAATGCATATTGAATAACAAACGTTATAGGGCATAACCCAGCAAACAATTGAGGTTTAGAAATGGTTATGAATTTTAATTTAAAGTAGTTTTTTTTTAATATTATAGGGTACGAAATGATTGTTATCAATTTAAAATATGACGTTTGAAGTTGCACAGACATATGTCCATAACTCCTTTAATTATGTATCAATTCGGTAATATCAACCGATGAAAATAGTATTAACTGTAATTCCAATCTTAATGTCAGGTTTTTTGGCTGACTCGCTTTGAGATTTCATTGCTTTATTATTTGTCAAATTCAGCCAAGTAGAAATACATATATTTAAAAGGATCGTTATGATATTTGAAGCCTTTCACGAAAAGGGCTTTCGAAACTTACCATATTTTTGGTCCAAAGACAGAGGATTGTGTTCAGAAAACCGAATTCGCTCAGTCCATTGGGCGAAAAGATTAATTTTATTCGCGTTAGTATAGCAAAAGAATAATCAATTTCCTCTCAATGTCATGCTAATTTCAATAGTTCACGAATATTTTTGATGTGAATTTTTTAGCTGTAGTGTTTTAGTGTTTTGTTTGTAACGTTCTTTACAAACTTAAATTATTATTAGTTAAACAAATGTGTTTTCAAAGTTCTTACATCATTGCTTCCCTGTAATGTAGACTAGAAGCGTAAAACTCATAATAATGCTTCATCCTAATTCATTAATAATTTATTTGCTGGGTTAAACACTTATGTATTTATATGCAACAATTTGAAATGACTTAGAAACTAACTGACTTAATAAATGACTTCTTGAAAAAATGGCATACAACAACAAATACATATGTTTGTGTACATGTGTGTGTCCCCAATTTAAATTTTATAGATTCAATGATTTTTTCACATATTTGTTCTTTTTTTTTGGTTTTGTATGACAAGAAAATGTATTTTTTCTAGCGATTAAACAAATTCGCGGAAACGCATCTAAACACACAACACCGATCTATATAATACTTCTAAATAAAATACTCTACAATAACAACAAACCAACAACAAAAAATGAAGAGAGATGAAATGAAGCAAAAAGCAACAGTAATGCAAGATTTATTGAAATTTTATAAAGAAAGAGAGAGAGAGAGAGAGAGGGAGAGGGAAAAAGAGAAAATCACCTGCAGTTTCCAAGAAATAAGGCCAAGAAACACAAACACACACAATTACACTTAAAACCAAAAAGGATACACATGTGCCTGTATGTGTGTGTGAGTGTATGTTAGTATGTTTTCAATATCAAGGTTACTAGGAGCAACACTAACAAATAACCAAATAATGTTTAAGCTAAACAACCCAATAAACCACATTTTCGTTATTTCAATACACGAATCTTTTTCGAGTATTTTGGAGTATAAGAAGAAGATGCATTTTTGATTCAAATATTTCATATGAGTGTTTTTTATATCTGCTTCTAAAGCATGTTGTTCTTTATTGGTTACTTTTTTATCGTTTATATTAATATTTTTTTTCATTCAAGGTTAAGTCGGCAAAGTATTTGATTTGATTTAGTTTAAGTTGTGTATTTTTAAAATTCCTGGAATTAAATTGTATACCTTTTTAAAGAAGTTTCCAAAAGAAAAAAAAACAAAAACAAAAACATACAAGAGCCCACAAAAAGCTACATTGGATTTTTTGTACCAATAAAAAGTTTTTTTTTAATTCTTATAATGAAATGGAGATTTCTTGACTGCCCTCCTTTAAATATGTTTATGTCTTGTACTTGTCTTCATTGGACTGCAATTTTTTTAAGAAAAAAAAATTTATTATTAAAAAAGAGTAACGAATATGGTTTATTATTGATTAAATATAAAATTACCATAAAAATGCACAGGAACAACAACAAATTTTTATTTTAAGAAAGCAAAAATTTATAAAAAAATAATTTTATATTAAAAATTATAGGGAAGTTTTACTATGGAATCAAATGAATGTTATATGTTAAGGAAAAGACCGAAGGAAATGGTAACCCATATTTCAATTAAAATACAAAAAATTAAATTAATATAGTTTGAAATCAACAATTGTCAATGTTAATTTAACGTTGGACTTTTATTGTGTGTATTTTTGATTTTAACCCACAAAATTTAAATTTAAAATGGTTGAAGACTTTCTTTTTGATTCAGAGTCAGAGTCAATTGTGTCCATTCTTAAGTAAACCGGACCTATAGGTTATATGAAAAGGCCAAAAAGATAGAACTTTGATAACCAACATGATTTGGAATCAATAATTTTTAATGTTAATTTTACATTGAATTGTTCGTTAATTTAAGCCATAAACATCAGACTTTAATTTAAAGCACAAGGTATCATTTAAGACTTTCTTTTTGGTCCACAGTCAGTCTTTAAATTCGTCCAGTTCATTAGGCGAAAAATATTGAATGTTAAAAATTTTAAATCAACAAGAACTTTTGAACTTTGAATTCAAAAAATTTTCATGTTATTTTTACATTTGATCATTCTCTGTCATTGAACATTTAATTTAGACCACAAGGATTTTAACGTCTAAGCTGATTTTTGAAAATCTTTTCAAGACTTTTGTATAACATTTATATTTCAAACGACATATCATTTAATGCTCCCTCTTTAAGCTCTTTTTAATAGCTTTACTTTGATTGCAATTATTTATCACTTATTTCACGATAAACAATTATTTCTCCTATTTAAGGTTAATTCATCATTATCACTTTTAAAAATTGTTGGTTATTTCACACATATTTATCTTAAATACACTTTTTTGTTGTTTACATTATTGTAAACATTAATAATGTAATGTATTGAAATTATAATAAATAATAATAATAATAATAATAATAATAATAATAATAATAATAATAATAATAATAATAATTCTTATAAATATTTATTATAACCTTAAATGCACCATTGTATTACTGGGACTGAGATACTAAAGTCAACTGTTTGCAAATAATCTAAATAATAATGACAATAATAATAATAATAGATACATTTTACATTTATTCCTAATTTCCATTACATTACATTACATTACATTAGATTGAATACAAATAATTATGAAATAATTGTAATAACAAACAATTTTATAAATATCACAGACATTTTCTTATTCTATTTATCATTCATTTGCATTTATATGTAACAGAAAAAAGCGCAAAAAAAACGGCAAAACAATGAGAAATATGAAAGTGCAACATGTCTTTTGTTTACATTGTTATAAAACAATTTGAAAATTGCAATACAATAACAATAATGTTCGATAAGAGAAATACACTGAGAAAAATTTAAATCAACATTTTAACATGTTAAATCAATATAAAATCATGTTGATTTAACATTGTAAAGCATGTTCTCAAATAACAATAAAAATTTGTTTAGTAATGAGATTTTAAATACAGAAAAAGATTTTGAAAACTTTATGGAATTAAAAACTAACACACTGAAATATTAATTTAACTTTATTGATTGTTGCTTTAAAATACCGGATTCATTAAGCGAAAAAAATGAATTTATTCGTAATAGTGTGACAGTAGAAGCAATAAATTCCACTCGTCGTCATATCAATCTTTTCAATATTTCACAAATAACTCTGCTTTATAATAAAATAAAATTAAAATTTTCCAATTTTAAATCAATATAAAACCATGTTGATTTATAACTACAGTACACGTTGAAAAAATCATGTAAAATATGTTAAACTAATATAATAATAACGTTAAAGAAAAATTGATTTTTTACTTACAATTTATCTTTTATTCTGGAATTTTAAAGAACTAACATGGTGCAATGTTAACTTAACGATATTGAAGTTTTAAATGTAAGCAAATTTAACGCCAATTTCACAATATATAAGAATCCATTTTCTAAAATTTTAATTAAAAATAAAACCATAATGTTTTAATGTTGTTGTACATTTTAAAATAAAATTTTAAATCTGTAAAATTTATTAGTCACTCTTTTCAATATTAACATTGTGCAATATTATTTCAAAATAAATTTGTTTAAAACAATTTTAAATTTTACATTTGATTTTTCTCTGTATGTTTACTATCTTATTTTGGTTGAGTGTATTGTACAGGGAGAAAGAAGGGTCTATTTTATTAAATAAACATTATCCTTATTCTTAACTGATAGAGATACAAAGACAGTATTTTAATATTTTTAGAACAAATGCAATAACGCTTTTATACTATATGAGTTTGAATGTATGTCTGATAGTCTGGCTGCATATGAAATAAATTCAATAAGGACGTTCAAGGAATTCCAAGGATTTTCATAATCTCAGAATTTTAATATTTTGAAAAAAATTAGAAACAAAAAGTTGAAGCAATTCATTCGGATCTTGATAAAGACACCATTACTGGTGTTGTAAAAATGCAATGCTGTTTTTTTGCAAATATAATAAAAAAGACCTGAAATATAAACAATGAATAAAACAATTAATAGATAGTGACTCTAAAAGGACTAAAAGTTTACTTTTATGAAGCGATCTCATGTAAATCCCCTTTAAAAGCATCGTTTCTTTGTTAACCTAAAAATTCAAATATTTTGCAAAAATATAATAGAACAACTTTTTAAATATATAACTCATTTGCACTTTAATAAACGATAATAAAATTGAATATTAGCACTTTGATAAAATACATCCTTGTTGGTATTGCAAAAATATCAGTGCAGAAGTCATTTTAATAGTGTCTTATTTGCACCTTAAGACAACGCATTTTTGCTGGTATTGTAAAAAGTCATTAAATGTAACATGATCATAAAATTAGCCAACATTAACAAATACATATTATAAATTACTCGATTATGCATTTTTGCACCATTGCAATTCCGCTAATAATTTCTTATGAATACCTTTAATAAGAACAGACAAAACCAAACAATATGGTAACAAATGACAGATGTAAGTTTATTATATAACTGCTGTTTTAGAAAATTGTTAACAAGATTTCCTATATTGTTTTGCAATAAAAATGTTGCATATCCAGCTGTTTTCTTCATTTTTTTTTTTTTTGAAATTTGAATATAAAATTTTACTTTTATTTTAAAACACTAAATAATTGTTAGGTTATGAAACAGACTTGGTAAACCATCTGTTATTTGTGGTGATGTGTTTTTTCAGTTCCGAAATATGTAATACATTTCTTGATAACCTTCTCTAATGGAACTGTCAGTTACAAATATTGATAACCCAGCAAAAAATATTAAAAGAAAATTATTTTTTATGATTTCCAAATAATTTTGATTAATTTTTCATAAGAAAAAAGTTATTTACTAATTTTAAATTTCATTTCACAATAAATATGGGTGGGTGCTTTAATCCCTGGGGTTGTCAATATGAGCACATTTGTTGCATAATTTTCATTATTGATTTCAAAAGATGCAAAATTTGAATTTTCGTTCTTTTCGATTTTTTGTTGGGAATATTTCAGTTGAATTTTATTTGATATTTCAATATTCGAATTCGTAGACTTTAAAAAAGATAAATATAAAGTGTTATTTAATAGCAAGATTTTTCAGCAGGCATTTTTATTTCCAATGGGAACATCTGTTCCAAATAAAATGTGTTGAATAACATTTAAAGTTTTCGGAAAAAATCTTTTACTGAATAAAAAAATAATTGCAATTATTAAAAAAACATTTAGACAATTATAATGTTATCTATTAATTTATGCTGAAATATAATAGTAAAACTAAAGGATATTCAAGGATTTTAAGGTGAGAATTTTTTATTAATTTTCTTTAAATTCAAATCTACTTAATCCAAATCTTTAAAATTCCCCAGAAATATAAATCAGTTTTTTATTTATTCACAGTTAAATGTTTATCTGTTATACAAACAAAAAAACTTTAATTACTTAATGATGACAGATATTCAGATTTGGCAAACAAATTATAAATATCATGACAACTAAATAAAAATCTCAAAATACCAACACTTTTAGATAAATATGCATATACATATATACATATCTATAAATATATCTATCTTGTTGTTGTATAAACAACAACATATTAAAACAAGTAAATGTTATAATTGGTGAAGCCCAACTATTCAATACTCTACAACATATTATTGGTTATTAATGGTGGCTATCAAATATAAATGATAGGCTCTCGTATAAATATATTTGTGTTTAAGGGTGCGGTATATTATGGTAGGGGGATATACGGGAACTTTTATACATCGGTTTTTTATTATATTTATCACAATATTTGTTTATATATGAGATTTAAGCCCTTCAAAGTGTTATTTTTAAGGGGAGATATATGGGACCTATGAAAAATAATAGACCGGTCCTCCTATTATTTGACACATAATTTTAGAATACTATTAGATTTATTTGCGCCAACCATTCCGAGAGGAACATTTGTATGGGGGCTAAGTGAAAGTGAAATGGGCCCATTATCTCCAATGTCAAAAATCAATTCAAAAAGTGATTCTGAGTCAAAAGGTTTACTTAAAAGTGGTGGTAGCAATATTTGCCCTGTGCATTACAAACATAAGCACAAACGCATTATACCCTAAGCACCTATGGTGGTGTAGGGTATAAAAACTACGTCAGAATCTTCAAATGTATATAAACATTTGCAGAGACAAAGAACATGTCGCTATAATATTTATATATCCACAAAATAATATATACCAACAACAACAATAACAACAACTACACATAAATAAATAACTGAATGCATTATTAACACGAGTCAGTAATTCAGTCAAATAAAACGCATAAAAAATAAAATTTCTAAAAAAAAAATTCAAATTTTAACTAAAAGCTTGAAACTATTAAAAAAACAAAAACAAGGTTAATTTTTTATATAAATATTCTTGTTTATTAGATAAATTTATTTTGACGAAATAGGAAATAATAAATAAAATCAAAACAAACAACAAAAATAATTAAAAAATGCATTCGAAAAAAATAAATAATGACAAAATTAGGAATTTCTTGATGAAGTATTTAGATAAAAAGGGATTAATGAGAGAATAATAAAAATTATTAAAAAGCGCGAGTTAAAAATAATAACAGTCAGTCAAACACGAAACGAAAGAGGGTGTTAATGAATTGTACACAATTGTGGTATCAAATTTAAAACAACTCAAAGACAAAGACAATGTAATTGAAATAATGAATATATTAAAATATAAAATTAGAAATAAAAATCTACGAGGTTCGGTCCATACTTTAGTTTGCTTGCTCCAAAGTATACAGTCTTAATCGAATTTTACATTTTTATTTGTTAAATATATTAAGGCGAACCAAAGAGGTATTACCTGTCGACAATAAATCTATCAATTCGACAATACTTCTACAAGGTGTCCCATGTTAAATTAACATTGAAAGTTGTTAATTTATGTATTTTTTTTCATTTTTGTATTTTCACAATTCTATTACAGATCTCTCTTCAGATGTATTAAGATTTGTTTTATATAAAATAAATAAAAAGTTTTAAACAATTTATTAATTTTTTCAGAATTTTAATACAGATTTTAGATAAATTAATTAAAACTTGCGTCATATACAAATTTTATTGTATATGACGCAATTTGATTGTATTAAAATCTCATAGTTTCAAAAACTATTTTCTTAAAAATTAAAAGATTGTTAACCTGAGCGTATGATTCATATTAATTATAAGATTTCACAATGTCTTTTAATTTATGACTTGAGAAGCAAAGAACTAGTTCAGAGTTTTATTAAAAAACAATATAAATATATTTTTAATAACATTTCAGTCATCTAAATTAATGGTTTTATAGCAACTTGAACTCAAAGATAAATATTCTTTAAGCAAATTTTTTTATTGTATATTTTTTGTAAAATTTTCATAAAAATTGCTGATAAAATGATTTAGAGTCATTGGCTACAAGCTAATTATTCTTAAAAGATTCGTATTTAAAAGAATTTTAATTAATTTATGAAATTAATTATACTTAACGTATGATTAATTTTAATTAAGAGATTGTTCAATATATTCTTTAAGTTTAAGTTTTTAAGGAACAAAAAGTTTAATAAAAACAAATGGATTATAAAATATTTTTATTGACAATTTTCGTTACCGAAAATCGTTTATAAATCAATTTTAATTTCACCATTTTTATATTGAAATTTTTACTCTTCGCGTAGAGAGAAAATAAAATAATTTTGTTTCCTAATTTTTTTGTTTACGATTTCTTTAATAAAATGACATGTGGAAACAGATCAAAAAATATAATTATTTTAAATGGAAAAAACAAAACTATTAAACCATTTTATTGACAACAAATTCATGCACAAAATAAATATTTTTCAACGCCCGAAATTGTTGTAAAATTTATATTAAAAATTATCAGACCACAAACTAAAGCTGGTAAATGTTTTAGTTCTTTTTATATCTTTTACAATTAATAATTATCGGAACATAACATATATTTGTATGAAAGAATATAGTTTTAAATGATAAGATAGTGAATACAAGGCAAAGCCTAAAGTTGCGAATACATTGCAGAAAATTATGTATAAAAAAAGAATATATATATATATATATATATATATATATATATATATATATATATATATATATATATATATATATATATATATATATAATATATATATATATATATATATATATATATATATATATATATATTATTTATTACATATATTATTACATTGTTAGTTACTGAATATTTAATGTCTCTAAAGAACTTAAAATTTATAAACAAAAATTTATAAATCGAAAACTGTTCCAAAGCCTTTTCTTTGAATCACTAAAATAATGAATATATATTACAGGATCAAGAACTTTTTATATTATACAGATTTCCCCTCAAAATATCTGTTCTAGACATATTTTCTTGAAAAAGTATCTACATTTTCATTTCCCTCCAAAAAAACATTTCCATTTCAACTTTCAACAGTTTCCAAAAGCCAGTCAAACAACCACTTTTTTATTAAAGCATAATTTATCTCTCTAGAAATCCATTTCTTTCCTACAAAAACACTTTCTAAAAAACATCCCTGTAAATATACTTCACAATTACAAAATGTAAATAGAATTTGTTTTATATAAATACTTGCACACATACATACACATCTCTTTGTATATGTATATAATAAAACTTACAACTTATTTATCTATAAGTTTTTTTTTTTTTTTTTTTTTTTTTTTTTGTCTAAAATAAATATTTTAGTTTTCTATAGATATTTTTGTTGTTATTATTTTTATATAACTATTGTTGCAGAAAAGTATTATAAAAGTCAGGACTTGACATTGTCACTATATTTTTCTATAAATATTTATTTACTTTTACATCAGCCAAATTGGGTTTTTCCTCTTTTCGCATATAAACAAAGAATGAAACTTTAAAACTTAAATAAGACTTTAATAAAAGATCTTCACAACAAGGAGAATTTTTTTGTTAAAAACATTAAAAATAGATTTTTATAAAAATTTTAACTTTAAAAAAGATTTTATTAAAGAATTTCACAAAGTTTTTATGGTTTAAAAATGATTTTCTCTGATATTAAAAATAGCAACCCCGGCGTATGATTAATATTAATTATGAATTTCTTTCACGATTCCGTTTAATTTAGTCCTCCAGAAGCAAAGAATTTTATTTTTTTGATGAGTTTTATTAAAAAAATTAAAACTTGAATTTCTGATAACTTTTGTAAAATATTAAAAAATAGTTAAACTAACGTAAAATTAACATTAATTATGGGACTGCTTTACAATTTCTTTTAATTTACTGCTTTACTTTTTCCCTTTAGTTTTATTTAAAACAATTTAGACTTCAACTTAAATAACTATTTATTCCATTTTAATTAGGATTTTATAGTATTTCGATCTTAAAATTAAAATTTGTTTTCGTGTTTTATATTTTCATTATAAATTGAAAAAAAATTATTTTCTACAAAATTTTTATTTCAAAATTAGACAAATTTTGTTTTTAATATTAAAAAATTGTATGATTAATATTTATTACAAGAATATTTAACAATATCTTTAAATATAATTCTTTAAAAATTGTACTTTATATTTTGTTTAATATATTTAATAAAAAAGAATTTAATTATTTTAAAGAAATTTATTTGTCATTTCAGTTGCGGGATTTCAAACATTTTAACCTCAAAGTTAAAATTTCTTTCAGTTTTCTTCATATCTTTTTCAGTTTTGTTAATAAATATACCAACAAGGATTTTTACGTATTAGAAGATTTTTTCTAGATTTAAATATTTTTCTTTAATATTAAAAATTTGATAACCTAAGCGTATGATTAATATTAATTAAGATATTATTTCACAATTTCTATAAGGAAAATTGTTTAACAGGCAAAACTAAATTTCATTTGTTATAATTTTTCTTTTATATTAACTGTTTGACTTTTTAGAATTTAAACCTTAAAGTTCAAAAATTGTATTTAGCAATTTGGTATTTCCTTTCGATTTTTAAATTTGTATGGTATAATTTGATTTACCTATTACCTAAAACGTTTTTATTCAATTAAAAGTTGACTGCAAAAATGCCACTATTAAAATACCTGACTAACAACAAACTCTTTTTCACTCCCCTACGTTTGGTTTCAACTGGAGTTAAGGCTTATTTTTTCCATTTTCCTCAGCTACTTTTCATAAATATCTCTGATGAAGTGCTGCTATATGTGGTCGTTAGTTAAAAACTAAATTTATAACAACAAAAAATCATATAAAATAGAAAAAATGGTTGTTTAGTCAATGGACTTTTAATGTTTCAACTGCCAGTAGCTGGATAAATTTAAGCGAGTGTTTCTATTCCTTATCAGTTGGAATACACATTGAACAACAGGGCTAAAGGACTGTTATGATGATGATGACGACTATGATGTGGCAACGAGTTAAAGGTAGTTTGTTGTTAAAGAATAATATGTTTTTGTAGCTCCGGTTTTTTATACATTTTGATTTAAGTTTTGCTAAAGTCAATGAGTTTTGCTTTAAAAAAAAAGACACAAAAAACACAAAAAAACGTATCTATAAAAACCAATTGCGTTGCCTATAAAATATACATGTATGTGTTTTTGTGAGTTAAAATGTCATTCTATTTAAAAAATAAAGAAAAAAGAAAAATAAATAAATAAAAATTCGAAATTATTGTAGAATTGTACTTTTTTTTCGTTTACTATCATTCGTTATAGTCCAGTAGAGTGTAAAGCTATAGATTACAACAACAGATGTTAAGAACAAAAAAAGTAAAAATGCAGGTTTTTTCTTTGCCAGGAAACATGAAATTAAAAAAAAAGTATTTCATTTATACAAACACACCGACACACACACACATACACACACATGTGTAATATATGTAAACTCATACCACCCTCTTATGTCTTCTACCACTTCAAAAAAGTAAAAAGAGAGTGGAAGGAGAGTGAGAATATTTGTATGTGCGTTATTTTTTGGTCAATATATGTCTGAATATTTTGTTTTGTTGTCTTGTACAGAACTCATACAAAGACATAGTAATAGAATGAGTATTATAGTATATATCTAGTATGTAGTCTGGCTTTGATGCATGTATCATTGATGAATACGCGCCGATAACAAATCTCAATCAAATGTCAAAAAGGTAACAGACATGTTGTAATGTTACAATTTTTACAGGCGACTCATATATGTATAAAGTGATGGCGGGTAGGAGTGTAGGAGAGAGAGAGAGAGAGAAAAAAATAAAATAAGAAATAAAACCTCTCCTCAACCCCTCTCGATTTTCATACAATTCAAAATATGATCAACAATGAAACGTATACACGCAGACTTTATGAACTTTTATTCAAATTTTAAGTTTGAAAAAAGTTCTCTTGCTAAATAAGAAAATATATATTTTGTTCAAAAAGAATTAGCAAAAACAACATTGTCAATTTTTATTAGAAGGAATCAGGTTAGAGTTTGAGAAAAGTTTTTCTTATGAAGAAGAATGAGTAAATAGTGGTAAGTGAGGTTAGGTTATGTTATCATTTGTTGACAATTAAGAATGTCATTTTTAATCATTTATGATTGGAAAATGTCAAAATGTTCATTACTAAATTAAACTTTGAAATTTTTCTTAATATACAAAAAGGAAGGAGGAAATATAGACGATTTTTTAAAATAGCGATAAAAGCAATTTGAAAATACTTATATTAACACTAAACGTATGATTGATATTAATTATTTTAATATTAAAAAATCCCTTGAAAAGTATAGTTTTCTTGAAGAAAATTTTCAGTAAAATAAAAGAAAAAAAACAAAATTTAAACTTAGCAATTTTAGCCTAAATTTCTGAATTTTAAAATTTGCTATTGAAAAATGCATATTTTTGTCTCTTTTAATTTTATTATACAATATATTTCATAATAAATGTTTGTTTTCATAAATATTATATTTCATTTCAATAATGCGCTTTTCATTCCCTCTTTAAAAAAAAAGACTTATCTAACCGAAATAAAACATGTGATTGACAGAATATTACAGTTAAGCAAAAACAACAGAATATAATTTTTGTAATAAGAAAATTAAATATAAAAAAATCTCTAAATATAACAAAAAGACAAGTTTACAATAAAAAATATAATATTCTAGATTTAAATCAGTATATATATATATATATATATATATATATATATATATATATATATATATATATATATATATATATATATATATATATATATATATATATATATATATATATATATATATATATATATATATATATATATATATTATATATATATTATATATATATTTTCTTTAAATAATTTTAAAATCAATAATAATATTAAAAATTGAAAACTTAAGCGTATGATTAATGTTAATTATGTTAAAAAAATTGCCTTAAAAATGCTTATGAGGAGACAATTTGTATTTTTCGTAAATAATTTTTAATTACCAATAATGTTCCCAATTATCAATAATTATTTTAAAAATTTTTAAAAAAATTTCATTGAAATATAAAAACTAGGAAACGTAGGCGAATGATTAATATTGATTATGAGAATATTTAACAATTTCTTTGATAAAATGCTAAGAGAAGTCAATTTTCATCTTTTTTTGCATTAGATTTATTAAAAGACCTTTAAACCTTTAATTTTTTATGGTTCTTCAGTCATCAAATATTAAGCTATTTCTTTTATAGAAACCTTTAGAAGGAAAGAATTAAAGATTTTTCTATAATTTGTCGAAAACAATTAAACCTATAATTGTTACTCGTTTTCCATTTAGCAAATATTTACGTAAAGATTTAAATCTTATTTAAGTATTTGTTTTTCACATAAAAATGACATTTAAAAGGTTTTCTTAATACTAAAATTAATAGCCCGAGCGTATGATTAATATTAATTATAAGATTGTTCAACAATTTATGATAATATATTTCATTAGAAAGGAAGAGCCTAAAATTTTTGAGAATATTTAAAATAGTAAACGTAAGCGGATGATTGATTTAAATATAAAATTTATATTTTAAAATTATTTATTTATATTTTAAATTTTACGTTTGAGTTAAAAAATATTTGAAATAAATAAATAAATGAAAGTAAAATTAATTCGTCCTAATATTATCGAGGGTGAATTAAAATAAATATGTGTAATATATTTTAAAGGTTCTTTTATATTATTTAATACTCGTATATTATTATCTTAAAGTCCATTTTCAATTTTTTCCATATCCGTTAGTTGAACCAATAAAGTCTCTAGATTTTTGTATATAGTGGTTTTTCATATATCACGAAATTTATTTTATATGATTTCACTATGTAATATTTTTTCGAGAAAATTGTAATTAATATTAATCATACGTCGTTAGCTAATAAAATTAAAACTGTATAATCCTTAAAATTTTTAATATTTTTTTCTATAAGGTTTTAACTTTTATCCAGTCATTACTAATATAAAAATAAAATAAATTCATTTAAAAACACGAAATCGAGCTTCATCAGCAAAAAATCATACGTTTGTTTATATTTACATAAAAATTTCAAATGTAAAGAAAAAAAAACATTCGCAAAAACACTGAAATTAAGTTTTCTATAGTCCATATATCACAGTTGCCACATGAGTGATTTGATTTGGGTGTTTCATATAGAAGAAACAAAGAGTGAAACCCTAATTTTTAGCTTACAAGCTGACATCATGATTGAACATAATTTTTAAATTCACAAAAATTTATTATTGTCTTTTGTTGTATTTTTTGTTTCATATAATTTCTGAATTTGTTATTTCATTTTTATTTTTTTCAATATTTAAAACTGCATGCGGGAATTGTGTGATAATATTTAGATATTGTGACATTTGTGTTACCATAAATCCCCTACTTGTCACACTGACTCTTGCCTCTTGCATGTATGTGTGTGTGGAAATATTGATGGAAATAAATTTTATATTCACGGAATTGTAAGTTATGCACTTCACTGATTTCTATTTTTTTTAGTTTATGGTTTAACATTTATACTTCCTTTACCCTCCCCCCCCTATTTCTCATGTAGAAGTTTTCACGCATATCTAACACTCTAACTCATACTATCTTCCCTGACATTTATACATTACAAATACTAATTCAAATTCCTCATCCTTTTTTTCTTTGGATTGTTAGATCAAAATCCAATTCAATCCTCTAAATTTCTATCGATTGCAAAATGTTGTTAAATTTTTTCATTTCGATTTCGTTTTATTTTTATACAATTTTGTTTTTGTTTTTTCTCAAACTCAATATTGACTGTAAAGCATAAAACGTTTTCAGTTTTACATTTCAATCTTAATTTAGTTTTTGAAATAACATTTACTTTTTTTAACAATTTCATTTTTTTTTTTTTTTTTCATTCGTAATTCATATATTTTAAGTCAAGTGCTTTTCCAGCCTTAAAATTAAAGGCTTTATGATGTTTTTGTTGTTGGGAGGGAGTTTACAAATAAAAGAGATAGAAAGTGAGACTAAAATATTTACTTTGTTAAAATAAACAGGAATTTATGATTGTTAAGTAAACAGGAATTTCACAGAAAAATCACATTTTTTTCTTATGATAAAATTGAATTCAATTTAATATATTTTTTTTAATTAAAATTTAATATTAGATCAAAATTTATTTTGTTTAGTAATCAGATTTATTTATTTGAACAAAAAGGCATGGTTACAAAGGATGTTATGAGGGATTCCCTTTAATTAAGCGAACAATTAATATTAATCATACGACACCGTATGTTTTAAATGTATATAATAGCATTTCTAAATGAACAGATGTTTGGGGTATAATGCCTTTATGCTGACTTTTGAAAAACACTTCTTGAAGTGTAATGATCGACTTAGAGTCAATTTCTGGTGAAATTAATTACGACCGTGCATCTGTCTGTCCATGTAAACGTTGTGAATATTTATCATATACATGGTATAGTTTTAATCGTTCCATTATTTTATCTAGATCCGGATTGAATCCATAAGCTCAAAAAAGTCCTAAATACAATTAGATTTTAATGAAAATGATCTTTGAGTTGTTCAGCGTGCACGGGTTCATAATTCCCTCGAGCCCCCATACATAGTTTAGCGATAATTGTTTTATATTTGATACTGTTCCAAATAAAACGAGGATTAATCTAAAATATATGACCGTGAAGTGGGCATCAAAGAAAAGCTAAAAAACTGAGAGAAATAAATAATTGTGGCTTTCAAATAAATTTAAGAGTTTAACATTAATCTCATTCGTACTTTGAGGATTATTCAAGAAAAAATACAGATCCTTTGAAATTTTCAAGTCTAGACACCCCTGTTTAACTAAGAGAAATCTCTAGTTACGTGTATATCTCCATGCACGCACATGTATGTGTACATATGTATGTGTCCACTATCGAGAGAGCATTTAGAAAATGTTTACTTTTCAAATAGTTTGTTTTCAAAATTTAAATATCAGTCTTTAACTTGCGTTTTACACCTTCTTCTTCTCTAAGGAAATATTATTTTTTACACATCTTCGTTTAAAAACAACAATACAAATGGAACTCAGACTTCAGAACTTTTAGTTACAAATACTGATGTCTCAAAACAATACATAAATTTCAGCTGAAGAAAAAACCTTAAACGGAACTGAGACCATGAGGACAATTCATACAGGACAACGACGGATGGACAAGCGTTAGGTAAAGGGAATCAAAATTAAAAAAGAAAAAAAATAACAACAACTTTGACCAAACAATTTTATGACAAGAGTAAGTAGTTGGCATTTGTAGCAATCATATTATTGAACGATGAATATATGACGGGGTTCAATTTTGAAGAAGGTAAATGTGTATGTGTGTGTGTGTGTAAGTGTGGGTATGTGTACAGGGATGTTATGGCAACATTATGATGGCTGTAAAAAAAACTAAAGTTATTAGAGGAGGGAATAGGTTTGGCTGTGATGATTGACGTGCCTTTTATTGATGGTCTTGATTGGTTTTTGTTTTATTTTGTTTTTGTTTGACTAAGTTGTGCCTTTTTAAAATTTAACAAACAAAACATACACACACATCTATACACACTTGTTATCCTTTAAGGGACAAATACATGCAAATATTTATGAAGTTTTATATAAAAATGTATGTATTTTTTTAAGACAAAAACAATACCTGGTGGATTTTAGTCGTTAGTTCAATATGTGCGTAGAAATAAAGTTATTTACAAAAAATATTATAAATCAGTTATGATTTCATTAGATTTGTAGAATAAAAACAAAACACAACACCGACAGATGGATGCCTTTCCTTTTGCTATCTATTCTTACTATTTAACTAAAAGTTGTGCATCAGGAAGAGGAGTAAAGAGGACGAAAATGAAAGAATGAAAGGACTTGGATAAGAGAAAAGTAAAAAATTGTTTGATTTGATGTTTGCATTTTTAATCAACAACATTTCTTGTTTTTTTACACATTTTGTTACTTTTGTATTTGGAAAAGGACTTTTTTGCTTTCTTTATTAATGAATTGATGCGTAACTTCGAAACTTAGTTTGTTAGTTTGGATTTAAGTTAAGACAATTCAATGCCTCATATAAAAAGTTTTATTCACATTTCCGTTTCCGTTGGCAATTGATTTAATACAATTTATATTATTTCCCAACATGACTTTTTAACAGTTATTTAAAACATTTTTATTATTTATTTCACAATATCGTCGTATCTATCAATTTCATGTTTTTAAACAGTAATTTTTACATATGTAAACAACAACACCATCATCAATATTGTGTCTATAACACACATATATACATTCTCATACAAACATATACCTTTTACACCTCCCTCGCCCCCCCCCTTTATAAATAACTATTTACCCATTTTAATACCCATTCTTAGGTGAATAAAATTTTTTTCCTGGCCCAGGATCATCATATCATTTATGTATCATCGACGTATTCGTCAAGCTTCAGTGACTTGTTTCATCCATTGCGTCCGCACGCGTTAATACCTTAATCCTTTTGTCGGTATACAATACATACAGGCGAATGTATATGTCTAAATGTCCAGCTGCCACCAACTACTGTTTTCCTTATAGAAAAAACACAGATACAAGCAAAAATTAATCATACACACACAGTCACTCTCTCACATACACAAATTCATGAAGTATGTATAAAAAATAAAAAAATAAAATAAAAAAGTTTAGGGTATTAAATCGATGAAGTATTAACGACTTAATTGCATGTTTGTAAGGCATTTTGCAATAACATTCAAAATTTTTCTACCACCTCCTTAGTTTTTTTTTTTTCAGATATATTTTTATATCAATAAATTCCTTGCCCATTTTCTATATTTTATTTTACAATTGTATAGCAAATATTTTGTTTCCCCTCAAGTTCATTAGCAAAAGCTTAAGTTTATTTTTTTATTTTACTCTTCTTTTTATTTGTTTTTGTAAAATTTTTAAATACTTTAACTACTTTAACTACTTAAATCAACTAAGAATATCGCTTAAAACTAATGTTCATATGGAGGCGTATGATTAATATTAATTATTTTGTTTTGTTTAAAAAATTTTTACTTAACTTAAAACTTAATTAAATTTTTAGATATATAAATTTATTAAAATGTCATTTGAATGTTAACAAATCAAGTTTGTTTGCAACATTATTATATTTTTAATAATTTTAATTGAAAACAAAGAAAAATACCTTTACAGTTTGGAAATCTAAAATAGTTTGCCAGATATTTACCTAAAAAGATAAGAAAATAATGGGAAAAGGATTAAGAATATTGAAAAGGAATATTATTTAAAAATTTATACAATTAAAATTAATTAAATAATGAATGTATGTTTCGCCTTTTTAATATATGTTTGTGGAAAAATAGTTGAGAAAGTACTTTAAGTTTAAAGAAAAATTAATAATATAAAATGTAATTTTTGAATCTAGAAATCTAGTTCATATAGAGAATGGAACATTTAGCCTATACCTTGTCCATCGGTCGTCTTTTTGTATATTTAAGAGTTGTCCTTATAGTTTCACTTCCTATTGAGATGTTTGGTTTAGTTGAATTTTTTATTGTTTATATTATATTATTGTAAGTGTAAAACTGGAGGCTAAAATCTAGTCTATAATTAAAAAAAAGCATGTATACATTTTTACAAATTACTATTTTTATTCTGCCAATTTTACACACACACAAACAAATGAAAAGAATCGGCAGATCTTATAGTTTGTAAAAATCAAATTATTTGGTTGGATTCTCCGACATAAACATAATAACATTTGGTGTGGAAAATTTCACCCATATCGGGTGAGATTTTCGTGTCCTCTTTTCATCTTGAAAAATATATTTTATCTTTTAATTGCTTATTCTTGTTTGAAATTCTCCAAATTTTGGACACGTACTGGATAAATTTGTGAAGGTAGATACTGTGTTTTCATTTTGTTCACATCGGGTCCTTCACATTCTTTTCGTTGATCTTTAAGTTTGAAACAATAAATGCGAAATATGGAAATTACTTAAATTCTTTAAATACTCAAATTATTTGCTTATATAAATCAGCATTATAACACAATCAACTAGAGCCAAAGTGTAACTGAGTTTTCTCGATTATTTTTCTTTAAAATCATCGTTAAATTTGGAAGAATATTTTTTTTTTTTCAACAGATTATTTTTTCAAAAATTCTCCCGATTAAAACCACATATGTGTGTACGTGTTAATATATTGGTGAAATTAAAAAATATACAGGGTCTTGTACCTTAAAATTTGAATAATAGTCTCGGGAATATTAAAATTATTTGTTTGATTCAATGTATGTTTTAATCAATTTTTTCAAGAATAATTTAAATTTACTTTTTTATTAAGTTTTTCCTTTCAAATACAATTTTTCTATTAATTTAAAATTATACTTCAGCAACCTTTTTATTAAATTTTCCAAAAAACTAGATATATTATTAACTAAAAGATAGTAAAACTACCACCCAGCTTTTTATTTCAATTATTTAACACACTCTCACATACATAATCTAACACCGAAGGAAACTGTTAAGAGGAAAAACTAAAAATGTTTATAATGACATTTTTTTGCACATAAAACGCACACGCACTGAAGAAAATAAACGAAACACAACAACAACATGAGAAAAAAACACCCTCTCCATTAGACCCAAATTCTTAACGCACACACACACAGCCAAACAATGAAATGCAAAAGCAATAAAGAAGAAGAAAAAAGCACTCAAATAGAGAAAAATCAATTTTTACTTTTTCCTAAACGCACTTTTTTGTAACAAATACATACACAATATTTAACACACAAACAAACTACACATTTTGTAAAATAAACTCTGACTACATTTTTCGGGGGCTTTTACGCACAAAACCTTTTTCCCATAACAGTCAGTGTGTGCATGTATGTATTTAGGTTTATATGTGTATGTGTATTTTAAGTATGAGTGCGTGCATATAAATGCTTTTTTTGTTGTGTTTTCAAATGTATATAAAGCTTTTTTTTGGTTTGTGCAGGGAGGAAGGATAAGAAAAATTTAGGTTAAAATTGGAATGAGTTTCGGATGTTATTTTTTTTAGTATGAAATGAACGAAAGTAAGGAAAATGTGAAACCCAAAAATTTTCATTTTCTTGGATACATACAGGGAGTGTATTATGCCTATGGATAATATTAAATGCATAAAATTCGAAATATTTTATTTAATTTAATTAAATAAATCAATAAGAATGTATTGAACCTGAATATCAATGGAAAAATATTTAATAATTTAATTAAAAACTTAAGAATAAACTGAAACAATAAATCTAAGGATTTTTTATAAAAAAGATGGAGGATTCCAGATTTTTTTTAATAAAAGCAATACAATTTTATTGTTTATAATCTGGAAGATTTAAAACAAAGAAGTTTAGATGTCTATCTCTTGGTTATATATTTAGTATGTTTTTAAAAGATTTTTCTAAATTTCATATTTACGAAGCAGTGAGTTCGATTTAAAAAGAAATTCAACTCAATATGAGAGAAATAAAATATATTCAATAAAATGGCTGTTCTACGGTGTAATTAAATTAATAAAAAAAAAATTTATAATTTCTAGTAGAAAATACTGATATAACATTATTAAACTGATAGCGTTTGACTAATATTAATTGTGGAGTTAATTTATTTTTTAATTTCCAAATTCAAATGGATTATGAAATTCCAAGAACCAAATGGCAATAAAAAAACTACATAAAATAGAAGAATTTTTAAGTGATAAACTAAAAAAATTAATTAACTTTTATCTGAAAAATAAAATATAAAAATATTGGATTTTATATGACCCAATATTTGAGGCTTTCAAATTGACGAACATTGGGTAATAAATATGCAATTATTCGAGAAGAACCCATAAAGAAACATGGTTCCAAGTGAAAGTTGCTTTTGACGAATCAAATTGGTTTTATGTTAATTTAAAATTGCGTATATTGTACGAAATCTATATACATCGAGTTGAAATTTAAAAGGACATTTGTAGCCTTTTAAAATCATATAGAGAGGATATATTAATCTTGCTACGCCGTGAGGAACGCGTAGAAGGATTAATCGAAGACCGCATAAAGTGTATCTAGAATGTAATCTATAATTCGAATTCATAAAATTTGGTAGGATTGTTTGTTATTGTTGTAAGCACTTCGGTATTTAAAATCGGGAACTAAAAAGTTATATACCGATAACTTTTGTCAATTTTTCTAAAGAGTGTAATCAGATTTAAATAAAATTTAACTATAATTTAAAGTTAAATGCAACACATTTACTAGGAAGGGCATATTCGAATAAAGCATTCTTACTTTTTTATTTATTTATAATTTTTTCATATCCTTTGAACCTCTTTGAATTGTTCTGAGAGCAAATCTGACCCGATATAAAAAAGTTAAAATCTAAAAGTCTCCAATTTCATACTATCAAACTGCCTATTCCACGGTGAAATGTTAATTTGTAATTAAATTTTTCATTTAAATTTTTCCAAATTAAATTGTCAATTTAAATTAATAAATTTTTATTTTCATTGTCATAATTACGAGGAAAACTGATTTGTCTAAAACAGGTTTTAATATTATTTCCCTAAACTGAAAGAAGCCCAAACATCAAAAATAAAAAAGAAACCCTTTTTCCAAAAAGCCAAAATCCATCCATAACGAACCCTCGTTTTAAATTAGAAACATAACAAGATGTAACACATTGTATTGTTGTAAAAGATTTTTAATTAATCTAAAAGTCATATGATGCATTAAAGTTTTTTTTTAATACAGATTTACAAGATATCAAAATTACAAGAGATTTAAATTTACAGGAGCCACTGTATTGTTTGGCTGTATGAAAGAATAAGGGAAACTGAGAGTGTGTAAGTTTACATTACACTATTATTATGTGAAGACCACAAAACAAAAGGAGGTGACAACAAACAACAAATAATTTTGATAAATAAAATTTCAACCCTTAAACAGTTAACTACCGAAATTTTGAAATCCCTTACAACTTTTTGACACAACTTTACAATGCACTTTTGATATATAAAACTTGTTTTTTTATTTTCGAAAAAAAATATTTTTATAGACAAAAATTTGTTGTTACATTGAAATTAAGTTAAATGCAATTTTTCTATATAGAAATATGTACGGATGTTAAAACACACACACAAACACACGCACCACTCAATCACTCACTTTTCTATAAGCAGTTGCTGTTAAGGCGCACAGCACGTGCTTGGTTTATTTGTTGGGAACACTTTGATGCACATTAGATTACTGGAATACGAAATATTACAAGTTAGACTTGTTTCCACTTCAAATTCCCAATTTCACCCTTAATTCGCTTGCTGCAACAACATCTTTAGTTTAAATCCAACAACACACTGAATCTAACAAAACCTAAATTTTGGGTTTCTTGGAAAAAAGGGTGAGTTAGACACAGTCATGTGTAAGTGAAAATCTAACATCTTTGCAAGGGGGTTGCAATTTTCAAAATGCATAAACACATAATTACAAAGAATGAATTTTGTTAAAGGAAAAAAGGAGAAAAAAAGAAAACGAATTAAATGATTGACACAGCTTGAAATGCACTTTTATGAATGACACTTTAGATTTGTTACTTACAAAGAATTTCATAAATAAATTTCAGACAAAAATACTACAAAATTTTGAATTTAACGGTTAAAAAAATATAAAAAATAGGAGTTTGTGCATTTAAATAAAACCAAGACATTTTTATCAACTAAATTATCCTTTTTATAATAATATTTTCGCCACTACTGTACTAAACACAAATTGTAACTCAATATTTATTTCATTTTATTTCCTTTTGCAAAATTTACTCTTAATCTGATTGGTTGCAAAGAATTTCCTTTAGTATTTGCTTTTTTCGTTTTATACTCAAATGCACTTGAATGTGTTGCACACAACATTTCAAGATTAAATGATTCGCTAAAACAACAACCTCAACACGATCGTTTTTGCACAAACATCGTTTAATTAAACGAAGTTAATTTCTTATTTGTTTTGCAGCAAACTGAATGCATTCGTTTTGTTAAAAAGCTTTTAAATGAAACGATCGTTTCGTTTCGTTAAAAAAAGAAAACAAAAGCAAAAAAAACCCCGATGAATTTCAAAAGAAACCAGATCATTGGATACAACAATATTTTTAGTCGTTCACTCGTTAAGTTAATAATTGGAAATTTTGTTTAGTAAATTAATTTAGAAATGCATTAAGTTAGACAAGAATGGCACGATTAGTTTATATAGTTTTTAAAATGAACTGAAAATTGAATTAACAAAGCGAAAGAGATTGAAAGAGAGAGAGATAGAACAAGACAAAAGCTTTTTATAGATAATAAAAAACGTGATATTTTTAAGTAAATGCAATTATTTTGCACACATTTACATGTACACTTACATGAGAAAAAGAGATAAGACGAAAAAATTAAAAATGAATATCATCATCATAACAAAATGGCGCAATGAGAGAGATATTTACAATCTAAAATTTTTTACAGATACATTTATTACTAATTTGTTATATGTTTTTTGCTAAAAAATAATTGATCAAATATTACAATTAATTCACTACATTTGGATTTTTGGATGATGAATTTCATTATGAGATCTGGGGCTACACATCAGTTTAAATATAGAGTACACAGCAACTTTTTAGGAATCTTTGCCAATTAACCTTTCTTTTGGACTGATAACTGATCGTTTTTATCGTTTTTCATAAAAGCTCTTTACAAACTATCGACAAATAATTCCCTTTCAATATCAATGGATCAATGGATAAACTACTCATAACATATAAAGGGCCTAATATTTTATTAAGAACTCTCATGTGACATTGAAAAATATGTCAGCTTAAAATTATTAAAAAAAAATAAAAATAAATGTAAAATTATTTAAAATTTTCCTAAACTTCCTAGTTGTCTCAGAATTAAAGATCTGTAGACAAATTGCCTCGGAAAGAACGGGGTCAACTCTATATACATATATTTTTGCTCCGATCTGTCATTAAAAGGCTTTGAAATTATTTTGGTACACATTTTTGTACAGCTTTTGTAACAAATTATAAAGTGTCTGAAAAAGTTCTTCCATAATTTACCAAAAAAGGACTGTAACTTTGAGAGTAGAAATAAAAATAAAAACTCTGTGAATGACTGTTAACAAATTATTACACTGTGCAACAACTTTGCAGATAAAACTGGATTTTTAGTTTTTTTCATCCGCTCAGTTTTCCTTTTAAGCCGATTTTGAAAACTTCAAAGGAAATTTAATACCCAAACAATTTTATAAAATAATTATGAGCAATAAAGAATGCCATGTTCGGCAATGCCGAATCTGTAAGACATCTATTGTCTCAGTCTGTAATTTCTTTTGAAAACACTGTTTTGTGAGAATGCTTCCAATAGACAAACAGGGGGACATGGATAAATAGATACAAAATGACAAACTTGATAAACCCTAAAGTTGCAGTGGTGGGGAGTATAAAAATCTTTAAACAAGATTTGGACAAGATATTAAGTTAAAGCTAAGAGTCAAAAGCAGAGTTGCCAACCCACAATACTGTACCTTTGTCCTTTTCTAATTTGAAACAATTAATATTGATCAATATTAATTCAAACGAACACCAGGTGGATTTAAATAGATACAATGCAACTTTTTTCAAATTTTAATTTTATTTTAAGTTACAAAATTTTACGATTTTAAATAAACAATTTTCAATTTACATTTTGTACAAAAATTCTCTGCGTTATTGTCTGAAAGATGATTTTTTAGAGAAATCATGTCTGTTATTTGTTAAAAATAATTATACTCACATTTTGCAAGAAGTATTATTTTTATGGTTTTATATAAAATTACTACTTCATGTTATTTATTTTTTATTTTATTTTATTTTATTTTATTTTAATTTTTAATATTTCATTTACCACTAAAAGCAATTATGGGCTTTGATTTAAAGAAATATTGGCTTTTAAATGTAATTTTTTATTAAAATTTCATTATTTATGTAACTTTCTGTATTATTCCATATTAAAAAAAATTAATAAAGAAATAAAAATATTAGGTTATGCCGAATTTTCAGTACCCTCCACCACAAATGCATGTAAGTAAATACGTTATGTTCTTACATACACATTCACACATACACACATTTAATATGCCCTCTTCACCTCTCTTCACTTGTGGTGGTGGACAGCATAAAAATATATATTAAAGATATAAATATAAGTGTGTACTTGTGTGTTGTGCTTGTATTTGATTATTTAAATAAAACCGCTAAAAACAAATATAAATAAAAATGGCATTGAAATGCAGAAAGCTAATAATTTTATATAAAAATAACCAAAATACAAGACAAAATAAAATTAAAAATAAGTAAAATAATGCATAAATAAATAAATAAATAAATACAACGTGTGTGTGTGTCTGACATTTGTTGTTGTTGCTATTGCTATTACTGCTGCTTCTGCTGTTATTGTTGTTGCTATTGCTGTTCATGCAGTACAAGTAAATGAAGAAAAATTAAACACAAAAACAAAAAAAATAATTATAATTATTTATGCGAATTGAATTCTCAGGCGAGAAAACAAGTACTCGATCGTAACGAATGTTTGAATAAGTCAGTTGAATGAGTGAAAGAGCATATGAAGCAGTTGTTTTTTTTTACTTTTGCAATGGGGCAATGTTGTATAGTTGAAGGGACAGACACAATATTTTAAGTTTTATTTACCTAAACAAAATATTTTTTGCAATAAAATAACATGATTTATGACGCAAACCGCAAAAAATACCTAAAATGCAATAATTGTTCATAAAAGCAATAACAACAATAATAAGCATCCAGTATATGTATCTCTAATTGTACGTCCCAAGAACGTCTCTCTCTCTTTAATAGAAAAAATTAAAATTAACTGAAGAATATAATTTGAAATTAACTAATAAATACAGTTCTTCTAGGAGAACCATATTCAAGTTTTCATCAAATAATGATTAAAAAAATTCTGCACGTGATTTTTCAGTCATTAACATTAGGATCTTGTAGAAAGTTTAACGAATGTGCTGCCTAAGAATAAGCGGTGCATCAGCTAGAGCATTTGAATCGAAACTAAGTGTCCAACCAAGTGAAACTTATGTTTGATATGAGGCAGCCCTTACTTTGTACCGACTCCAAAACATGGTGGAATGGATCAATTGGGATCACAAATCATATGACCAACATATTGTAGATGCCCTGCATGGATATCAGGTTGATATGAATCATCCGAATACCGGACAGCAAATCCTGGTCGAACGGGAACCTGGTGCAAGAGCATGTAGGTACTGACAGACACTTACACTAAATTATGGAACGTCTATCGTATGATTTGGTTCATCGATTTACACATCAACTAACATTTTAGTGAGATTTATGCATTCTGAGATAAGTTATGATCCAGAGTCCTTAATACGGGAGCTGTGGAAAATCATGACCTGACCGTAATAAACCTTAAAGCATCAATAACGATAAAACTTTACAATACGAAGTGGTTCCTAATTGAGAGTTATAAAAAATTATCGACCGATTCTAGTAATTTCAATAAATTGTTGTGGAATATTACAAAACTGACTTGAACCAAATTTCAAGATTTTTTTTTTAAGTTTTGAGTCTAAAATTCAATTCCGGATAGCAAAATTTGTTACAAACATATGGACAAACGCATAGTACTGAAATATGTATAAATATTAAAATGTGCTTCAGATCAATCAGAAGATTCAACCAAATGTGTCCAACATTGGGATATGTGGGAAATGCATGTGCATGCTTGTTCAGTTCATTCTTCGGAAAGCATTAATTTTGTTCTTCACCGTGTAATAGAGGAGCTGTCAGAATCGCTTTTTGTCATGCTTAAAAAGTGAAAATATCACGCTCATAATTGTTACAAATTGAGAATAAAAAGTAGACGCTTACAAAGTTCAATTGACCCAAGTGACGACTCAAAGCGTCGTTTTTTTGGACCGGTCTTAACTTTATATTTTAACTTTTTAAAAAAAAGCATCACTTAATAAAACTTATGAATTCAGTGACAAGATCAAAATATCTGTAGACTAGTTTTAGTTCCCATTCATTCGGAAGATTAACTACTCTTGAACACAAGATCATAAATAATTTATCGATCACCAAAAATTGGAAATTTACTTTTTGTTTATCCATTGAATTTCACTTCTTTCACTATTTCAACAGAGGTCATCAGATCTACAGGGTATCCATAAAGAACATAACTGAAATATGTATCCAAAAATTATACTTGCTTATCTTTTATCCCCTTAGACCCCATTAGAAAACTAAAAATGCAATAATTTGAAAAATCAAATAAAAAAATTATAAAAATATATAATAATTATTATTATGATTAAAACTCCAACCCCCCAAAAAACTGACCAAGAACAACATCAAACAAATCATGTTTATTTATTTAATTTATTCACATGTCTTTATCTTTTTTTTTTTGGGGGGTTTCTTGATAAAGAAATATATCCTGCCTCTTAGTAAATTCAATAGAAACGATCGTTGCAAACAAATTAATCAGAATTTTAGATTTTTTATTTTATTTAATTTTATTATTATTATTTTTTTATTTGAAGACGCGGCGCATTTCCCGCTTACGTTTGTGAAAACGTTTGTTGTCGTATAAATAATGAGTTCCTAAATACAACAACAAAAACAACTCGAATATATATCTTTTAAAATGCGATTCATTGTGACTGCTGTTGTTGTTTGGAGCTGTGTATCGCTAAATGTGGGAATGTATGTGTGCCTATGTGTGTGTGTTTGTGACACAGAAAAAAACCTTGAAGATGAAAATAAAACAACAACAAAATAAATAAAAATTCATTTAAAACAATCAGTTAGAGTAACAAGTAGAAATACAGAGAATCCAACATTTTTTTATTGTTGTTTTCACTTGAAAATCACTTGTGCTGCACAAAAATTTTTTATTGTGCTGCGCCAAAATAACGTCATCATAATGATTGTGATCAGTGGAGTATTTTGTTCTAAAAAGAATGAATTTATATGCGCCAATCTCCTGCTTCAGTATAATTGAATTATCATTTTCGATCAATGATGTTAAACGTTTTTTTCTCTCTTTTAAAAATATTTATAAGAAAATTAGAGATAATCCTTTATGGACAAGGCAAATATTGGTCCGAAAATAACGCACAATATTATTTATTAGTCAAATTTTAACGTTATTGACAACACCTGATCATGCTAGTCCAGAACGTTTTACGGAAACTTTGAATAATTTGAATTAACTCTCACACAAAGTTTTATTCACTCAAAACTTAAAGCCTACTGACCATGACAAGTGTCATCAATAAGCATTCTTCGTTTCGTGATACGTTTGCTAGAAGCTTTTAAAATTTTATTAATTAATTGAAGGTAAAACTAAGATTTGTGCCATATCTTCGATCGTTTCTTCTCGTGTAAATTATTGAAAGATTATTTAAAAAAGAACTTTCAATACGATGATCGGAAATGAATTATTTATTTCAGGATCAGTGTGATCCATCAAGAAAAAGCGTTTATATTTACAACGACCTTCCTTAAAGACCCAAATATGTAGATTTAATTTACAGCATACATTAAAGGGCTTTAATTTGGAAACTGATCTTAATTGTAGAAAATTCGGATCGTTTCTACTTTTCGATACCATTTTTCAAACCTCTTTGATATTTACAGACGATTTCTGTGAGTGAATTTCTTTTCTTCTTAAACTCACATGACGCATTTGTTGTTTATGTTTTCGTCTCTTATTTACTGTTTTTTATTATTGTTGTTGTTATTGCTATTGCTTGTGCAAATTCTCGAAAACAAAACAAGGTCAAATGCAGTTGTTTTTGTTTGTTTTTTATTATTATTATTATTTTAGTATTGTTACTTGTTTTGTTATTATTTTTTATTTTGTTGTTGTTTTTGATTTATCTTTTCCGTTTTTATTCTTATTTTGTTTTTTTATTATTATTTTAGTGCAAATATCATGATCACCATTTAGATGTTGTTGTTGCTAGTTAGTGAGTGAGTAAATATCGAATATTATATTGAGTAAGTGTTGGTGTTTGCACTCTGCATGTGCGTTTAAATTTAAATTTGTAATTTCTTGTTTACTAATAATTTTTATGGTTCTTCCCTCTATGCTATGGGATCTTGTTATCTCTCTCTCTCTCTCTTAGTTGCTCTCTTAGAAAGAGACTTATTTGTTTATTATATCACTAATACCATACAAATCTTTCTTTTTCAAGGATACACATATAATGAAATGATTTCATCAGTGTTGCCTACTTAATGGGATGCAAACAATTATTTGTTTAAGTTACTTTGGAAAAAAATGAATAAAGAAGATATTTATAATTTAAAGGAAATAAAATAACCGTTAATTTTATAGGTGCGTGTGTAATAAATTTAATTTCCGGTTTATGCAGTGTAAGTATTTATGAAATATTTTTATTTTAATATATTTAAAATTTGTTATCAGTGAAAATAGTTCAATCTCTTAGTAGGCATTTGAGTCATGTGTTTCCTAAAACATTTTATATTGGCATCACTGTTTATGTTGCTGACAATGATCGTTATAATTTTAGCTGTTGTTCTGGCTCATTCACTAAAGTAGTTTGTATTTTTTTCCTGCCACACATTTTTTATTCTAATTTATTATTTATTTTGGAAATATTCTCTTTGTTAATCCTTCTTTTTATTTCTATTTTCTCGTTTTTTGTCTTCCTTTTCATTGTGGTTTATTGTGAAAGGAATTTTTGTGTGTCTTTTTTCTCTCTAGATAAAACGAGAATCCAAATAAGAATGTATAAGAATTCTTGGAATTTCATAATCAAAAGGTGAGAACTTAAGAAAAACAACAAAAACAAAAACAAGAAAAATGTTATGTCATGAAGATAAGAACCGGGAAATGAAATTTGAAAAGATTTTGAAAAACAAGAAAAAAAGTTTTGCATCAAAATAACTAACGTTATTATTCGAAAAAGATAACATTATAGAAAAAGGAAGATAATTTAAAAAAATAGTCCAGGATATTATGTTAACTATCATAGTATGGTTATGTAACATATATTTTTGCTTTAAATGAGATAAAGAGATAAAATCGAAATTTCATGATAAACATATGGGAATCTTCCATCAAAGGATGATCCACCTATATTGAAAGGACAGTACCTCCTTAGAATTTCTGATGCCTTTTACGAAAATTAGCTACAAAGCCAACATCCATTCCATTTACTTCGTTATTTTTGGGTATAATCTACCGAATATGATAGCAATGTTCAGAGAGAGAGAGAGAGAGAGAGAGAGAGCGAACTTCGGTCTGGCAACTCAAAAATTATTAATGTAAATTTAAAATTGATCATTTTAAATTTCATAAATCTGCCACCAAATTATGGTTTTCATAAATTCATGTTTTTTGTTAAAAATAAAATTTTTTCAATAAAAAAATTCTGGAATCCAATCTTAACAATTAAAAAATTTGGTGTCTTTTAAGTACCTTACTTTATGCTATAAGTTTTGTCTTATTATTTTTATACCCCTGGATTAAAGCATTGGAATTTGGATGTAATGAACAATTTTGCCGGATTTGAAACTTTTTATTTAAAAACCTGAATTTACAAAAAGGAAATCTTACATTATTTTAATATAAAACATATGTTTTATATGCAACGCAAAATTTATACAACACTTTTTTGCAATCTATTTTTATGCATTTGGATTTATGCTGTGGTATTTCTTGATAGATTTCAAAATATTATTGTCGTTCTATACATTTGTACTCCTTAAAAATTGAAATTTTCCATCAATTAATTTGAAATGATTTCCAGTTTGATGATAATGTAAAAAACAACCCGGTAACGGCCCTTTGAATTGGTTTTTGGTTAAAATAAATCAGAAGAATATGCGGTATTTATAAAGCAACCTTTTTTTGAAAAAAAAAGATATTTCTTAATAAAAAGTCTGGATTTACAAAGAGGTAATCCAGTCTTAAGAACCACTATGTTTTAATATAAAATATCAGCATTTTATTGCAAAACTCTTTTAGAAATAAGACTCACTGTAATATGTACTATTGCGCCTATATGTATGCAATCATTTTTGTAATATACATTTTAAATGCCCCTGGTTTTACGCTACAGTATTTGCTTATAGATTTAACAATTTATTTTTGTGTCTCATTTAAGATTAATACAGATTAATACATGATGTAAAGGAAATGGAAATTTTAAGATATGAATTGCAGGTGATTAACATTTTTATATAAAATTCCTTTGAGTCAGAGAATTATAGTTTAAATACTCTTATAGAACTCTTGACTTATATCCTTATTATGAGTAAAGTATTTAAGTCAAGTTCATTTTCAATAAGTACTCTTCTTTGTCTTTAAACTTTACCCTTTTAGCTTATACAATATTTTTTGTAATTATACTTTTAAGCCCCCTGATTTATGCTTTATTATTTTTTTAAATATGGTTTTCATTTATTATATTTTTTAATTAAAAAGTTTATTTGTTCATTTAATGTAAATTAATAAAACCGATTTTTGTTATTAAAAAAAAACCTTTAAGATAATAAAAATTTTAAATATCTTATTAACGTATTTAAGATTTTAATAATTATTTCTGTTTTGTATTTTAACGAGCAACAATTATTATTTAATTATATTAAAAGATTTAAACAAAAATTATTTGTCTGATTTCTCAGTTTAACTTGTCATGCAGTGTAATTGCGGATATTCATCGAACTTGAATGTCATACACACACACATAAAAACACATACACATAAACACATATGCATTTTAATACTTTATGTACTTTAAGTAAATAATTTTTTTTGCAATTTTTAATTTTATTTTTATTTCAAATAAATTTTTATTAAAATTTATTTAGCGATTATCTCATTTATTTTAATATTTAAAACAAAAAAAAAAAATAAAAATAAAAAATAAAAAAAAAAAACGAAAAATATAAAAATTGTGCATTCAATGTTGTTTTGGGATTTTGAGCAGTTTGTTGTTGTTTTTGTTGTTGTTGTTTGTTTTATACTGAATATTTATTTAACTGCAAGCAAACATTTTTAGACACTTTTTTCGTCTGTCATTTAGTTTGTTAACGATAACAATAACAAAAAGAAAAAAAAACACGCGAATTAAATTGTTTTTATAATAAAAGTTTCCCTCCCTGGTAGTCGAGATACTAAATATTATGCATTTGCTATTTTCAGCATTTGTTGTATGTGAATGCGAGTGTATGTGAATGTGTGCGTGTGTGTGTGTGTGCATGAGTCTTTAGAGGCAGAGGCGGCAGGTTGCCAGTTTGCCCAGTCATTCAATTCAATCAGTCATTTAGCAATTTGCAAAAATGGTCTTTGGATTGGCGCATTTTTGCATGTTAAACTAATTTGTTTTCTTCTTCGTCGTTTGTCGTTTTGTTTTAAATTATTGTCGCTGTTATTGCTGTTGTTGTATTCAGCACTTTGGTTTGTTTATGACTTTGATGATGACATTCAAACAAATTCAATAAACAAATTACGAAGACAACAAATAATAAACTAAATCAAACAACAAACAAACATTTTAGATAAAAAATTAAATATATTTTTCTTAAGGAATTTGAATTTCTTCTATTTTGAATATAAAAATTGCATTTCAGACTTACTGTCATAAAAAGGGCCACAATGAAAGGGATCTGAATAAATTACCTGAAAGAAAGAAATTATTTAAGAATTAATATTTTTATTAATAAAAAATTTAATTAAAATTTATAAAATATTAAGCAAGTATTGACTAACCTTAATCGATTGTTTTTATAATATTACAGTAACAGCAATCGTTTATATGATTGTTACAATCATGCTAAATATCAAATCAAATGTAGTATATCCCATAGTCATATCCATTATTAGTGAAACAATTGGTTAATTATTTGGTTCTCGATTAAACATCTAAAATTTCAGGGCTACAAAAAGCCGAAAATTTTGCAATAAAGAGCCTTAACTTATTCATTAAATTCCCATCTTAAAGTTATCAAGTCTACGTTAGATACATTTTAGGTTAAATACATTTAATATTACTTCGACTAAAGAGTTTAATTCAAGGTTGAAATAACTAACATCATTTTCTTTCGCAATACATTTCAATTAACATGGTGGTGGGATGTTAAATCAATATTAAGTCAAGTTGATTTAATGTTGTAGCTCTAATTATAAGTTACATATATATTTCGAAAATATCAAAAGCTTTAATAAGCTTTTGTAAAAAAGTTTTTGTATTATTGAGGAAAACAATAAACCATTCATTCGCCTAAAAACATTTATGATGATACGGCAGAATCTTACTTTACTTGGCTTCAAACTTTTAGTGCCCAATTACATATACGTCTTAAAATTTTTAGAAGAACGCCTGGAATTCTTTTGATTTTTTATATGTTGCAATAAATCTTAAGTCTCAAGTCTTGAGCCTTACAAATACAAAAAGGGAATTGATTCTGGGTTAAGATAAATATTTTAGACGGATCTAAATAATATTAATTTCCTCTTATTTCCTTTTATTTTATTTTATTTTATTTTATTTTATTTTATTTTATTTTATTTTATTTCTTTATCCTTTTCTAACCATAAATAATACAATAGTAGAGGAGAGTATATTGACTGTTCATTTCCTTTTATAAATATAATTTTGGGACCGACAAATAAAGCTAAGTCCAACCGTCTGTCTTTTCGGCTTCACTAAAAATGTGATTTGAACGGGATTTTGTATTATTATGTCCATCAGCTAGAAGTTTAGAAAGGTAGAAGTTAAAGAAGACTAGTGACATAATTCTATTCTGTATAAGTAACTCTACGAAATTATGATCCTACTACTCAATCTGTCTTTTTCATTGTTTGGCAGTGAGGACTCGAGAAAATGAGAAAATTCTATGTATTTTGAATAATCAAGCTCCTCGTTGACAAATTAAAACTATTGTCAAGCACATAAGAGGGAAAATGTTATAGACCGATATCTAACCCAACCTCAATCTCATAAAAAAGCGCAAAAATTATTCTTATTCGGATAAGTAAAAATGTTATAATATATATTGATACCATCCAAAATTACAGCAAATATCGCAATTTCAAAGAAAAAATGTTTAAACACAAATATAATTCGTTGGAAACAATAGAAAGTAAATCTTAACAAAAATTGTAATCATTTTTTCACCTGGTCCCCATAAAAAAACTTCCCATTTTTATATTTGTTTGTCGATATCTGAATAGGAATAAGATGCTTAGATCGGAGGTGGCCAAAATACAAAATTTCCGACTCGTGAGTTTACTATTCTGCTTATTTCACGTTTCATGTAATATCAGATCCGATTTGTGTAGAATTTATAGTTATTCAATATATTGTTTATTCATCAAGCGATATTTTTTTCCATTTCAATATACATTTTCGCGTTTATCAGTATCTTTTTCTATTTTCTCCTTTTATTTTTTTCTACTTTAAAGTTTTGACACATGTCATGTAAATAAAAGATTAGAAAAACATAAAAGAAAAAAAACTTTCTTAAATCAAGATCTATTTTTTCTTGTAGTCGTTCTTTTTTTGCCCTCGTAAAATTTCTTACTTTTTCTTGTAAATAAAAGTAAAAGTACTTTATTCTTTAAGCAGCCCCCAAAAAATATTTAACATTTGCAATAAGTTGCATGTTTGGATGCGCCACACTCTAATACCGAAAAATAAAACAACAACAACAATAAACGACAAGACGTGAATGAAAAGAAACACCCCAGTAAAAGTTTTGCGCCAAAATAAAAAATAAGAAAAATATTATAAAAACACGAAGGGAAAGAATAAATAAATTTTGCCGCAAGCATTAAATCCATTTTCACAATGCGGCGACACAAACTGAATACGTTTGTGGTGGTAGTGTTGTGTTGATGGTGGTGCACATTTCTATTGGAAACAGAGAAGGAGTTGCAAGAATTCTTTGGATTTTTATTTGATAGAGTAAAAATACGACTTAATGCATTAAATAGAGAAAACAACTTTAAATGTGGAATTATTGGAACATGTGTTTTACTATAGATACTTTTTTATTACTTATATCATGCCATAAGATACTTTTATATCTTATAGTTTTATTTTACTAATAATAATAAAAATAATAATGTGTGATATTCGTTATCTGGACAATATATTTTTTTCCACTAATATTATAGATACTTTTGTATCTTATAGTTTGATTTATGTAATAAAAACTTTATAAATATGTAATAACTAGATACTTAGAAAAAATTAATAGAAAAAATGTATGCAAATAGTTATGTATATTTTAAAGTGTTGCTACTTCTGTTTTTATTCATATCGCATTATAGTTTGATTTGAACAATAATAACTTTATAAACATGTTATATTCCCTATCTAGATACTTTTTTCAACTTTATAGAAAATGAAAGTGTAACTTATCTCTTAACACGTATAAAGTATCTTGCAAATTACAGATTCTTTGTATTTGTATTCTTTGTATATTTCTTTTATATTTGTATATCATGCTAAAGAAACTTCTGTATACTGTGGTTTCATTAAGTGAAACATGATTTTATAAATATGTAACTTAAACAGATATTAATCGTTTACACATACACTACATGGGTAATGTATCTTTGCAGTGCAAATATTTTGTATATTTTTATATCAGATATTTTTTTATCTTATTGGTAACAATAATTTTATAAAAATATATTATTCAATATCTAGATACTTTTTTCAATAGTATAGAGAATAAGAGTGTAATATATCTCTATACTTCATATGTATAAAGTATCTCTTATTTTTAAATTCAACTGTTAACCATAAATTGTATCTAAAACCGACTCACACTCAATGAGTAAATAAATATATTCCCTGTTTCAGATACTTATAACAATAATAATGATGTTGTTATTATAGTTGTTGTTGTAGCTAATGTTTTTGGTACTGATGGTGAATGTGAATCATCATTTAACAGTCTATAATAAAGATGAAGATGATTATCGAGTTTGTAAGACTTTAACGTCTAAAATAAGTAATAAAAATATCTAAATGTTTTCTTTCTGTCATTCAGTTCAGTTTCAGTTTCTTTTTTGTAATTTTTCTTTTCTCTTATTATCTTTTCTATATATACCGATATGTATATACTTTTTTATAAGTTTTATTTATTATTTTTTTTATTTTATTTTATGTTTTTTTCTACCATAAGTTTGTATTTTGGGAATGTGTGTTGTATATGCAAACGTTTGTGTGGTAACTTATTTTTTTGTTTCTTCTTTCAAGTTCAAGTTCAAGATACACTTTTTTATTTTATTTTTATTTTAATAAATACAACGAATTAAATATATAGATACCGTCTTTTAGATAAAAATTCAAATTGTTGTTGTCGTGTAGCTTTTTTACATATTTTTTTAAGTTTTTTTTTGACAATATAATCGTATTTCTTTTGTTGTTGTTATTGTTTGAATTTTTTATTTTTCAATACATCTTTTTTTAAACAAATTGCATTTTTCTCGAAATGCATATGAATTTAAAGTAACAAAAAAAAAAACAGAAAAGAAAAGAAATGAAACATAATTAACATGAAATTAACATTATTTATTTTCACGTTATTCAATTCCTAACACAGTCAAGTAGTCAATCAGTCAGTTCTATGAATAATTTCAATAAATTTCAAGGTTTAAAAAATAATAAGTTTTGTTGGTGCTGTAGTCTACTTAAATTGCATGTATAAATAATATAGATTCGAGTCGATTTTTTTTCAAATGCATTCGAAATAAAATTGAATTTCTCTAAATCTTTTTGAACTACTTCAAGTTGTGCTGAGAGTATATTACGTTTATCATTCCGTGTGTAACACCAAGAAGGAATTATCTAAGACCCCCTCAAAATCATTCCAGTATCATAGAATTCCATCGATATCTGTTGTATCCCAAAAATAGTTATCAGATTAAAATATAATTGAACAATAATTTATGGCTTATTGCTTCCCATTTCAAATCCAATAATTGAATTGGGAATTTTAAAAACATCTATCATATCTGTTTTTCTGAAAATTTTCAGTCAGAAATCTATTTCAAAAAATAAAAAATTAAAAAAAAATAAAATCTAAATAACTTTTTAATATTATTTAATGTCATTTAACAATATTTTGTTTATCGAAAACGTGATAATATATTTTCAACTCTGGTGTATAACATCTCTTCATTTACATAAAAAAACTCAAGCGATAATATAAACGTTGGCTTTATTATTATAGAACCAAAAAGCTCAAAAAATTACTAAAAATGGTTGGATGTTGCTTTTGAGATGACTGCTGTTGGGTATATCGAAAGTCTAAAAATCAACTAGGTTGAAAAATAACAATTGCCAATGTTAATTGGATCATTACATTTCTTTCACTTTGATAATTTTGAAGAACTCAGCTCAGGTTAAAGACTTTTTCACTAATTCGGTTTAGTTTATGGTTATTAAAAATAAAATTTTTAATCGACTAAAATAATAAAAAAATATAACAAATTTTTGTTTAAAAACAACTTCGAAATTATTTAACGTATAAAGTAGGAGATCTTAGATTTGATATACTCAACTAGTTAATTTTGTTGTGAACAATTATTTTTCTCAAATTTAATTGTCTTAATTAAATATTTCTTCAAATCAATATTTTCTACTAAATTAAATATTTAATAATTTAATTTTCATATTTTTTCAAAATATCTTCTTAAATCTTTTTCCTAAATATTTGTTAAAAACTCCTGCAGGAAAATAAACTTGTTTCCTCTTTGATTCACATGAAAATGGCTCTTTCAAGCATAAAAATAGAAAAAAAGGAAAAATAATAAAAATAAGAAAAAAAAATATTGTATATAGAAAATTGTATGCTGTTAACTTTTTTAATTGCAGTCTTCAGGATAAAATACAACAAAAACAACAATAATAATATTTCAAGTGCATACAAAAAACAGTTAACTGCTGCTAACTTGGTTTTAGACAAAAACAACAAAAATACAAATATATAAAAAATCGAAAACATAAAAAGAAACATATAAAATTATAAAAGAGAGAAACTCAACAAACAAAAATTTGTTTTAGAAACAAAATCTAAAGAAAAAAAGAAAACAACAAAAAAACTTAACTTTTTTATAAAAAACATAAAAAATTCTTAAAATAAGTAAATTTTTTTCTATCAAAAAAACGTCAGAAAAGAATAGAAAATGCAAGCAAATTACCAACACTACCATTGCAAGGACAGTCATTGGAAACGTCAGTCAGACGGTGAATTATACAAACTCAAACTTGGTTATATACATGCCACACTATGCTAACAATTTGACAGCAAATGTGGCAGGCGAGCAACAACAAAACTTCATCAAACACCACCTCATTTCTCCACTTCCTTCTTTCCATCCCACCACCCTTTTCGAAAGAGAAACGATAAAAATCTTTATATTACAAATGCAGCTTTTGCTGGATGAGAGCAAAAAGTCTACGATATAAAAGAGAGAAGAGAAAGAGAGAGTGAATTTCATATGATGTGGCATGTCTTTGTATGCATCCAAAGTCACAGGGTGGAGAAGTAGTTGCACTCTATTCAGGGTGGTTGCTTTTTTTGTAATTTGAACATGACTGCAAAATGTATGATAAAATATTAGACAACAACAGCAGCAAAAGATACACATACATATATAATTTAATACATATACATATATATTTTTTGTATATGTGTAAATATTTAAATGACAAGTACGTTATTGCAACTTTACTATAAAGTAAACTTTTGTAAAATATTGTTTCTTTCTTGTTATTGTTATTATTGTTGTTGTTGTTGCTTTAGCTTGTTAGAAATATTTTTATGTTGAAAATTTTACTCATTTCCTTTAAGTCTGAGATTTTTCATTTTCACCCTTTTTCCTTGTTGGCTTGGCCAACAATAAACACAAATACAATGACAATTTTAAATGAATTTTTATAACCCAGTAAAACATCGAAAAAAATCGCAATTAAAAAATAGTTTTAATATTCACTAATTAAAAACAAACACCAAGAAAAACGCATCGAGAACGTTGTATTTATTAAAATCGCGGCGAATTAACTGTTAATCTCCATATCGAAGGTAACTTTAAAATTCTATTTTTCGAATGAGTAAACCTCAACTCTTTGTACTATTCCATGTGCCACCTGAGGGTTTGTTGGGTTACGTATATTTATGTATAATGTATGTTGCTGCAACATGAATTGTAGACAAGAAATTGAGGGAAAATAACAAATCTATATAATATGTATTACAACTAATTATTTAGTTATTTACACCAATAACATTCCAAAAGTCATTAGGGAAACCAATTAAAGGCTTCAAAGCAATTAATAACATTTATTTCCTTATAAATTTGTAAAACAGTACTAAACAGTTCTAAAATTAGCTACTACGGGTACACAATTGAAATCTAATGTTTAAAATTTATTAAATTCACAACAGGGATTTTATTTCATTATTCCCGATATATACAGAAGCTTCAGATAGACTGAAACTTGACGAAAAACGTCCCTTTAAAATTTAAACTGATATTAAAGGCTAAAGTGAATTTGACAAGAGAGAAAATAATACATTGATGTCCTGAAAAGGGTGGTACAAGTCTAGTTAAGGTTTTTGAACAACTTATTCTTTGGATGCGATATTTGAGAGATCCCATCTTGTATAAAATTGTTTGCTTACTTCGTTCTGTGTTAGCAAAAAAATAGTCATGCGCTTGAATTGAACACCGAATAAACCTGAGATACAAAATTTGTACAAGAATTTTAGAATTCGATTGGCTCAAATGCTGAAACGTAATGGTATTTGGTATTGATATAGATCTCTTTTCGATAATCACTTTAATGTTAGTAAGACTTGTGATGTAAAATGTATTTAAAATTTATACACCCAGGAAATACTATACCAAATGATATGTGGACCGGTTCATAATTTTCAATAGCACTCACATATACTCCAGTTCTAAAAATCACATCAAACAGCATTTGTTTATTCGAAACTTTTTAAATCTTAACAAAAATATTATTTCGGAATAACAAAACTGGACATTAGTCAGCCATTGTCCACGTATTAGTTAAATGTATATTATCTCAACTAATTAGTTTGTTAAAATATTATTAAAAGAAAATTATCTGAAATAAATGAACCTTTATTTCAGAAAAAATCGTCTCTGCATTAAAATTAAACTTTATCTCTCATATGCACTTGTATAAGAGGAATAAAAGAAAAACTTGAAAAACAGAACATCAGATAGACACACAGACAGGCAGGCAGGCAGGCAGGCAAATTGACATTTCTCTATACAAACAATATAGAAAAATCCTGATGTAAATGAAATTATATAGTAGAAAGAGGGTTAAAAACTGAATAATATAAAACCGATTGCAAAAAAGCAAAAATCAATGATAAAACAGCAAATGAAAAGTCCAAATATAAAAAAACATATAAAGACCCTTTTTTAGAAAACAAAAAATAATAAACTGGAGATGGTAAAGTAGTTTTATTGTAAAGCAAAAGATAATGGGGAACAACGCCAAAGACCATCGACCAACGAGTACGACCATAGAAGCGCATCTAAGTCAACTAAATAAAATACGAACAACATGCAGTCCTGGTTAACAATACACATATTCTATATATGTATAAAAAACAACGTCATTATCGTCATCATCATCACTGACGTTGTACTAAACACACACACACATACGTATACTCTCTGTCTGATAGCAAGTGAGAGAATAATAACAAAAAAAATATAATAAAAACTCATTCACTCTTAACTAGAGAAAAACCCTTGAAGCACGTGAATTTTACAATCCAATATTGTTATTGTTGTTGTTGTCGTTGCAAACAGGGTGGTTGAGGCATTTTTGTTTTGAATAAACTGGCAAATCTATATTCTTTCCTCGAAACCAGTTTCAACTATGCAACATATTTATTACCCACCAACAACAACAACAATAATAATAACAACAAAACCCCGTTAGAAAAATAAAGTTTTCCTATTTTAAATTTCTATTCTTCAGTGTGAATGAAATACAAACACACAAATAGAAAATAAAAGAAGAAGAAAACTGCAGACTTTTATAAAATGCGCTAAAACATAAGCGTCATTATCATCATCATCATCATGATTGCCAGCCACTATGATGACGATGAGGACGACAACGTCAATTGGAATTTGTTGGCAGAAAAATTCTAGCTTAAGCAGGAAACGCAGTCGGTAGAAAAGATTGCACAGGCCACATAAAACTTTCACTTTTTTCCTACTCACAACTGCCAGGCATGCACAAAGGCGCTCAGCCAGTAGTTACTCTGGCATTTTGTTATAACAGGATAACAGCCATTCAGGCAAGTAAACAATCAACAAAACAAACAAATACTCGTTATAGTAGTATTTGTTAACGGAAGATGGAGATAGTCTGTCTGTCCTATCTAGAGGAATAAATAGGCTTCATGATTTTAAAAAGTAGACGTTAAAGTACAAATATCGTGTGAATTATTAAAAGAATTTTTTAATCACTAAGTAAGGTACTGGGTAATAAGCTATTATTACCAATAAATTACTGGAAAACATTATTGTTGTTTTCTCGATTTTATAATTTTTTTTTTTTAAATAAGATATTTAACGTTGTTTAAAGGAAACTTTAGGTCTCCAATTTACATAATACATATTGGATACTTTCACGATGATCTAAGGTTGGCAAAGAGAATTTCGACTCTTCGCCAAACTGCAGTGAACAATATCTAAGAGTTTTGTGAAAAAACCAAACGGACTTGCAGAAGTGCTCATTTATTTATCTCGATTGTGTAAACCTTTGGTCGGTTAAGCTGAAGAAGAGAATCACGAAGTGATCGTTACTCAGATACTGAAACTAAGCGTTACCAAATTTATTCGGAAGCTTTCTGTTAAGGTGGTTACATGCTTTTTTAACAAAAGATAACTCCCTTATATTCCCAATAAAAATTATTGCTTCGGAATAAGCTTTAGAAATTTCGATTAGATTCAGATTCAGTATCTTAAGTCAAACTTTGTGTACGAATGAATTTTGTAAAATTTTTGGCGAGTTTTTAGTGATTTGTTAACGTAATTTTCCTTTCGATTTCAGCGCGATACCAATCGTAAAATTGAGTATTATATTCAATTTAATATGTATATTAGAGCACTAACATTGTATATAATTATGTATGTAATATAAATAAATATTTGGCCAAATCACAGCCTGAAAAGGATTCACTTCTTTAGGCGGTAGCAGACCATAAAAATTAATTTCAGCTGATATACCCTAATGCGTTGAACCACACCAGTAAAGAGGCAATAAATTCAAATGTATCAAAAGGATACATTTGGTTGCGATACACCTCAAAGAGAATGAAATTGCACAACCCTTTACTCCTTTAGGCGACACTAAATACCGAAAATCATTTAAATTTTTTTGAATACCGTCAACCGACACACCCTTATACATATAACTACTTCAACGCCATCGGGTGCATAATAAAGATTCAGTAAAAAGAACTTATTATCTCCAAGAATATCGTAAAGCGACAGAGCAGACTTTGAGGTTGATAATAACTCCACACTTATGTACCTACACACATGTGATCCATTTCTATATCCTAAAGAGACAGAAGAAGTAACAATAAGTTACCTTCTAGAACAGACCCTTGTTAAAATCACCTGTCGTTGGCTTAGTAAACTAAATAGTGCTGTCATATTTCAGACTGTGAGATCACTAGTTCGACACAGTCACCAAAGACTGCTAAGAAATGTTTTCATTATTTTTGCTGTATTTTCGATTTACTATAACAACTTGAATCTTAACAAGACTTTTGTTCTCACTATAAAAAGATCACATACGTTTAAATCTTTATAAGGATTTCAAACACTCACATATACACACAACCTAGCAAACGTATTCATAGAATCCATACAGAGAAAAGGTAAAAAGTTTTTTAAAACTACTTGAATGCATTAAAAGGTTTGTGTATGAGAGGCGCAACGAAGAGAGCGGCAGAAGAGAACACATTATTATAACATACGACTTTTTACTACAAAACTGTTGTAATTTTACAACTACAAATGCAATATATTAAATACACATGTAAGTGTTACTAAAGATGACTTAAAGCAGATTCTATTTTCCATAGAAGACTAAAAGAAAACAAGAAAAAAAACTGAAAACAACAAGAGAGCAACTGCATGCAATGCGCCAAAGTTTTTTTTATAAAATAAAATTATTTTTCCTTAAAAGAAAAAAAAAAAAAAAAAACAGACAATAAAAAGTTGGAAAAAATATTATAAACCCGGAACAAAATACTATAGAATTTAAAAAAGTTAAAGGTGGTTTCGGCAGTGAAAGATTTAACACAACCTCCCAACCCCTCTTTACATGTAGAAAGAAAATAAATGCAACTGTATTACAATATTTTCTTTTCCATTACAATAACAAAACAAAGTTTTTTTTCCATATTTTGAATCAAATAAAAAAAGAGAATAAAAAGAGAGAATTGCCAAGAATTGGCGTAAAAATAAAAGTTGAATTTTATTTTCTACTGCATTGCAACGCGAAACAATGAAACAGCAAAAAAAACGACAACAACTCTTATACAGGATATTGTAACCAAGTGGTTGCAAGTTTTTGTTTATCATATTTTTTGTTGGTTTTGTCATGTGCTTCAGTGACTGTTTACTTTTTGTTTGCATGTGTGTGAGTGTTGTAAAAATGCATTTATTTCAATTTCTTGTTTTTGAATTTTATTTCAAAAATTTATTCAGCACGAATATCTTATTCTAACATCAAGGCATTTAATACATTTTTATATTTAGCATACTATTAGGGGCATTCATAGTTTAGGGGAAATTTCATAATTATAATTTAGAAAATAAAAACTGATAAGAATGCGAAACATTATGTTTCGTACGTACACAGTGTAATATTTTCATTACTTATTATATTTTCTATTACTTAACCGATTCCTATAATTTTTGGTACTATAATGAGGTACATACATACAGCTAATTATTATTCAAAAATTTTATTTTAATCTGTTGATTTGCAAATGAAAAATTTACAAAACTTCTTTTTTTAATTTAGAGTTTGTCTCACATATCGGTCTATATTTTTAAATGTACTGAAACGATTTTGCTGGTTTTAAATAGGAAACTTCTCAGGACATTATTACTAATCAGGCCAATATTCATTGACCTCAATCAACCGACAGACGGACATATCTAAGTTAATTTAGATTTTGCTTTCATGAAAGAATATATGCACTTTATGGAGTCTAAGGTAAATGATGGAAATTTCAACTAAATTTAGAATTAAAATGAAGAAAAACTAATTTTTATTGAAAATAATAGTTCGTCTCTTATATGTGCTGTCGTTGTAAATGTCCGCAATTTATCGTTTAGTTTCGTAATTTCCTAGAAAAAGACATTTTTTGGTTTCATAACAAAAATAACCCAAAGAAATTTGATCATATCACTTAGACAATTTTCGGTATCAAGAGAGTTCTATAGAGTCTGAAACAAATGATAGTACGCCACATTATTCGAATGTACTTTCTAGTTATCTTAGCAATATACTTTTGGCAAAATCCTTCTTTGCAAGCCTGCGACATGTAAATGTCTAATTGGTATCTCCTGAGAGATATTTTGAATTTTCTAAGTTGCCAGAAATCACAAGGAAATAAATCAAGTGAATAACCAGGTTGTAGAAAAATATTTGTTGAATATTCGTCAAAGTGACTAAGAGAATCTGATAACTTCGTCCTGTTAAAAGAGAAAAAAACTTTTTAAATAATTACAGTTAACTGGAAGCTGTAACTATAAACTTTTTTCCTAATCATATCGTGCACGATATTCACCTAAATACAAGTGTGATCTCCAATTTATTATATTGAAACTTCACGAAAATTGGTTTCTTCATAATCACTCAAAGCGACAAAGCTCGAATTAATAGATTCGATAATGCATACGAAATTACGCAGATAATCACTGAACCCTGATTTACATTTAGTCGGAATTTAAAGTCGTATTTGCATTTTTATTGACGAAATTGATTTCTGTCAATTTTGTCGGTGAATGATCAACAGATAGTTCATTGGGAGGATTTTTAAACCTCATTTGTATCGCTTTTTATGTCTCTTAAATTTTTTAAACATGATAACTTATCTTAATACAGAAGTAAAATTAAACTCAGTAGATTGCATTTACAGGAATGTGATAACATTGTGAATATTCATGAATCAGTTCTCCAAAAATCAGTGATACTGTTCACCATAATGTAGCATTTACATCTAATCTTTCTGAAGCGATTGACAGAAATATCTCTTTGCAAAGGACATATTCAATGATTCTCTTAATAATAATCTAATCGAGAGAGGAAAGACTACCTTCACTAACAAACATCGCTTATATCACGTTTACTTCGAATTAGTATAGACCGATATCTGACCAACCACAACATTGCAGATATTCTTGTATTCAATAATTTACTTAAATTTATTAACTTAAAGCGTTTTTTATTATTTAAATAACAAAAAGATTTAAAGTACCAAAAACATATATTTCCTTTTTTCTAAAACTTTTCAAAATGGCTTCCTCTATTTCTAAGTACAGTTATGTTTAAAAACAAATTTCAATTAAAATACTCCATTTTAAATTCAATTTATTATAACAAACAAAAAACTGCATTTTATTTGCACTTCAAAACAAACTTTTTATCTGAAATACAGAATTTTAATCATAAATAGAACATTTTTTTTGTTGTCGTTTGTTCTGAATTTCAGTTTTTGTTGCAATAAAATTAAAAAAAAATTGCTTCAAAATAGGAAATATACATTTATATAACTTTAAATTACCATTTAACAAAAAATATTGAAAATGCAATCAAAAATACCCCCAAAGAGAAAGAAAGAGAAATAGAGAGAGAGATACTGACGAGGAATTAAACAAAACATAAAAAAGTATATTAAATGGAATAAAAATAAAATTTATCATATAATCTGGGCAAAAAAAAAGAATAAAAAAACTTTATACAACAAAATGTTTTCTGCAACGAACTGCAATTTTAACAAAATTGCAAACACGCCCAATATATTGCAGTAAAAAGCAACTACCAAAAACAACAACAACTACAAACAACAACTACATGCAACAATAATATAATAAAACATATATGTATGATGAACATAAACACACACTCATATACATTTGTATATATAGAGAGAAAACTAATCATATATACATATGTATGTGTATGTATGTAAATGTAGGCAAGGATCCATATAGAAACATATAACTGGATAAAATACTGAATATGCATTTATAGTCATATCAGATGTATATGTGTATGTATATGTAAAAGTATTTAGGTGTTTTCTAATACAGTACATACTGTTATGTATGTATGTGTGTGCATATGTAGAGGTTTATATGTATGTATTTTGTTTAACTATAGATGGGCAAATATCAAGTTGAAACTATTTTATACCAGAAGTACAATGGACAAAACATACTGCAGCATAACTTTTTTAGTTTAGTTTTTCTAATTTGTACTCCAACGTATGGACAAAAAAAATTACGATACGAGAAATAAAGAACATTTATAATATCAGAAAAAGAGAATCGTGAAATTATTTATTGATTTCGGATTTTTCATGCAGTGATTCTTAAAGAATTATTTTCTATAGACTGGTCCACGGTGTTGATTGTGACTCACAATCTAACGTCAAAATTTTAGTAAATTCACAAATTCGAAATACGAAAATAAACGTTAAAAATAGAATGTTTTCTGTTCGGACTAAATGATTTCTATGCAAAAATAAAAGGTTAATAGATCCATATATCGGTATATACTTCAAAAAATGTCATCTTCATTATTTTACCCATACCTCACTTTTTCTACACATATTATGTACTTTTTCTAGTTTTCTTAAAAAAAAATCATTCATTTGATTTTTTTCTCATTCCATTTCTCCGGCATATTTATATGTGTGTGTACATGTGTGTACCATCAGTGTTAAACAAATACTGCAAAATTCAGTTAGTTAGACGAGTGTGTGGGAGCTAAAGGGGATTGATAATTTTTTTGCATTTTCTGGTCCCTGGTTTCTATTTAAATGATGAAAAATGGAAAAATAAATGTTCCAGCATTTGTTGAAGACAAAATTGTCGTTGGGGCTAAAATTTTTTATTTAATTTATTTAAATTTAATTAATTACTAAAATGTTAAATGATAAAAAAAAGATTGATAAAAATTCGTTTATTATTTCTTTCAAATGAAATATTTTTGAAATGAACTGAAGTAGTGTTTTAGGCGTTTAAAAATGTTTTTTTTTTTTTTTTTTTTTTTTTTTTTTTTAATACAGATTAAAAAATGTTTTTAATAACTAAAATTAGTTTATTTATTAAATATGCAAGTTTTATTTAGACTAAAGGAATTGGCATAGAGTCTCACGTTAATTTCAGACTGGACAAATATTTGATGGAAATATCTCGTTATATTACTTAGTAAGAAATCGCTCAACAATATTGGAAAAAATTTTATATGTCAAAACTATTTCAGACTAGACAAATATTTGTAGAAATATGTCAATATTTGAACCTTTTGTACAATATCAGTAAACAAATTGATCAGAGTACGCGCATACAGCAAGAAATTTATTTGGCTGAGTAATGATAATGGATCTTTATCTCTAGATTTTAATAATATTTTCTTATTTAATTATTTTCTTAATTTATTTTATTATTTTTTGACATACACAGTTCCAGCATTCATTAAAATTTGCTCAGAGTACGTATATATATACAAAGAAATTTGTTTGACCGAATAATCAGATTATGCCCGATTTGAAACCGGTCTTCATCTTTACATTTTTTATTTACGATGATGATAAACACAATCAGTAAACAAAATGTGCACAGTACATGCATACGCTAAGAAATTTGTTTGACTTAATCACGAGATTATGTTCGAACTAATAACAGATCTTCATTTTTGGTTGAAAAGGTGGATTAAATTTTGGAAACATTGAAGTAAGATTGATAAAATAACTGTTTAGAATGCACATGTACACTAAGAAATTTGTTTGACCGAATAATCATGAATTAAATCTTTTTGGAAGCGATTTATTACTACATTTTTCCAAGCTATAGCGAAAAATGTTTACATATGCTATACAACATATAGCGATATTCTATATATCCTTCCTATGGATCAGATATGCGAAAACTAATTCTAAAATCTATCCATTGAGGTCACATTTGATCGACTACGCTGACAGTTAAAAAATACAATAAATTGATTTTCAATTGACCTCTTAAGTGCCTATAATAATTCTTACGGGCCTGAAAAACTTATGAGAGGGAATTGTTTATTATATCTTATTCCATATACCAGACTATTTGTAAACTATCAGACAAAGACCAGACCAGAAAAAATCTATTGAAATAATCCTACCCTGAAGTGGTTTGTCAAGTTCAGATTACACAAATATTTGATTAAATATATTGATTTATTAAAATATGATACATCAACAACATTAACAACTTTGTCTCTCTCTCTCTCTCTGTCTCTCCAAGGAATAAAATCTAGCTAAAAATCTATACACCTTGAAAATCATCTGATAATAGGGATTATTATGATATGATTACATTAATATTTCAATTATCTGAGAATTTTTATGCCTCAGAATAAATATTTTTCCGATTAATTAATAAAATTATTTTTTCACATCAATATAAATATTTTTTTCTGAAATATCTTTGATTATTTCCAATTAAAAATTTTACTCTTAAAATTATCTATAAAAAATCTATATCATGAAATTTTTACAACATAAGCAAATGTATAGAAATGATTGCATAAAAAAAAACTATTACAACAGGATGTCTAGAGTAAGGATAATTATATTTTTGCATATATTGCATGATTTTTCCTTTTCTAATATTTGTAATGGAAAATGCAGGGAAAAAAAAACTTCATATTAGTTTAACAAAAAAAAAAATCATAAAATAATTCAAGCAAAAAGAAGAAAAAAAGACAAACTTTATTATAGCAACAACTATAGACTTAGGACTTGAAAAAATATGCAACCCTGGGCAAACTTCTATAAAACGGAAGTTGACTTTTGTAAAACAGGAAATCACAAAAATTCATATGGAAAAAGAGAAAAGGAGAGAAAATAAACTAGAATAACTACATATATGACATTTAAACACACACATACATACATGCATATAGAAAGTATAAAAAACTAGCCAATATAACGGTATAATTTACTACAAACACATACACACATACACTCAGCTGTATGTACATGTTTTATACAAAATGTTTAAAAGGATGTTTTTTTTCAAAACTCTGTTTTTTATTCCAACTTTTTGTTGTTTTTTTATTTTGCTGTTAAATGGAAAATGCATAAAAAAACTATAAATGCATAAAATTCATCAGAGTTATAGTTGAAGAGTTGGTTGTTGTACTTTTTTTTATAATAGTTGTTGTTGTTGTTTGTAAAGTACCTACATATAGAATGGATGACCACTACTCTACAGTTTAGTTCTTTTTTTTCTATTCCCCATTTTATGCAAAAAAACTATAGTTATTTTTTTTTTTTTTTTTTTTTTTTTTTTGCAAAAACTCAAGTATTTTATATTTAAACTACAAATATATTGTAGTACGAGCATGAGTGGACTCTATGGAAGTGGGAGTAGGAGTGGGAGTGTAGGAGTTAGAGAATATGTGAGTATATATGTTTCACACAAACATGATGCCTGGTAAAATAGGAAAATTGTATAAAAATATTGCATAGTTTTTCACAAAACTGGAAAAACTAAAAAAATAGTTTTTGTTTTAAATGCTGACTTTTTTAAGTTTAAATTATTTTATTTTAGTTTTTTCTTTTTCATTTTATGCGCTTCGTTTGTCTGTGTGCAAAAAATGTATTTAAACATTTTTTAACTCTTATGAAGGCGTTTCTAACTATTTTTCCTCATATCGCTATTTTTTCACATAGAGTGTATATGTATGTGTGGGGAAAATGCAATAAAATACATAGAAAATATATTAGAATACAATTCCAAACGTTAAGTTCTTTTTTTTTTAGAAAAATATAAATAAAAATTTCAGGATTTCTATTTTTGAGTTGAAAATACAAAAATAGAAATTGTTGTTGTGGACGGAAATGCATATATCAGATATTTATGTTAAAAATGTGTAAAAAGGAAATAAAACAATTAATTGCAATTTTTGTCTCTAGATACGATAAAAGTGGAATGTAACTTCAAAGCAAGAGAATTTGTTTTAATGGAAACTGTCTGCAGTGAAAATTTCTTTTTTTTTTTGTTCTAAAAAATGTTCATACAAGGGAATGAATTGAATTAAATGCAATTTAAAGTTTTAATTAAATCTAATGGAGAATTGTTCTATTTTAAATAGGTATTCGATCGTACTGAAAGTTTGAGTTTGATCAAGTGCGATCACTAGCCTTTTATCATGTTTTATTTTGTTAGTATTGTAAAGTATGATCCATAATGAGTCACTTCTTAACGTCATATAATCTGTTTAACCTAATTGAGTTGTTTTTGTAAACGATATAAAAATTCCGAATAATTTGCCTAAAGACATTTTCTACAGGGAAGTTCGAAAAATGGCTAATCAAAGTTATCAATTATCGGCTTATAGAGCTTTATAAGTCAATATAAACTAATTTAAAAAATGTCAGTTTTGGTTTAAGTGACAGCGGTGATTTTGTCGCAGAAAGTAAGTAGAAGTCTGCTACAAAAAAAAATAACTGTGCTATCACGACTTTAAAGTATACCGTTCAGAATTACTTTCTGAGTCCATTTAATAAGGTCCGTCTTGCTGGCTATCCCTGTTTAGACTAAAGACGATACCAACACTGGTGATGTGGGTCCACTGTTTTACTTAGAGTACCTACTAGTCAGACGGAAGGTATCGCAAATTTCAATTGATTTGATTTTGTTGTAAAACGAGATCTTAATGAAACCTTAGATTTTTTCCAAAAAGTCTTTATGAGGCTTTAGATTGGAGATTCCTTTTGGTTGATACTTGTGAAAAAATTTTATTTGTTTTCCTTCACCACATGTGGGATAGGATCGACTTGTTGGAGCCCCGACTTGCTTCGTCCAAATTTGCGTCTTTTCGAATTGTGTCGCTTTTTAAAATTAAAAAAATAGGAAGAACTTTTGAACAACTACAACAGTAAGAACAATTTGCAACCGACACAGTGATAATATAAGTGAAAAAGCTGAAATTGTCATAACCCTACTGGTTAAGATGGAATCTCTCCTTTCAATCTGTATACATGATCAAAGAAGCGATGAATACCACTCAAAAGGTCATAATAAAAAATAAATCTCTTTCTATTAACACCGACCTTAAGAAAAATGCAGCATTTACTAGTATCAGAAATTCTGTTGGATTAACTTTTTTATATCATAATTACACTTTTTTTGATTTGTTTTGAATATTTTCACCAAGAAATTTAATTTCAGTGCATTTAAATATAAAAAAAAGCTGAAAGACGGAAGTATATTTCGGTTACATTAAAAAAAAACTTACTCATATTTTTTATAAATAAGACGAAGAATGGAAAATAACATTATTAAAATGAAAAAAAAAAATAAATAATTATTTTTAAATTGTTCATATTAAGATGAAAAATATTTCCCATGAAATCTATTTTTCTTTTCTAATTTTAATTAAAGAAACTGCATTTTTTGTTTTAAAATTACAACAATTGTAATTATTGTAATGATAATCATCATCACATGTATTAAAATGGTTCGTTAAACAAAATCAAATGAAATTTTTGTTGGAAATGCACATTAATGTTGTTAACCCAGTTTATAAGAAAAATTTACATAAAAGGGGGAAAATTATCAAAAACAAAAACAAAACAAAAAAATGAAAAATTGAAAAGAAAGAAAAAATCATATAAAGATTTAAAATTGTTTTTAAATTTTTTATTTTTGCTTTTCTTGTTAAAATTTATCTTATAAGATAAAATTTTAAAGATAAGAAAAAATAAAATACCAGGCGACCAAAGAAAATATAAATTTGCGACATTCAAAGCATGCCTTTTTATTAACCATGAAATTGAATTGTTACTTTGAAGTGCACTCAAGTTGTTAAATCCTGCAACCTTTTAGACATTAACGTGAGTTTACCTTCCACCATCTTACTTTAGCAATGGGAGAATGTTGAGAGTTGATTCTGTACTCACTACACATTAATTACAAATGCATCATGTGGCACCAGCATCGGTAGAAGTTTTAACTGGCAACGAATGTTTCTAAAGTACTTTATTAAGTGAACTCAGGTTGAAATTCGTTGCAAGTACAATCAAATGTACAGAATAAAAGAAAAGAAGAAAAAAGAAAGTTCTGTGGAAAAAAATTGGGTAAGAAATTGCTGGTTTGGATGTTAAATTCGTTAATGCCAACATTAGAGTAAAATGGCTGTAAGAGTTGGGTGAAACGGATGCATATTGAGGAAAATATATTTTTAGCGATAATGTTGTTTTCAAACATCCAAACAACAAACCAACCATCCATTCGTTCATTTGCAGTTAAAAGAAAATATGTTGTAATACACCAAAAGAAGAAGAACAACAACAACAATAATTATAAATAAGAATGTTATATACGGCTAAGCAGAATCTTTAATACCCTTGATCGCAAATGTGAGTACATACACTCGCACTCCACACATACACCCACAAAAGATGTACAAAAAAAATCTTCTTATATATATATATATATATATATATATATATATATATATATATATATATATATATATATATATATATATATATATATATATATATATATATATATATATATATATATATATATATATATATATATATATATATATATATATATATATATATATATATATATATTACACAAGCAACGACAAAGTTAATATACCCCCTTCACCACTTGTTGTGCTTGTGGATAAATAAAAAGAAATTCAAATTACAAATCTATTAGAGGACTTCATGCGTAACACCATCGTGTTCACCTTTTTTTTTTTTGGTTTGTTGCATGTCAGTTGAATTTCAAAACATATCCACCATATTAGTACAAATATAGAAATGTTGCATGTACATAGATTTGTTGCTTCTTGTTTTAAATTTCAATTTAACCCTTCTTTAGTCTCTTTACTTAACATTTAACTACGTTTATTATTATATTTTTGTATTTTTGTTTTCTTTTCTTTTATTTCTTTTTTCTCATTTTTTATTATTATTGAATTTTTTTTTTTGTAATTTCTTTGTTTTTGTTTCTTTTGAGTGCACTTGAAATGATTTGACTTGTAATGAAGTGCTTGGCTTGATTTTGCTGTAACTCTAGACCCGTTTGTTTTGTTGTTGTTGTGTTTTAAGCAACAATTGCATTGTTTCTAATATTTTCAGTTAAGTCATTTTTTCCAAAAAAAAAAAGTAAAAATAATGTTGGTTTCAGGTTTTTGGCTTCACATGTTGTCACAGAAATTCCCAAAGTTAACAAAAAAAAGCAATAAATTGTTGTTATTTTTTAGGAAATTAGGTTCAAAAGCATTTAAAAAAAATGTTATAAAAAGCTGTTGTAATTCTATTTTAAGTGCATATATTTGTTTTTGTTGTTGTTATACCAGAAGAAGAAATGATGGCAGAAGCAGGCTAATTAAATGTTAAAAATGTTCCCTTCTTTCTGTTTTTCTTCGAGAATGACATTTTTGTTTTCTTTTTATTTCCGTAATATTTTGTTGTAACTGATTTTGTTGTTGTTGTGTGGCCCCAAACTTTAGCAAAAAACACTTTATATGAATCGGAAGTGGTTAATTATTTTGTAATTAATTTCAAATGCACTTTGGAGATTGACGAAGGCAAAAATGCTGTGATTTTGACTTTGTCAGAATAAAATAGATTGAAGTTGGTCTAAGAAAATATATATATATGACCATATTAATTGGTCCATAATGTATGCAGTATATGGTAGACTGTCTATGTAACGTTGTGAATACTTTACAAAAATCCTCGAAAAATGTTTTAACTTTATATGAACACAACAAATAAGTAATATTTTATAACTCCAAATCTGCATGCTAAATTCAAGAAGATCAGTTCACAAATGTCTTTAGCAGATTAAATATAATCAGAAAATGTAGCACAAATTTTACGAGATTCAGTCCAAAATTTCCTTTAACTATATAAGAAATAAACAATTGTTTCTAGAATTTTGATCAACTATTTATACCCGATTATACCTTTACACCATTATTTGTGCAAAATGTGCAACAGATCTTGCAACATGTGTTGATCGTCTATTGAATGAATGCTTTTCGTTAACTGCTCTTTTTAAACTAATAAATTGTTTTCGGTTCAAGTCTTCTGCGATCGTTTGACTCAATTCCGCAAAAAAGTTTAAAATGCAAATTATAACCCATTTCCAGATATAATGGCCAGATGAAGGGGACTTGTCAAATCGAGTGCCAAAACAAATATACAAAGTCATTTAGATCCATAAATTTCAAAAATCTCTGCAAAACTACAACAACAAAAATCTTATTAAAGATCAAAAAGAAGAAAAAAGAACTTAACGCACAATTATTGTGAATGAAATGGAAAAAAATTGCTTATTTGAATCATTCAGCACCAAAAAAAATACTAGAAAGAAAAATTGATTCCATAGAAATATTTTAATCGAAAAATAAAAACTAAAGAATTGAGACAAACACGCATAATCTATTGGGACATACATAACGCACTTTAACGCATACAACAACAAATTCATCATTCAAATACATAAACACAAAAAAATCCAAGGTCTTCTTACAACAACATGTTAAATTGAGGAAATAAAACAAAAAATGAGGGCTCTCGGTGGGACATTGTCAAATAAGTGGAGAGAGTAGAGTGGAGGAACACAATTGGAAAATAAATACAACTAATGAGAACGTAGGGGGCAGAGGGGAGCATTAGAAGAAATTTATAGAAGAGAATAAAATGAAAACAAGCAAACAAATAAACAACAACCATCAAAAATAGGAACACATTCACACACACGCCACATTCGTAGTCATTAATGCGGAACCGAAAAAAAAACTAACAAAAAGTGCGTAACGCAGCAGCAACAACAACAGCAATAGCAAGAAGTTGATAACAGCAATAACAAGAACAACAATAGGAAAAGCTATAAACAACAATTCGGACAGCAACAGTAACAATATTAGCAGTGGCATTAGGAACAACAACAACAACAACACCAACAATTCCTTGTTTTTTCTGCTTTCTGTTGCTGCTGCTGCGGCGTAATATAAAAAACAACAATTATAGAAAAAACCTTGAGCTCACACAACATAATTAAAAATGTGTTTGTTGTACTTTTTAGGTCTACAACAACAATAACAAGAAATAGAACTATGTTTATACATTAGCAACAACAACAACAATATTAAGGAAATTAAAATGAAAAAGAATAAAAAGCTTAATTTTAAAAGTATTCGCACACACAAACACATGAACTTCATTCAGTATAGTGCGTAAACGCACCAACGCAGCAGCAGCATATTGAAAGCTTTTTTTTATTAATAATCAATTTTGCTGCAAGGTTATTGTAATTGTTGTTGTTGTTGCTATTTGTTATAAACATTCACATTTGATTTTTTTCGTTTAATAAAAAACGAATCAAGAAATAGAAAAAAAATTATTATTTTTTATGTTTAAATTTCGATGAAGCAATTATTTTTTTAAGTTGAGGCCTTTTTTTGAAAATGATTCCTATTTGTAGATTTATTTAAACGCACTAAAGCAGCAATAACAACAACAAAAATATTATATTTTTAACACTTATGAACGCATAAGAAACTAAATGAGTGACGGCGATACCCAGAGGCACATACGTTTAAGGGCACTGAGACCGAATTTAGAAGCCATATTAAAATTTATTCTAGGTTTTCTACTTTAAAAATCTTCAATTAAATTTTGATTGACCACCAGTTTTTTTAATGTGAGTTTGATGATTGACGAAATCGAGTTGCAATGGAGAAGTACAAGGCTTAATTAGGACATAGGGGTAAGAAGTGAACGGTCACAACTTCAAACAATAAAATTTTTATTTAAAGATTTAGGACGGCCAGGTCAATACGAGACCAGTAGGCTTTGAGCCTATTACTTTATCCCGATCTCAATCGTGCCAGAACTACTTTTGTAGAATGCAGAACAACTCTTCTAATCATCAAATACAACATTCATACCGACTCTTGAATGTTGTTCAACGATTTCAACCAGAAGGATCTGTTTCATACCTAAATATACTCTAAATATACAAACATCCTTTCCTTTAAGCCCAATTGAAAACTCCAATTGCGAGATAAAACAAGTTCCATATTTCTTAATATTTATTACAATATGTATATATGTTCCATATTATGATCATGCATTTTCTATATTTATTTTATATTTTTCTTGAAAGTCGCATATAATTAAAAACTTTAAATAGAAATCTGACTCGATATGAAAAAAAAAAACAAGAGAATGCAGCATTTATATGTAAAGTCTCCAATTACATGTTTGAAGCAATTTTCCTTAAGTAAATGAATACTTTTTTATTCAAAGTTTTAAAAGCAAATCCGGGTCAAAGGTCAATTTACCGGATTTATAGTTATAAATATTTGAAATATTTCAATTATCAAAACAACTACTCCATGTTAAGATTTCTAACGATCAAGAAATTATTTTCCCTTCAGAAGTCGGAAAGATCATGCAAAAAAAGAAAAAAATCAAAATTTTCGAATGCTCTTAATCACATCACCGCCAGTGTAATACGCACTGTTCAAATATTTGCCTTGTATTATTAAATAAACTAAAATATACGAAATAAACGTTTAAACTAGAAATAGACCTAAAAGAAACGCAATGGACGGACAGAAAGACAGACATATAAAAATGGGCTGACTAAAAGTCATCTACAAAAAAGCAACAATATTTTGGACACATGTTTGCAGATAACACAAAAAAACTTTAGTAACAAAACTAAAAAGCAACAACAACTCTAACAAATACAACAACATCAACAAACATTGAAATAGAAAAAAAACTACACAAAAAATATGCGTACGAATTATAAGACTGTGAGAGAGCGAGTGCGTGAATAAATGTTAGTGTATGTGTATATGTGTGTAGGCTGTCACACGGAGACAGACACTTTAATAAACACTATAAGTGATGGGGGGAAGTGATAAACAAAAAGCTTTTTTTCAGTGCGTTTTGCGTGCGTATTCTTTTGCACTTTAAAACTTATATTTGTTGTTGTTACTGTTGTTGCTGTGTGCGTATAATATTTTTTTCTACCATTTTTAGGCCTCTTTATTGCTGTCGATGGTTGGATGTTGCTGATGATGATGATCTTGCTCAATATTTTTTTCAAATATTTATTTTAGTTTTTTACTCTGTTGCCATACAATAAAAATATAATTTTTAATTTTACTTTAAATGTTTCTCTACGATTCATTTTCTTTTCGATTTCGAATGTTTGAACTTGTGATCATCAAAATCGTTGAATTGTAGATTTTTGTTTCTATTTGTCTATGAAAAAAAGCTTTTTTGTTAAATGTACTTTATTTCAGTAGTTTTTTTCTCTCTCTATTGTTAAGATTAAAAATATTTTTTGTTTAAATAAAAAAATATTTTGTAATAATTTTTATGCCATTTAAAAAAAGATTGTGTGTATGTGTGTGTTTGTCTATATATAATTTTGTAGGGTCTGAGGGCCATTTGTGTAATTTGTTACAACAACAATAGAATTATTAAATATGAAGGAATTTAATAAATGTTTAGTTGTTTGTATGTACAGTATTTTCCCGGTTTAACGAATACTAAGTTTAACGAATTAGCGATTTAATGAGCGGTCATTCTTTTCTCATTTAGTACATTATATTACGAACTAAATTAAATAATTTAAAACTCGATATAATGAATTTTTTAAAAACATACATAAACAACCATAACGAGTAATTAACATTGGAAGTGGATTGGATGTTGAAAAGGTGTTACAGTTGACAATCAAACGCTCACCGCGCTAGTTATAGTAGTGAGGAACTATCATCAGAAGCGGTATTAGACAAAATTTGGGTACTATATATATGACTTTAGTTTTTTACGATACGATTATATAAAATATATAGTTTTTGTTGTGGTCTTTCAAATAAATTAATTAAATATTTTTTTTTTTTCATAAAATAAAATGTACAATGTCTTCCTACATCGATTCAAAAATTAGGATTTTAGGATTTTATGAATATGACCTGATATTATATCATTCGTTAAACCGGGAAGCCACTGTATGTTTAACTAAAATATATTAATGTTGCTGTAGGTAACAAAAATTCCAAATTGATATCAATTGAATTGAAATGTTGATGATGATTTTTATTTGTAAATTATTTTTTATAATTTTTTTTTGTTATTTTTTCAAACTTCCGCGTACGTCATTGAAAATGATCGTTTAATTTATTTTGTAAAAAAAGCTTTTTCTTTTCTCTTTCCTCTTTTTTATAATTTATTTGTAATAAAATATTGTAATTATGTGTGTTTGTCTTCAATGAAGGTGATTAGAAAAATAAAATTCATAATTATTATGCGTTTAGAATTTTGATTTTTTTCACAAAAAAAAAAATCATAATTACAAATTGTGTAATAGAATGGAATTAAAATAAAGTTTTTAAATTATATTTTAATTTAAGAGAAAATTATTTATGAGAATTTTAATTTTTGCAAAAAATCAGGTGTTTTTTTTTTTTTTTTTAATTTATTAAGAAAAATTATAAAATAATGTTCCTTAGAAAAAATTATTAAAATTTTACATTAAAAACAAATCAATAATGAGAATATTTACCAAAAATTTTATTAAAGGGATAAAAAAACTTTATAAAATGTTTATTAAGAATAATAAAAAAAAATGATGAAATAAAATCTTTTTCAAAAATATAGAATGTTTTAATGAAAAGAAAACTGTATTGTAATATAGATTAAAAAAAATCTAAAATAAAATATCCACCATTTTGTCCATAATAAATCAAATTTGTTTAAAAATTAAATATTTTTATTAAAAAAATCATAACGAACTTTTTAAATAGATTTTTTTAATTTCGTCAAAATAAATTGCTGCAAATTTGATTTTGTTAATCATTTACAAATTTTGAATATTTTCAAAACCAAAAACAAATAGAAAAAATTTAATTTTTTAGGAAATTATTAAAATCTATTAAATATAAAAACAACTATAAATTAATGTAAAAATAGATAACAAACAATTTAAACATAAATTTTTAGAAGAAATTTAGAAAAATATAAAAAATATCAAAAAAAATCGATCCTTAATAAATAATAAAAAAAATTATATTTTTTAACAAAGAATTTTATAAAATATTTCCCACATTCAAAAAACTAAAAATTCAAAAAAAATCTTAAATTAATATTTTACAAAATGTTAAAAATATAAATAGAAATATTACATTTTTATTAGAAATAAGTTTTAATTTTATACAACGAAAAATGAAAATTGTTTAAATTAAAGAAATATATTTTTTGTTTAACAAATCTTTCAAAAAAAAAAAAAAAAAATAAAAAATTAATAATAATAATAATAAAATTAATAAAAAAAATATTTTTTTAGGTTGAAATCTTTCTGAAAAATAAAATCAAACATTTTAAACAAAATAAAAATACAAAAAATATTTATTCGAAAAATACTAAATTAAATTTTAAATAAATTTTGAAAAATATTGAAATATAAACCGTTATAAATTCTAAATTTAAATAATTCAAAACTCTTTAATAGAATAAATTAATTAAAGTCTATTTTTCCCTTAGAATTATTACATTTTAATAATTTCCTTTTTTACTATAAATAGAGTAATAGAGAAGTAATTTAAATAACTTATCAAATTAAAACAAGAAAAAACAAAAAAAAAAAAAACAAAAATAAAAAATAATATTTATTGCATATTAATGTTAAATAAAATAATGAATGAATGAATGAATGAATGAATGAATGAATGAATGAATGAATGAATAAAATTAAGTAATTTAATAAATGCATTAAATTTCACAAATATAGTCAGTCACTCGAACAAACCGTCAGTCATTCAGTCTAATTACGTTTAACATACATTTTTCTCCAAAAAAAAAAAAAATAACAAAAACACATAAACACAATTAAACTGACTGACATCCGAGTTTCCAAATAAAATCACCCTCAATTATTTCCAAATCACAAAAACAAAAATGTTTGAAAATTTGAATTCAACAACAACAACAAAATAAATAAACAAAAATTATAACTCGAAAAAAATTTGAAGAAAATTTCTAAAAATTATTATGAACGAAGAAAATATGACCAAAACAAGTAAAAAGACTATATTCGACTGTGCCGAATTTTAAATACCCTTCACCACGAATATTAAGCAAAAAAAAGGGATTATAAGGAATATGACCCGATATATTAATACAATTAAAATTTGGGTTTACTTAAGAGTTTTATAAGCTCAAACCCATTTTTAGGGAGGTGGTCCGATGTTGATCAAATTAATAACATGTATTCAAGACAGTTATTGAAATTGGTTCATATTTAAGAGTTTTAGAAGCTATAAACCATATTCTGGAAAAGGGCCTTACATGGGAGCTAGGACAAATATCGACTCCAGCACAATCTTGTTATGGCGAATTTTAGAAGATTATCTTCAAAGTTGTGACCTATAAGACACAAAGAATTAGAAAAATTTCTTTTTCAGAATTTTGAGTTTGTCTCAGATATCATTCTATAATTCTTTTGTTAATGAACCGATATAGCTGGGTTTAAATAGAAAACTGCAAATACTTAGAGAATATTTTCGACAGACGAACATAAGCTAATCGACTCAGATTTTGATATGATGTCTTGCATCATATCATATATATCTTCATCGCTTTATCGCTACGTATGGTGATGGAGGGTATAAAAATGTTAAATATTGCGTTTTTGAAAAAAGGCAAAAGTGCGTTCAAACGAAAAATTGAAAATGTTGTATTAACACATATGTGTGTATGTGTATGAGTCCATGTAAATTTTAGTTTTAGTAGAATTTTCATTCATAAATATTTTATGAATAATTTTTTATTTATTTATTTATTTATTTATTTATTTATTTATTTATTTATTTATTAAAGTACAGACAGTCATAGATTTACCAATGTAAATTATGTACTTACATACATTAACATATTTCTATATACGTACATATTTACATACATACAAACATTTATTTTCAAAAATATATATTTTTTTTTTGGGGTTTTAATTTGTATGACGTTATAGTACAAACAGCATTTGTTGTAAATGAGCTCATTGCGTTGTGGTGACCTACTTTTTTTTCTATATTTTTTAAGATTGTTTTCACACACATATACACATTCATTGTTGTTTTTTGTAGTTTTTTTACGCACTTTATTAAATGCAGCTAAAGACAGCAAACACGCACATTATAATTTTATGCTGTTTGAACGCATGTTTGTACTCGCGTTTGTCTTTCAACAACAACAACAACAACAACAAACATTTGTTGTATGATTATTTCCGAGAGTAAAACAACTAAACGCTAAACCTCTTTTCCCCCTCTTCGGCGTAATTTTTTTTTATTTCATTTGTTTGACATACACGGCAAACAATGAGAAATATGTATGTTTGCACGAATGTGTGTGTGTTTGTCTAGTTGCAAACATTTCAAAATCACAAAAAAAAAAAAAATCAAACACAGAAGCTTTGCAATGTGTACCCTACGTGAAGTATTATTTCTCGCGCTTTTAAGAAAATTCATTCAGATTCACTGTCAGTTTGATCGACTTATATTGCGTTAATGAGGAACGAAATATTATTAAATCATTTCTAAATTCTATGAAATACGCTTGCTTCAAAATTTGATTCCGCACCAAAAGTATTGCGAAACAGACACCCTGTTTCCAACAAAGCGTATTCCACAAAGGACGTTCTCTATCGATCAAAACAAATGGACTATAAGGTAGTTAAGCCAATAATTAGCTTCCACTCTTTTCCGCTTTATAGATATTCGGCTTTAGCGTTTAGTTCTGCTTTTGATAGAGATCTTTTGACTCTATTACAAATGTTTATTTTACAAATGTTTATTTATTCTCACCGACTGTAGAACGTCATGGATACAAAAGATGCTTACCATCCCACTGAATTCAGGACTTTAGGGATATTCGGCTTAAGCGTTAATTTGACTGTTTCATTCGGGTTTTGGTAAAATTTTTCTGCAATCATCTGTGATTGTCCGATCACAAAACACCCTTCTGAACCCATCGAATATAGAACATTACCTTGGTGTCATTATTTTCCAAGTTCAAAAAAATCGCCACGGTTCACTCTTCTTCACCATCCACATTTGGAAATCTTACAAACTTCACTGATGAGAATTTTGAGTCTATTGACAACACTGATCTTTTCATTACGAATGGTATTTTTTTGGTAGACTTTTGGTATAGAGGTTTTTGAAATCGTTATCTACCGAAAATGTTTACTTAATTTTTATACAACTAAAACGCACTTTATTGTAACAAAATGAAGCGTAAATTTTATTTCTTTAAAATGAAAATAATTATTTCTCTGTTAACTTCATTTTTACAATAAATTTTGTGCGTAAATTTCTAAAATACAAAAACGAAAGATAAAACTCAAAATAACACAACTTCTTCAAGTAATAAAATCGGATGAAGTTGTTTATATCTTCAAAAAAAAAAAGAGTAATTTCCTAGAACCTTAAAAAAGAGGTAAAACAAAAGAAAATAAACTTTAAACGGAATTGAGACAAAAATGCGCGTTAAATAGACAAACAAAAAAACAACAAAAAAACGGAAACAACAAAAAGTTAATAATGTTGTAAAGTTGTCTGTCTGAAAGTGTTTTTATTTTTGTTTATTATATTTCTCTAAGCCAGTTTTCACATAAAACCGACTTAAAGCACTAATTAAAAGCGCTTAACTAAATTAATTATTTAAAGTTTTAATAAAAAATTACGCATTTCCTTTAATTTAATTAAAAAAAAAAAAAAACAGAGATAGAAAACCGAAAAACACATTTAACAATTTCAGTTCATTTCCCAAATTTCATTTGAAATAATTTCCCTTTTCTTTAAATTCACTTATTTATTATTTTTTTAAATTTCTATTGTTGTTTCAATTGCTGAAAATGTTAAATATTTGCATTTTTTTCATTTTACTTTATGTATTTTTTTCTTTTTCTTCTATTAAATGCAGCATAAATAGTTTCACATCATAAACAGATAAACCACACCCTAGAAATGGGGGGCCTACATGACTATGGAGAGTTTACAAGTGTGTGAAAAAAGCTTAAAATTGCGTAGCTAAATGTGTTAATGTAAAAGTTTAGCAATTAATTTAGAAAAGAAAAAATGGCGAAATCAAAATGAAGAAATTTTTTTAAATGAAGAAATATTTTTTGTAAAGTTTTCAATGAAAGAGAAATAATTAATTTAAAAAAATGAGTTTTAAATAATTAATGAATTTTTTAAAAATATTCTTATATATTAAAAAAAACCATTGTAAAGTTAACATTGAAAATAGTTGAAAATATAAAAATTTCCATATTTAAATTAAATAACATCGATCAATGTTGATTTTGTTTATGACATTGATTTCAGGATATAAAAATATAAACTTTTTTCTTTATTCTAAAGTACTGAATTAACTATTTATCAATGAAACGAAATCAATAATGAAACAATGTTAAATTTTAATTTTTAAAGCTGAATTTTCGCCAAAAGTTTTCTTTATTGTCTACTTTTAACTTTAACTTGTCTAATAATTTTAAAAGAGGCAAAAATCATTTAAACATTTAGAAGGAAATTTGTCGTGAAATATATTTTTTAAGGGCAATCAAAACTGTTTACGTGGGTGTCATCAGATGTTATAATGTAGTGAGAATGACTTGCACATTTTTTCAATGGAACTATAAAAAAAATTTAAATGATCTGTAAGTTTAAATAAGATTTATTTTTGTGTGTAAATTATTGTAAAAAAAAACTTAAACGGATGTAATACCGAAATTTGTATACCGAGGCACAATGGTCTCATATTTTCAAATATAAAAAATATTAAGAGTATATTTTGTATGTCATTAAGTGTGTAGGATTCACCTAAGACCCCATAATTTATATACATGTATTTTTGCATCATATCTGGGGTGATTTTTCTATGTCCGTCTTTCTGTTGAAAACATTAATAATCTGAAGTCAAAAAAATTTGGTCAGATTGTGCATTACAGTTTTGGGCAGTTTGCTATTTAAAAAATCAGCAAAATCGGTATAGTGAAACAAAAAAGTTAAAATCTGATATTTGAGACAACCTCGAAATTCAGAATGTGTACTTGTATTGAAAATAATTCTATACAATTAAGGTTCTACTTTCAAAATTAGTCAACTCGGAAAAAAATGTTATTTTTAGTTTCATTTTTTTTTGAACTTTTAGGATCAATGTAGGGAAAATATAAACTCATATTTAAATAATTTATATATTTTGTGATCTTTTTTAATAAAACAATATTTATTTTAATAATCAATACAAATCACAATATATTTTAAAGAAAAGAATTATATATATTTTTGATTTAAATAAAAATGCAGTCAAAATGACTTCATTAGGAAAAATAGTGTTAAAATTAAATACTTTAAAATTTTTAATGAAAAATAATTTTAATTTTACACAAAAACTCACCTTTTTTTCCTCAAATGCAAAATTGGTTATTTAAGTGTTACTTTTCGGCAGGATTTCCCTTTAAAATCCTTTTTTCTTCCTCGTTTATTTTACTTTTCACAAATTTTGTGTATAAAATTTTAAGTTTTTTTTTTAATTTTTTAATATAAAAAGTTTTTGTTTATTTAAATTTTATTTTTATTTATTTTTATTTACGATCGAAACGAAATTTTTGTACAAACTTTCTAACTTGGAGCTGGAAAAGTTTGCGTTTAGTGTGTCCAAACCAATAATTTTGAAAATAGTTCCCAATTTTTGTGAAAAGTTGTTTAGATTTTTTTAAATTTTGTTGTTGTTGGTTTTATTAAATTATTTAAATTTTATAAATAGAAAATTTACACTTTTTTGTTAAATTAATTAAATGCGATTTTTTCTTTCTTTTTGTTGATTAAAAGTTACATTGATTTAATTTTTTATTTTTTGTTTAAATTTATAAAATCATAATTTTGTTTATTATGATTATGAAATGGAGATTATTTTTTAATTTAATATTTATTAATTTATTTTTTTTAATATATATTTTTTAAAAATATTTTTATATATATTTTTTGAGAGGGGATTATTAAAATATATATTTATTTTATTTTTTTTATTACATTATTTTTTAATATTTGTAATTTTTATTATAAAGAAGATTTAAGCCAAAAATTGTTTTTTTTTTCTAAAAATAATATTTTTTTACAACTTTTTACACTTTTTTGCAGAAAAGAAAAAAGATTTTTTACTTTTTTTTATTGACCAAAAATGTCTAATTTTATTTATTTTGCCAAACTTTTTTATCTTTTGAAGATTTTTTTGTTTTATATTGGAATTTTTGTTTTTGTTAAGCCAATTAATTGTTTAAAAATGATTTAATTTTTTTGTTTTCTAAATTTTGTTGAAACTTTTGTTATGAATTTTGTTTAATTTTTATGCCAAAAATGTTTCATGTTTTTAATTTATTTAATTTTCACATTACAACTTTTAGATTTTTCTCATGTTGAAGATTGAATTCTTTTTGTTCTTCACAAGAAATTGTTGCATAATTTGTATTTGTGTTTGCTGCTGATAATGATGATGATAATAATGATGTTGCAAACGTTGTCTGATGCATTTTCTTCGTTGACATTTTTATTCCAAAAATAACATTTAAATGTCAATTAACGGATTTTCTAAAAGAAAGAGAAAAAAAGAGAGAACGAAAATTAATATATGATTTTTTTAATTAAATAAAAAGTATAGACATGAATAAAACAGGAGTGAGTTAGAAAAAATCTTAACATATAGAAAAATTCAATAATTTTTGTATCTTATTGTCCCTGGCGATGGAAGGTAATTGGATCTCAGCTCCATAACGATTCGAGTTATACTCGGCCAAACATTGCCAACTCAGCCGGAGCTGAAAGTATTTCCAGTAAAAAACAACTCCATATAATCAATGTTTAAAGCCAATTTTTGTTTTTTTTTATCAATTATTAAACTAATCGGGCTGATTGTAATGTTTATATAGTAATTTGTTATTAATTATTTGGGTCTTTCGATGTGACAAAGTTAGTATGAAATTTTATTTAAAAATTAAGATTTTTGCTGTTGACTTCAAAGGTTCTTTTTATTATTTTCCTCTTCATCTTATATTTTCAAGCTAATCGGGCTGAATATGTCAATGGCATAAATAAATAAATAAAGATTATTTCTTTAAAAAGTTATAAGGAAAACGATATGTTAAGATTTTTTCGATTACACTCCTTATTTAATTTAATATTACAATTTATAATTTTCTGAGTGTATTTTTTTCTACAAGAATTTTATTTTCCTTTTAGAATTTATAAATGAGAAACTGCAAACACCCCTCGTTAAAATAATAAATCAAAAAGCATAAAAACAACAAAAAATCCAATAAGAATTAAAGAAATAAAAAACAATATTCTGCATTTTATGCTCTCATACTTTACAAATACACACTTAATATGCATTAGTGTATTAGTGGTGGTAATGTCGATTTCAAAAAAAAGGAGGGTTGTGAATTTTTGTTTTAGTTTGTTTTAAAGAGAACTGCAGCATTGCAGTTTTTTTGAACACAAACACACACTCACACACATGTGCACATAACAGCCAGATGCATACTCTTCTCTATTTCTTGCAATTTACTCTAATCAATTTTTTTTCTTTTGTAAGAGAAAGTACCAACAACAAATACATGAAAAAGAAAGCTGACGCTCAAAACAAAACTTCAATTAGAAGAAGAAACTTTTATTTTTGTTCACGAATTCTGTTCGTTTTTAAGGATTGAGTAATAATAATCATTATCGTCATAATAATCATTATCATCGTGCTTATTACGAATCGTTTTACGTTTATTATTTAATAAAACTACAACAACACAACAACATGAGTTTTATTATTTGTACACTTTGCATGCGGCTTTTTTTTTTTGTTGCTTCTCCTTTTTTTTCCTTGATTTTGTTATTTTATTGTTGTAATAATATTAAATGAGAGTTGTATTTTTTTGTTTTCTTTTTGCTTCATATTTTGTTAACAAAAGAGAAGGGGGTTGGTTTTTTATTTTATGCAATTTTTAAAGTGGTAAAAGTTGTTGTTGTTCTTGTAGTTTTTTCTATATAAAAACTTGATTTGTTTTTGTTTATTCTCTTTCCAAAAAGAAAAGTTGTTTTATGCAGTTTTTACTTTTTTCTTTCGTTTATTTTTTCCTTTTTCGTGGTTTTTGGAAAAACAGGATTGTGTATGTGTGTGTGTGTGTATTTTTTTAATGTGAAACAAAAAATCAAAATAAAACAAATTAAAAATGCTTCAATGAACAGATTATTTCTTATTTAAAGAAGAAAATAAAAACAAAAAAATATTTAAGTGAAAATTAAAGAAAAAAGAAGAGAATGATGAGTGTAAGTTTGAATTGCAAAGAGTTTGGCGTATGAAACACTCGAAATAAAATGTTAGTAGAAATTAAAACACAAAAGTTTGTGTAAAACAAGTTAAAATTTTACAGTCGCACAGGCTCGACTATTTAATACCCTACATACCCTACACCACATTATTATGTGTGCAATAGATTATTGTGATACTTTAATTTATGTGAAATTTATGCGATTTAAAAAGAATTTTTTTGAAGAATTATATGGAAGTTAGAGAAAATTATGAACCGACCGTATAATTTTGTACAGCGGTTTTGGCTTATATTTGTCTTAATTTCACCAAATATTATTACAATACATACTTATATGTGCGATTTAAGGTTTTATTTGAAGGGGTGATAGTATAGGACTTTTAGAATTTAGTATAGGAAATTTAGAATTTTACGGGATACACCCAATACGGGGGGGACATTTGTATGCGAACTATTTGAAATAACAAAAATAATCAAATTCAATAGGCATCACGCTTGTACCAAGATAATAGATATCTTCAAAATTGCAACCTGTACTTACGAACAAACCTTACGTGGTCAGCCAGACTTAAGGACGAACATGGTTAAATCTACTCAGGAAATGATTCTGAATCGAAGTATTGGTGGGACTATTTTTTTTCCGTTACAAACAGCTCTACATTCACATAATATGAAATTAATATGAAAATTGTATTTAAATTTAATTATTTGAAAAAAGGATGTTATTTAAAAAAATATTTCAATGACATAAATTATTAATTTGATTATGTTTGAGAATCGATTCTAAGTGATAAATTAATTGAAAATGGAATAAAAAATCGAATTATTGGAATCTAATAAAATTCACTTATAAAAATTAAATAAATAAAATCATTAATTTTCTAATTTAAAATCATAGTTTAACACTAGAAATATTGAAAACTGGACACCTTTACAAAGGAAGTCAAAATGACTATATTAAAAATAAATTTATTTAATATTTTTTATATTATTAACAACTATAGTAATAATTGATTTTCGCATTAAGAGCATAACATACAAAAAAAAATACGCAATTCATTATTTAAATTAGAAGTCAATACGATTTTCTTAAACAATTAAGTAATAAAATAGAACATTTTAATTAAATGTTGATATGAAAGAATTAAGAATAAGAACCCAATTTTAATAAAAAAATTTTGCTAAATTTAATAAATAAAATAATTTAAAACAATAATTAAAAAAAAATTATGTACAAATTTAAAACATTAAAATTTTTAAAAATAGTTTTAAGAAAGTAACTACCTTGATGTAATATTAAATCTTTATATTTTATTTCAACTTGGTAGAGAATCGATTATCTATATAAAGATATTATTTTGTGTTCGATTTTATACTGAATTCGATTCTTAGTAGTCGAATAAGCGAAAAAAAAATTTAATTTTCAATATATTTAGCTTATTTGAATGAATAAGGTAAAAGAAAGTTCATTTTTTAATTTTAACATCTAATTTTTTATTATGAACTTTGGAAAAGTGTAGTGAATTATTTAATTCTATTTTTGCAGTATTAATAAAAAAATGTAAATTAGTATTAAATTCGATTCTATTTGAACATAATTTTGTTATATTCAATGCGAATTCTTAATAATCAATTTGTCAGAAAAATCTATATTTTTAGAAGGTTTTTCTAAAAACAAATATTTTAATTTAAAATTTATTTCTTATACATTTCTTAATTTCTCAAATTGTATTGCAAAGATTCATTAATATTTTTTTATTTAATTTTAATTCCGACAACTTTATTCAAATGATTAGTTTTTTTTATCTACAAATGATAAACTTTAAAAAAAATTAATTTCAAATTAAAAATATGTTTTTTTTTTAATAAATGTTGAAATTTTCTACTTGAAAAAGATTTAAATTCAGAGAAAATATCAGATTTTGATGAGAATATCAGATTTTTAATCGAAAAAATTTCTTTTTTTTTTCAAAAATAAATTAAAAACTTTTTAAAATAACAATTTTTGATTATTTAATTAACGATTTTTTAAACATTCAAATATTATTACTTTAATATTATATTTAATTAAACATATAGTCGATTATATTAAAGGAGAATTGAATAAACTTAAAAAAATTGAATTTATTATATTATTTTAATAGATTTTTTTTCAAATTAACATTTAACGCCTAATATTTTAATAAAAATTTGAAAAATTAATAAAAAAAATTAAATTAAATTATATTTAAATTTCTTATTCACAGATTTGTAAACTTTGAAATTATTTAATTTCAAAACATTTTCTTTTGAAAGTTTTTCAATAACTAGAGAAAAAAATAATTTTTTGATCCGAATAATGACAGATTTTTCAATATATTTAAATCCGTTTGCTATAAATTTTTTTAATATTTAAATGTTTTATTTAAAAGAAATTATTTCAATTTAATTTATTTATTATTATTATTATTATTATTATTATTTTTTACTATAACTTTTTTGTGAGTGTATCTGAAAAACCTTTTTAATTTTATTCTTTTTTTGCATTAATTTCAAATTTTATTATTATTATTATTTTTCTTTAAATTTTTATTGTTTTTATTTTCGTTTTCGTGTTTTCCACTAAAAATGCGCAAAATTTCGTTTGATCATAATTTTTGTTGCACTTAAATTCCATTAAAAAACGTAAAGAAAACTTTTCCTTTTGAGCTCAAAGTGGGAAGAGCTTTTTTTTAATCCCGGAACATGAAATGCAAAAGTGTTGGTTCAAATAAATAGATAATTTGTAAATGGATGCTTGTGTTGTGTGTGCAAGTGTATTGGTGTGTGTTTAACCAAATAAGAATAGAAGAAGAATACTTAGCCGCCAATTAAATACGGAACAAGATTTAAAGGAAAATATTAATAAATTCGTTGTTTATTTATCCTTTTTTGTTGTTTTTGTTTTCGCATATAAATAATCCATAGAGAAAAAGTTGAAGGGGGATTTAAATAATCCATAAGAGAATTTCTTTATAAAATTCTTCAAATAATTTATTTTGTTTGTTTAAAATACACTCAGAAAATTATTTAGTTCTATTGAAAGATTTTTTGTAACTAAAAAAATTTTTATTTTTTTAAATTTTCACTTTTTCTAAATCCATTTTGAATTTAATTTTAAAATTTTTTTAATTTATTGTTTAATTTTTTTTTATTTTTTATTTTTTTTATTTTTTTTTTTTTTTGCAAATTACCGCTTTTTTCCATAAACACTGTTTTTTATTTCCAAACTGCGTTTTTGGTTTTTGTAATGCACTTTTGTTTTTTTTTTACAACAATTTTCCAATTTTTGCAAATATTTTGTTGTTGTTATTTCTTCTTTTTATGTTTATTATTTTTTTGTTTTTTATTTAAATGTGTGAAAAATGCCGTCTAAAAAATTTGTTTAATTTTTTTAACAAAACTTTTATTTAACTTTTTTGTAGTTGTTTTTCTTAATTTGTTTATATGTGTGTTGTTGTTGTTTTTTTTATTTTTAAAAATTTATTTTTTATGTATTTTTTATTTATATAGAAAATTTAATTTGTTTGTGATTTTGTGAACAAAAACTTAAGAAAAAACGTTACGAGACATTTAGTGCACACACTGCGACAAGCGAGCGAGCACCTCCGAAACCTAGGTCCGAATAGACGAACATGAAATTTGTGAATTGCGTTTCTGGCCCACCAACCACCAAAAAACCACTGTATTTTTCAGCAAATACACAAACAAATCTACACAAAAACCGCAGCAGCAGCGCATTCACAAAAAAGCATTCCATTTAATCATATACACACACATACTCACATGCACGCACACATACTAAACATGCATACATTTGCTCTCTATTATTATTAAATTTTATTTGTGTTTTTTTCTTTTTCTTTTTCAAAAAGGGAGAATTCTTATTGAAGCTTGTTTTTTTCTTGTTTTTGTACAACAACCACTGTTTGTTGGCTGCTGCTCAGCATAAAAAAGGTGGATTTCTTTTCAAAAAGTTGTTTGTATAAAAATTCAATAACTACAACAACAACACTAAGCAAAACAAAAAGCAAAACTATAAAAAGCGCTTGCAGATTCGTGAGAGCGCAGTAAGCGCAATTTCTCAAATACAACCACTTTTACAACCAACAACTAACTACTCCTCACACCATCTAACAAAATAAAAGCATAAAGTGCAAATCGACAAAAAATAATTCAAAACAAAACAAGTAAAAGAGCCTCATTAAAAAAACGCATTTGCAAAAGCAAAACATAGTTATGCTCCCGCTCTCATATCACATGAAGAAAAAGAGTTATTATGCTGCGCTCTCACTCTCTTGGTGAATTATATTTGTTCTGTCTCGGCTCTGCTTAAATGCGACTGTGTCAGCTGTGTGTGTTTATGAATGTGTTGGTTGTTTGGTGGTTTATATAGTTTTGCTTTGTTTTCTTATTTCTTCGCTTTTTTTTCTATTTCCAATTTGTTTTATGCTAAACTTTGTTTCTTTTTCATCTGCGTGTGTTTAGTGCAAATGCAGAATTAAGTTTCTTTGTGTATTTGCATTTCCCATTCTCTCTCGCTCGCTCTCTCTCTCTCTCTTTCTCTTTACATAAGATTCTCATGCTCCCACAGAAAGGAACTCTAACTCTCTTTAGAGAACTCAATTAAATTAACTCAATCTCCCTGGTTTCTCTTTATTAATACAATTGGAATTTTTATAGTAAAATGTTTGTGTGTGTGCGTTTTTTTCGCTTTTAACGCATTTGCAATATGCAGCATTTTTGTTCTAACAGTTTTTCTGCCTTATTGCTGCTTTTGCTGTTGTTTGTGTCTGTATCTCTTTTTTCAACTGGATTTTTCTTAAGGATTTTCTTTTATATCCTGTTTCGCTTAAATACGATTGTGTGCGTGTGTATGCATGTGTTTGTATACATACATTCTATTTGATTATTTTCATTTTATTAGTTTTTCCAATTTGTGACATTTTTTATTTCATTTCATTTCATTTCATTTCATTTGATTTTTTAAAGGGTTAAAGTTGCATGATTTTTTGTTTTGTGGTTCCTGTGTGCCATTTGTGTCTGCATTGCATTTATTATCCTTATGACTAGTTTCGAAATCAAATAAATTCTATTTTTAGGGTGAGTTTATCTAGGCAAAATGTAAATCCTTTTTTCCCTAATTTCCCATATGTAAATTACTGGTTTATTTGTTGTTGTCGATGAAAAGCCGTTTTCAATAGTTAATTTAATGAATTTATGGATTTTTATTTAAATTTTATTATTTATGAATCTATTGTTTAATGACAAAATAACCAGAAATTAATTTTAGAATTTAATTCGTTATCTTTTTTATTATTTTTATCCTCAAACACAATACAAAATTAATGTTGAATTAAAATTGTTTTTCTTTTTTAAACAAAAACTTTAATTAAAAATTTTATAATTGAAATAAGAAAGGAAATTATGATTTTTTACATAAATTCTCACGATTTCAAGTTCAAAATCCAAATATTCTAAAAGGACATTTCTGAAAATAATTCTGTAAATTTTGAACCGAGTTATCTGAAATGTATGTAAATGAAATAAATTTGTCATGAGAAATCCTAATTTGGGTTGGATTCTGATTCAAAAAGGGGACTGTGCACCTTCAAATCATCTCGGAAACAGCTCAACTGTTAAAATATCTCCAAAAGCGATTTGGTAACGCTGTATGAATTCATGACGTTTTGTCATGATATTTTTTTGAAACCATTTTCCCATTTTATGATTTTAAACTTGAAAAATGCTGATATTGGTTTATGTATCGCAGGAGATTTGGCCAAAGTTCTTTTTATGGCTCCAAATGTTTAGAATGGAATAGTACAATTCTACATAAATTCCAACATTTAATCATTCCGTGTAGTATTACATAATTAAGTTAAAAATGTGATTGAGGTAGTGAATGATAAATCAATACTCGTTTCTCTATTGTCAATTCGTGACTCTATGTGGGAGATAAGGAGGAAGGACGGATGATACTTGGAGTCCCAAAAACAGATGGGACTCTCCACTAGCTGACGGAGACAATGAGTGCCTCAAATCAGGTGAAGAATGTCCGCTTTGTGTGTTTTTTTATTCCTACCATCCATTCTGACTTAGGAATACGGACCAAATAGAGTAGGAAGTTACAATCGAGGAAGTAATATTCCCAGTTTCGCCATCGAGCAGTAATCTACAGGTGAGAACCCATAATCTGACTGATCAGACTAAAATCTGAAAATACTGTCATATAAGCAACTTCAATCGATGAGGTCAAAAAATTATTATTGTATTAGCACTGGGAAACTGATGACTAAGAAGAGTGGCAAAGACCCAAAGTCAGGTTAATTTAGTTAAAATGCAAGATGTTTTAAAGAACCCAAACTATCAGTCCAACTCAAAAGACAACATCGAGACGATCTCTGCTACACAAGGGTTGATACTGGTTTTACATCTCTTAAAATTCCCGATGACCAAAAAAAAGTCGAAGATTGGAAAACAATGCTATCTTGGAGCCCATACTGTTACCCCAAAAGTAATAATCTGCTTAATGCTGAAAATAGTATCACACAAATTTATTACCAACTTCAAAGAACTCTTTGTTCCGCCAAGGGATGACGCAAAGCAGAAGCTCTTGAAGAAGACCTGATAAAAGTCGATTTTGACAAGCAAAACAAGCACTCAATGTAGGGAACTGAAAAGTTTACGCCATAGTATTAAGTAAGAAGCCCCGGTACTACCACCTACAACAAAAATTCAACAGCTGGTAAGGAGGAGAATTGCTATAAGATATGATTCTACAAGCTGAAATTTCGTTAATAAATATAATGCACTTCATTCAATGAAAAAATACTTTTTATCTTAATGATATTCGAAATAGGTCTTCGAAGTTCCCTCAACGAAATCGATTGATTGTCACTCAACTAAAATTGTGCATAAAATTGTGTATAAACAAAAACAAAGAAACAAACGCACACGATAATGAAAAAAAAATAATGAAACAAAAGCAACAACAACAACACAACTACAAAAACATTTACAAACAAAATTGAGTAATAATTCTTCATTTTTGTTTACTCTATATGCGATGGAAAAATTTACGCAATTTTGTAAACACGTGTAGTCAAGATGAAGCAAAAACAACAAAATAAGACGAAAAAAATTAATAAACTGGAATAATGAAGAGAGGGAGAGCGCGCGAGAGAGTCAGTAGAAGTTAGCAAATAAAATAAAACAAAAGCAAGAAGCAGCAAGTGTTCTAAAAAAGCAGCGGAAGCAAAAAAACCAAATTATTATTCTTATTTTATGCTCATAATGATGATATTGTTGTTGTTTTTATTATTATTTTTGGAACATCATTATGAACAAATTTTTATTTTGTTTTTGTTAGAATTTTATTTTGTTTGGTTTCTTTTCTTTATATTTTTGCCACACTCTCAACTCCCCAACCCTCTTCTGTGAAATGAAAACTTTATTATTTAAAGTTTGGGGTGTGTTGGTGTCATTTGTTGTTGTAATTGCTCGCTGTAAACGCAGCAAAGTTTTAACGTCCTACATCCAACCAACCAACCAACCAACCATCCATCCATCTATCCGTTCGTTGGCGCAAAAAAAGCTTTCAGCAAATACTGCACGCACACTAATAAAATTGCATGTTTTTTCTTCACATAATATAATTCTACGGTTGACTGTCGTTTGTTCGGTCTGTTTGTCGGCTGTTTATAATTATAGGGTCGGTCTCCAACAGTTCTTATTGTTGTTGTTATTATTATTATTATTATTGCTATTATTTTGTTTTTGGTTGTTAGTAATTGTGTATGTGTCTGTGTGTGTGTGTGTGTGTGTGTGTATGAGTATCTGTGTTTCGGAGGCAGTTGTTTTGTATGAGTACTTGAACTTTTTTTGTTGATTAGAGCATTTTAGTGCAAGTTTGTATATGCGTGTGTGTTTTATTTATTTGTATGTATGTTTGGATGAGTGTATGAGTGAGTAAGCGTGTGTATTTATTTATGTACACATTTCTTCTACTCGTTGGTTACGCATTTTACTTAATGCCTCTTCTTGTATTTTAGCTTTTTTTCTTTCTTTAATATTTGCTGTTTTTATTTCTGTTTCGTAGAGCTTGGAATTTTTTCCGAATGCTGCCATGGCACTTTGTGTGCTGTGCGTTTCTATGCCTCTGCTTACTGCGTTGCGTGTGTAGAGTTGTTGTTTTGTAATAAAATACCAACTAAATTGAATGAATGTTTATTGCAGAATTTATTTTTCATTGTTGTTTTTGTTGTTACTGTTTTAGGTCTTCTTATGTTTCTCAATATGCCATGGTTTTTATGTACATTCACAGTAACATTAATCCATAAAATTATAAGTGCAATTTGTGTTTCGGGAATCCTTTGATATGATTACAGAGCTTCCTGTTGTAGTAGATTATATTTTGGAACATTTGGGATACGCTTCGTGAAAAGTGACTTGTTATTAGATCTCATTTTGTTGATTGCAACGAGTTACACTCTCCATATTTACCTTTGTGGGTTCCTACACATTATCAAATGGGATAAAGTGAAACAGACTGTTTCGTCAATGCTATTCTCAGTACAACAAAGGGTTAATAGCAGACTTCTCATGGCCAGAAATTGGGAATTTGGATCTTGACTACATACAGTTTAATGTATGGCATTTCTTTGAATAGTACGATTTTCAAGTGTTTCCTATGGGGAGGACTTTCAATTAATATGATCAAAATTTCAGTGAATGGCACATCTGTATATTATTGTATTGAAAACAAATAGTGAATTTTTGTATACTCCGAAATTTTTATTTGAAACCTTTTTAATCCTCTTGAAATCCATTTTCGGTCATCATACTACTTGGTAAAGTTCTCGATCTGAATGGTCTTCAAAGACTTGTATTGTCTAGACGCATAAAAAACGCTAGAGTTGGTTTCATAAACCGCACTATTTTTGTGAACTGCTTTATGAAAACTAGTGATATTATTTAATTGATAACAATTTAATCTAGTGAAATGAATCTAAATCACTAGACCCAGATTAACGTAAATGACTTTGACATAAATTTTGTGAGTATTTTTCCGATTTTTCAGATTATTTTTATCTGATTATTGTTATACAGATGGTTTTTCTGATTTCACGAAGTACATTATCTTTTGATTGATTTAGTTGTTTAATCCAAAGTACAGATTTCCTGACCCTCTCGAATTCTGCTTACGTCACACGTACACTATTAACAAATGCTGCTCTCTCATCAATTTGAGTAGGGCAAGCTTTCATTTAATATAATTTTTTACAAGCTTAACTCACACTCAGAAAACATTTTGCAGTCATGGATAACTCTCTGATTATCCATGTAAATTTTGAAACCCCTTCCAACAAGGCTATCTATATTCTATTTCACCACGAGCTCGATCACAGGTTGCAGATAATACTTTGGGGATTTTAAATGTGATGGGAAGTTGCCTAATTTTGATTAATGAAGCGGATAATCCTCTTACTGACGAAGATTTTCAGTCAAGTATAATCTTTCTCTGGAGGTTCATAAACAGAGGCAGTGCATTTAATTGATCTGAAAAGCTTGGGTGAAAAGAATTTAAGAAAAAGTGCTCCCCGTCTAACCTTAAACATTTCAGCCGAGTCCTAGTGAGGAGAAAAAACTGCCCATACGAAAAAAACTAGCACTTAGCGAAATCATCCGTCAAGAATAGGGCTTCATCAAATCAGTTTATTTCAACAAGAAGAGAAAGGAAGTGGTGATTACTGGTAAAGGGCAGCTGCTTACGCATAAGTCGCTAGAAACTAATAATGGTACGATCTCTGTTACGCAGTAGCAAATTCTGCTGGAATCAATGAGAGAAAGCTGAAGAACATTTAGTAAACATATTCTGGAAGCCACCGGAAGTACTCCAACAGAAATAATGGGCATCAAAGATGTCGTTTATAGTATCAGCGCAATGCCGAAGCTCGTGATGAACCTAAGTACATAAAGGCGTTAGATTGTACAACAAGTTCACGCCGAATCGCATACTTAGCGTCCTTGGCAATCAAAAGAAGACTTTAAATATAGAGAAAGACCAAGACTATGCGGACAGTCTTTTTGGGACTAAGGGTATGGGACGGACCTAAGCTTAGTAAGGTGTTAGTGTACGTGAAAAGTTTGGACAGCAAGTTTACATCGAAAACAAGGCATTGAATGAAGAGAAAAGAAAAGGATTCAGATGACACTCTCTTTTGTTTCTTTTATTTGTGCTTTTTTAAATATGACCAGCAGTATGTGCATTATGTTGTTTGTGTATGTGCGTGTGCAAGAAGATGGTTGCTTTTGGCTCTCATCGATATTTGAGTTATATGCTCCACTTTTAAGCGCCACCATACCCTTCTTCATTCATTATGTTTTATGTACATATTATGTATGTGTGTATGTGTGTAGTATGTACACATCATCAGCTTCATCATTATCAACATTTTCGTCTTATTCGTACAAAATATTCGTACAAAAAGAAATACATAATAAAAAAAGATGAAGAAGAAGGATTCGGAACTTGAGTGTCATTATTTTGTTAGTTTGTCTGTTTGTGTTTTTGAACTTCTTTTTCTATATAATTTCATGATTTCTGGTTGTGTTTCATTTTTTTTTTTTGCTGAGTGTAACGTTTAATGCGTGGAAACGCACTTTTGCAGAGTTTTTTAAATACAAAAACAGAAACTTATTCACTAATACAGGCATACATTTTTTAGGCTGAGTGTTTCTTCATCTGTGTGTTTGATTTTAGTCCCCCTTTTGCATTCCAAAATGTTTTGTATTCTTGGTATTTTTCTACTCGTTGATCTTATGTTTTTTCATAGATTTTATTATTTGTTGTTGTTTCTTCATTTTAACACGTAGTATTTTGCAATATATGTATATGTATGTGTGTATGTATGTAATTGTATTTGTGTGCGTATTTTTGTGGGAGCCTCAACCATTGTTGTGTTTCTATTTTTGCTAATGTTGTTGTAGTTGTTGTTTTTTATTCGTCATTTTTCTTTTTCTAGTGCGTTACTTCATTTGGGTTGGGTTTTTTTATTTGCTTGTGTAGTTGTTGTTTTTGCTGCATTTTGTGTGCTTTTTTTTGTGCTTCATGTTGCTTACGAATTGTTTGTGTAAAATCTATTATTTTTTTGCTTCGTTTTTAATGCTGCTACCGCTGCTCGTTATGTTTGTAAGTTTCATATTATATTGTATGTATATATACATTCATACATCCGTACATATATGTTTTTTTATGTACTTAGTAATGTATGTATTTATGTTCTTATTCAGCTGACTTTAAGTCTAACTATTCATAGTTACACATTAAAGAATCTGTACACTGAACCAAATGTCGTAGGTAATATTAACGAAAACATTTCGTAGAACTTTAACGAAAAAATGATGTTAAATAAACAGATGTTTATTTTAATTAACAAAAATTTTCTTCTTATTGAAGAATTTTCTTTAATTCTTCTAAAAAAATTTAATTAAAAAATTCTTAGTTAGAGATGTTAAATTAAATAAAATTCGTAAAAAAATATATTATTATCAACAGATATTTAGTAAAAATGACAGTAACGCAACCTTAGTAAAATAACGCACAAATTTATTCAAAGTTCAAAGATAATTTGAATAAAATGTTTGTTAATTTAACTATTTTTATCGTTAAATATTTGTTATTTTATATTTTCTTTATCATATTAAATAAAATATTACTGAATGAAAGTGAATATTGACAGGAGAAAAATGTTTTATAGAACATTCTAATTAATATGATTGAAATAAGATTAATGTTTTTGCATAAATTCAAGAAAATGAAAAATTGAAGATCAGCTGATGAACAAACATGTAAGTAACTTTTTCATCACATATACATGCCGGGTGGCTCACCACCGTCCTATTGATATTGCACTATTCTTGGTTGCCAATTACATTTTTTACACTTTTTATTTATTATCTAAAATTAGATTTTTCCCCGTTGCACTTTGCTTCACAAAAATTCTCCTCAGTTTTAGATCTCGAAAGAAATTTCACAAATCGACGTGTATTGAACAAAAGTAATTGGAACCAAATTCTTGCTGTAGTAGATCATTCGATATTTGAAATCAATATTTGCTTTGAATGGAGTCCACATATTCTCTGATCCTCCCCATCTTAGATTTTGTCCTGTATAACCGTTCCTTGTGAATTGGGCAAATTAGAAAATTCTCGTTGTTGCAGTTCATAAGATATTCTATCACCAATATTTGTTTTGTATGGGAGATACTCCTTCTCTTGGTCCTTAATATTTTATGTATTAATTTATCACAACAATTTAACGTAATTCTTTCCTCAATTCAACTAAAACTTCATAAATTTAACTCAAATGTGTTTTTTAAATTTAATAATATTCATCAATATAAATATTTTTTTTATTCAATTTGAATAATGTATTATTCAAATTGAATAATATTTATTCATATGAACCGCTTTTTCATTAAATAGGAAATAGAAATGTATTGCAAGCCTGATAGTGTTACCAGTATGACAATACAGTGAGTTGAAAAGTAGACGTCCGTAGATGTTTAAACTTCAAGATCAAGAACATTTTAAAATTGCTTTGTTAAAACCACTTTGTTAAAATTAAAACAAAATTTCCTGTTTTAGTTAGTTAGTGATGTCAATTAGAAGTTAAGAAATAATGGTAAAATTTTTCCGTTTTATGAGCTTGTCTCAGATATCGCTAATTTCCTTGGACCATAACAAATACTTAGATCAAATTTCATTGAGCTTTGTCAACTACTATGAATGTGAACGTCCTAACAACAGGCAAAGAGTTGTCTGAGTCGATTAGGTGAGTTTATTCATTTTATTTTTTTTTTTTATTTTTTTGTAGTATTTTACTTTTTAAATATGATTTACACTCCTCTTAAGTTAAAACAATAATCACTGGTGATTATTCCTTCAAAAATATAACAAATCTCTCTTTATTTTATAGCCGTTCCTTAAAGTCAATTTTGATTATACATAAGTAACTTCAGAATACATTAACACTGAAAGACCAATGAAAGATTATCCGACCTGTCATGTATTCCTAGAAGAATCCTAGAGAATTCTCAGGATGTTATTAATGCTTTCAACTACTTCTTTCGGATATATTCAATTTGTGTATATTAAATTGATATTTATTCATATGAATTTCATTAGGAAATAGAAATGTATTGGTGTTACCAGTATGACAATACAGTGAGTTGAAAAGTAGACGTCCGTAGATGTTTAAACTTCAAGATCAAGAACATTTTAAAATTGCTTTGTTAAAACCACTTTGTTAAAATTAAAACTAAATTTCCTGTTTTAGTTAGTTAGTGATGTCAAAATGAAAATTCAATTAGAAGTTAAGAAATAATCGGTGGTAAAATTTTTCCGTTTTATGAGCTTGTCTCAGATATCGCTAATTTCCTTGGACCATAAACAAATACTTAGATCAAATTTCATTGAGCTTTGTCAACTACTATGAATGTGAACGTCCTAACAACAGGCAAAGAGTTGTCTGAGTCGATTAGGTTCTGAGTTTATTCATTTTATTAATTTTTTTTACTATTTTTTTGTAGTATTTTACTTTTTAAATATGATTTACACTCCTCTTAAGTTAAAACAATAATCACTGGTGATTATTCCTTCAAAAATATAACAAATCTCTCTTTATTTTATAGCCGTTCCTCAAAGTCAATTTTGATTATACATAAGTAACTTCAGAATACATTAACACTGAAAGACCAATGAAAGATTATCCGACCTGTCATGTATTCCTAGAAGAATCCTAGAGGATTCTCAGGAACTATGTTAAATGTTTTTACTTTCGGATCATTGAAATATTAATAAATTGTTATATAAATGAATTTATCTCCTTGAAATTTGATTAGGTAGAGGTTTTGACTTATAGAATTATTAACACATTCTTCGAATGAAGCATTAAGAGCGAATACCTGGATTAATAGTTAAACGACAAAATAATTTAGGGTATTTTTTTATGATCAAAGAATTTTAAGCGTATAAATTTCATAATTATCATGCTTGAATTAGTCCAAAATTTCTCTAAGATATAATGGCGTATGGTTGTCGGCGATTTATTGGATCTGGATTCAGACTATTTAGGCACTTAATTTTTAATAACCCAGTTGGATATCCCTTTGAAATTATCCGGGTTATATTTTATTAATTGATTAAACAGAGCATTAAAAAGATCACTCTTTTCCAAAATTATTATCACTCTCTCAGAAAACTAATTATAAAGAGTTTTGATATTCATAGAAGTTCGATCTCATTTGTTACTGTTATTTGCGTTCGCGTTCTTCTTTATGTAGGAATACATGGATTATCCACTTACTCTCTCAGTGCGTGGCACACAATTATTTGCCGAAAAGCGAACATATAGGAAAAATTACAAAAATCACTCAAGTACAGTCTTTGTTGATCTAATAAACAATAAATTATTAAATTTAAGTATCTTAACAATAAAATTATATTCATAAGAAAAAAACTTAAATAATTTTTGGTCGAAGTGAAATAACAAACAAATTGAAGTAAATAAATATGAATCGTATGCAGGCGGTGAAGGGCTTTTCCATCCCATAAATACACCATGTTTCGCATTCAAAATGTAACGAAGAAAATTTTGTTCAATATTTGTGTCATTCAAACGATGCATACACAAACACACATTTAACAAAATTAAAGTGAATTGGAGCAAGGCAAGTTGGGGGTTAAAAAATTAGGTCACGCAGCCGACAACAACAACAGCAACAGCAGTAGCAACATTGGCAGCAGCAGCGACAGCGCCAAAGACGAAAAGTTTCTACAACAACAACATTGAATATCTAATATAAACGCATTTTTGCCTTCATTATTTCATTTGTTCATTCGTTCAAATTGAATTCAAAGTCAGTAGAAAAACAATGAAATCATTATGCGTAGAGTAGAGCTACATTGAGGGTGTATGTGTTTGTGATGACATACACAGATATATTTTATATACATTCAAACTTATATATGGATACACAATTTATGCGTATGTCTGGCTGTCCGTTTGAATGTCAGTCAGTCAGTCAGTTAGTCCGTTTGATTGTCTGTCCGTCCATTTGTGTTTATTAAACATAAAATTTTCGTATGGAAGAGCGTTTATGCAAAATGAAATTGTACTCATCGACACTCGTATAATTTTCTTTGGTTGTAAATAAATTGAATATTACGCATTCAATGAATTAAATAATGAATTTCAATTTAAATTCTTTCATTTATGCGTGGTGTGTTTGTCTGTCTGCATGTGTAAGAGTATTTGTGTGATTTTTTAAGTTTAGGAAAAAAGAAAAATAAAAAATAAATTTATTTTTTTAATGATGTATAATTTATGAGAACTGCATTCCAAACTGAATAATTGCAACCATTGAAATTTTTAAAATTGATTTCAAACATCTGTATTATATTCGATTCTATTTCCTCTCTACAAAATATGACACAATATCTAATATGGGGAAGGAAGTTATGTAATAGTTGATTATGAAAAGAAAAAATTAAATTTTTTTAATTCCGGTTCCGATATGATATATATTTTTCACTTAAATATTTATCAAGTAAGAATGTTACATTCGACTGTGCCGTCGAATCTTTAATACCTTCCACCACTATATTAAAGACGGGAAGTGGGATTATGAAGGAGAAATATCCAAATATGGCCAATGATTGTCAAACAAGTTTCATATAATGAAGACAATTTAAAAATATTTATTGATATATTAGTTCTATAAGCTTAAACTCGTTTTCCGGGAAGGGGCGTTATGTGGGAGCTGTATAAAAATATGGTCCGAGATTGTCCAAATAAATAATTTATATTAAATATAGTTAAAAAAATTATTGTGTCGATTTTCAATGGAATTTATAAATTCAAAACTGTTTTCAGGGAAGGTGCCTTAACAGGGAACTACAGCAAAGTATGGACTTTGAATGTTCGTATCAATAATATACGTTAAAGGTAGTTAGAAAAATCATTATGCCGAAATTCAATGGAATTGGTCTTAATTTACAAGTTTTGTAAGTACAAAACCTCTTTTCCTGGAAGGGACCTGATATAAGAGCTATGTGAAAATATGGACCGATATTAATAAAATTAATAACATATATTTTTATATACATTTTATTACATACAGTCATAAAATTAAAAATTAATAATGCCAAATTTCATATACTTTAAGGGGTCTGAAATAAATCCTTCTTGGTGTTACACACGGAATGACAAAATTTATAGACTCTCATCACTTTTGGCAAGGTTTTTTGCAAGTAATTAAATTAATAATTAATTCCAGATTTCTCGCAGTAGTTCATTAAAGGAAAAATTAGGTTCATAGACGTGGATGGATTTTCTTCTGCCTCATCTTTTTTCCTAACTAATTTCGACACAGAGCTGAGACCCAGGAGACCAGCATTAGGAATTGAGGTCGTTCTCATACAAAGCAAATATTTATTCTGTGCCAAAACGGAAAATGAATGTTTGAATTTATCAAGCAACTTTTTTGAAGTTCAAAATTTAGTTTAAAAGAGAAGAAATGCAATGACATAAACAAGTCAAAATTGTACGGACCAAACAAAGTGGTTTTCCATACTTCGTTTTGAAATTCAAAATTAACCATGAAAAATTCTAAACTAAGTTATGTTGTTTTTCCTTTGTGCCACAGAATTATCGAATATTGAATGGAAAGTAATTAGGTTCCATATCAATTATTATCTCAAAAAACAGTTTTACTGGATGGATAGGATGAGAGGCGAGGTAGCACCCCCATTGTTTTCACTCTATAAGGGCGGCGGCGCGCAAAAAATAATAAAGAAAATATAATTGCAATAAAATGAGTCCTGGAAAAGATCGGTGTAACATTAAAAATTTTGCTAATTAAATAAATATTTTTTCTTCCTGTTTGTGGAGCAAATTACCAGAAAACATTGTTTTAATTCAAACATCCATTAAAGGACAATCATCCCTGCTTTTTTATTTTTATTTTTTATTTAATTTCTTTATTTCTTTTTGGCTTTTGCATCCTTTGTGTTGTTGTTGTTGTTGCTTGGTATTTACATAGTTATTATGTTGATTATCATTTACAGTACAATGTGTTTTCGATTTCTTCTCTTTTTATGATTGAAATTTATTTTGTTGGTCCTTTATATTTTGTCACAAAAATTAGGTCGTTTACACAATCATTGCTTTTATGACACAATAAATACTTATACCTTTTATGCTTTATACATAATGTTGTTGTAATATTAGAAACAACAACAAAAACAGCAACAACAACAACAACATAAAAACCTACCATATTTTCATTCCAGTTGTTGTTTTAGATATTTTCATCGTCTTATTTTTTATTTACATCATCAACAACAACATATCAACAACAATAAGAATAAAATCATAATGTATTTGATTCATCCACGTGTTATTTATATATATTTTTTCTATTCTGTATCTCCTTTCTTATTCTATGATGGATAAGGATTCCCAATATGTCTGTCTGTTCGTCTTTGCATTTTGTGGATGAGGAATATTTTTACACATACAACAAAAGCTTGTTGTATAGAAATTGTTGCGTAAGGGTTGTTATTGTTGTTGATTTCATTTATGCTGTGTTGCGTTGCGTTGCGTTGTAAGTGGAACAACTGAGATTTCTTATTGTACACAAACAAACACAAATACATATTAACCCAAACATACACGTTAACATATTTATTTTTCATATTTTTTCCTTTGTCCTCTTTTCTTCTTCCTTATTTTTGTTCTAGTTCACGGTTAAAGAAAAGTTTTTATACGATTTACTCTTGAAGGACTATTTATTACGTTTTATTCTCCTCATCTCAGAATATCCTTTTAAAATAAAAAATATTTCTTTGTTTATTATTGTTCTTTTCTTTATCCTTTTTATATATTCTTTCATATTCTTTTTCTTTATTTTAATTATTTACTTTTGTAAGGTACGAAAAATCATGTTTATATACGAAGAATTCCCTTTACGAATGTCCTTGAACCCTTTTCCCCATAATTTTTCTTACATAACTTTTTGGAGAGAGAGAGAGAGAAGAAGAGCTTTTAAATGATTGTTGACATTTTCCGGTTAATTTCTTTTTACTCTGAGAAAAATAGAACATAAGAAATGCGGTTTTCAGAAAGATTTATTTAGTTTAATGAATTGAATTTTATTTAATTAAATTGAGATTTTAATTGAGATGTTTTTTACAATTTAAGACTTTTAAAAACGAATAAAAATCGATATTTCTTAATTTTAGTGATTCCCATAAAAAAGAGAAGTATTTGTAGAATATAGAAAATGTGAAATTTTAACGCTCTACTTTTAATTTACGAATTTCTTTTTTATTAGAAATAATATGCAACACTGGTCTCAACGATTAGATTTTTTTGCACAACAACCACTCGAGGTGTTTGGACGAGTAAAAGGTCAGGGGCGTAGTCACTGTCTTTCCAAAGTTGACCATAAATACGTTCATCAATTGAGACAAAATAAAATTTTATGCAAATAGTCCTTTTAAGTCTCTATTAAAATACGTCTAAATGTGTGTATATCTCCTAAACTTTAAAATTTTTTATAGTCGAAATAAGTTTTTTTCTTTTCGCTTATTTTTTAGTTTCCTTAAGTTTTGGGCTTAATATAGGTTCTAAATATGTCTTAATTAAGCCATTCTCTCAGAATTACTTTCTTAGGCGAATTGACGATTCCAATTGCATGGCTGGCTGTCCATATAAATTTGATGAGCAGTTTAAAAGATATCTGGATGTCATTATTTTGAATAATTTAAGATGACAATTGTAATTTGTACCCATACAAATATTTCCTCCATTTTAAAGTCCTCATTAAAGTCTTTAATATAAAGCGATTTTATTTTGGCATAAATAAGTTAAGGTATATTCTAAAGAAACGTGCCAAAATTTCTAAGAATCGTTTCACTATAACTCATAGATCCCATGCAACCTCCCATTGCAAAAATCATTTTAAAGTGCAAATATCTAAAATATACATTGGAACTGTATTAAATTTTTTTGGAACTGTGTTTGATTAAAATATAAACAGAAATCGATGTTAAAAATTTTACGAGGTTCAGCCTATAATGTTCCATATCTCCCATATAAGATACAATAGGAAAGTCTTAAACTCTTAAGCAAAAATCCAAAAACCAAATAATACGACGATAGTTCCAAAGTTACTAGAAGTGTTTTCATAAAGAGAAACATGGATTTTTCGACTGCATTAGCATAAGTTCGAATCCAACTGAATTTTGTTGCAATGTCTAATGGGGGTCACAAAAGGTCCCTAAAAAAGTTAATATTCTTTCTTTCTATTTTTTTAAATCCCTCTCTCAAAATACATCTATATTCATTCCATATCGTATTATATTATCATGTTTTAGGTTAATTAAAAATATTAAAAAAAAAATCTCTGAAAAATTGACACAAGTTGATAATACAGGGTGTAGATGAGCAAAAGTAAAAATGGAAAAATTCAATAAAATCGTGTTGAATTTTCTTCACTCTATCGACTTTTTTCAATTTGAAAAAAATTTACTATATAAAGCTCAATTTCTGTACTGGATTTTTCAAATATCTTAAAATTTATTTTTGTCATTTCGGAAAGTTAATTTACTGTATTGTGCAAAAACAGGTTTCCCCAAGTTAAATTTAGTCAATTTCAATGGACTTTTCTTTAAGTTAGTGTTTCATCTAAACATCAGGAAGAGTTTAAGAAACCTGTTCGGTTCAGTACCGCTATCGTTATTTGATGTGATCATATTGCTTTCACTTTATCATCAGTCCGATTTTTCCGACGTTTCAGTTATCGGGAGTTCTGTATCGCAAATTAAAACACTGTACAATCCAAATGCTGAGTCAAATATTAAACTATATCAATTCCGGATATTTTAACATTTTTTATTGGAATATATATCGGTCATCGCAAGCCATTATTTTATATTATATTTTTGCATTGATTTTTCCACAAGAAACCTTTTCGTTTTTGAGATAAGAAATGATAAACTGCTCAGAAGTAAAATTGTAATTCCGTAAGTTCGTTCTGCAACGAATGAAACAATCGATTGAGGCAATAGATATTAAGTTTGGTCCAGATGGTTGTTAAGTAAAAAAACCTACTCTTCTCCAAACAGTTTCTGTTGGAATCATATCACATATAAATCTTTGTATTTGAAAAATCGCCAAATCTAGAATATAGTTTTTACTACCAAAAAGTTTTTTGATTCATTCAAGTTTTTCATTTGGGTGTTAAGATGCATCCGTTTTTTATTAAATAAGTTGTTATTTTATTTTCCATTTTTTACAAATGATCTTAATAAACTTTTTTCTTATTAAAATATTAATCAAATTGAAGTAAATATTTGAATATACAAAAATAAATTAATTTTTAAATTACAATTAAAAAGAATTAATGGAATAAAATAGAAATGACATTCATTCTATTCCATAAATATTTTGAAATGCGTAATATTTTGAATCAGTCTTCATTATCATTGATCGTCATCTATTAAATTCTAAACATAATTTTGTTCTTTAGTGCGTATGATCGACCTACGATACACAATTTCATTTGTCATACCCTACAACATCGCAAGAGGATGGGCTCGTTTGTGTTTGTGTTGATGAGTTTGAAACGATCTCTTTCCATCGTAATATTTGTCAAATGATGTAAAATATATAAGTGAAGCGATTTGTTTCAAGATCTGAACAAGAGGTACATGCATACACGGGGGATTTTAATCAGTTTTACCATGATTTGAGTTGGTCTCTTTATAGAAATCCAAATATATGTGGACCGTTTGACTTCGAGGGATATTTATGCAGAGTGAAAAAATACTACTTCGATAGGTGTTTCAGCATGATAATGATTCAAAGATAAGTTAACAGCTAATGGGATCTAAGTCTAAGTCTTGTATTGTCCACTTCAGTACCCTAATATTAATCCCATAGAGAACCTCTTTGGCATTTTTAAAAAGAGAACTTGAATACGAAACTTTAGAAGTAATCCGGAACTAATAAACTACCTAAAAATAAAGTAGAAAGCTATGCCAACTTATATTCACACGAATCTTTTACAAGTTTGTGCTCAAAAAGTGTATAGAGATCGTAGGAAACAAAGTAGAATATAAAGTTGCTTAGGTTTTAAACAGCGATTTTTAAAATAAATCTTTTTTTGTATTATAATAGTTATCGAAGAAATGGAATGAAATTTCTGAAGGAAGTACTTGGTAGGGAAAAATTGCTTTGGTATTGAACAGTGATTTAGGAAATCGTTGATTATTTCATATATATTCCATATAAATGCTTTCCTGGAATATGACTTCAAGCGAATATAACTTAAAAATTATTTTTAATCTTACAAGAAATTTGAGTTCTGTAAAATTTGCTATATGTCAAAATCTGGCCAGAGAGTGACAGGGGACTTGTGACAATTTATTCAAGTGAAAAGAGTGATCAAGAAAAAAATTTGAAGAATTTCTCTTCAGACTCGAGATCACATTTTTGCAACAGTACCACAATAAACAATATATTGCAATTTCGGTCGAAAACTATTTGGAAATCGTAGATGGGGGATCTCTTTGAAACCCATATCTTGTACCTTCTAACATTGTTTTGATCAATTTATAAAGCTCTTCTTCGTAGTCAAAACAGATTTTATGACATAAGTCCATAATTAATCATCTTCTAGGTATTATAGGGAATAATGCAATCGGTCTAGAACTTCTTTATTCCATGATAGCTTTTTCTAGTTTCTTCATTTTTTCTAAGAGTGATGATCATTAATTAAAATGTTGTCATACCAGTTATGTTGTGTTGTAGTTCCTCCACATTACGATTTCTCTTCTAGACCATTTCTTTTTTTAGTACACAAATATATTGAGAAAATAATAGCAACAACAATGACAACAACAAAAGTATTAAGAAATATATATGTACAAATACTATGAAAAAATAAGAACAACATACGTAAAAGAGAATTATAGAATTACACACATACACTTGCATGTGCATAAAATAATACAAAAACAATTTGCTTTAATAGAACAACAAAAATAAAATTGCTGCTGATCTTGTTGTTGTTGTTTTTACAATTCCTAAGAAATAAACTAAAACAAAATCTTCTGAAATAGAAAAATAAAACATGCCAACAACAACAACAGCAGTAACAACAAATACAACAACTACATGTAATAAGTAGTAAAATAAAAATAATAATAATATTGTTCTTGTTATTGTTTCAGCGGTTGGCTGATGGCGATAATGATGATTGCTATTGTTATTAATGTTGTTCTTGTATTTGCTGCTGCTGGCGCTGTTGTTGGTGATCGTCGAAATTCTATGCTGCTCGCGCTGTACACATCTATATGACCATCCATCCGTTTGTCTATCTCTCTGGCCGTTCATCGTTAGTTGAGCTGGTAAAACCGCACGCAGTTTTTTGTTGTGCGTTTTTCTATTTTGTTTTGTTGTTGCTGATTTGTGCTTTAAAGTTTAAAACAGTGCGTTTCATTGAATTTGTTTGTGTATGAGTACGTATGAATGTATGTTGTATATATGTTGGTATGTGTTTTTTGTGTTCTATGCGTAAAGCAAATACTTGTATTGAATTAATACTAGATGAAAATAATAATGATGTTTCTGATGATGATCATCATCATTATCATTATTATGATGATTATTGTTAATACAATACTGATGTTTGTTTGTAAGAAAAAAAATTATATAGAAAAAAACAACAACAATTTATTCACTCTAGCGATGAGGTAATCAAATCACGCAGTTTTTTTTGCTTTCTAGAAACAAAAAAAACTTAGAAGCAGCAGCAAAATGTATTCATACGCATACAAACGCATGAAGTCATTTTGAATAGTTTTTTTTTTAATTTTTTATATTCAGCATAGAATTTTAATTTAAGACATGCGTGTTTTTTTTTTGTATTTTTTTTTAATTTTTTTTTTGATAATTTGTTGGATTTTATATTTTGAATTTTTTTTTCAGAAACATACATAAATATCTATACATTTCTATGTACCCTACAACAAAATATTTCATAAATAATTTAGAAAAGAATCCATGGAAATATTAAAGAAAATGGAAAAATTTTAAAGTTTCAACGTCTATCTTTTGCTATATCAGAGAAATGGTCTATTTAAATGAACTTATAACATCCGATAGAGTTAATTTGTTATGATTTTAAGTTAAAAATTTAATTCCGGTTTAGTTTGTTAACATGTTTAAACTTTGATTGGAACACTGGCTAAAATTATAAGAATTGTTTTCAGAATAAAATGCAGCAGTTGGAAAAGTGTAAACGTTAGTTAGACCTAAAGACGAATCATGTTTTTTGTTGTAATCGGTCCATGATTTCGACTACACTAAAGCAAATGTCTGAGGTAATATAAACAAACATTTTTCGTAAAAAATGAAAAAATGGTTAAAGAAACAGATTTTTATTCTAATTAACATAATTTTGCTTTAAATTGAAGAATTTTTTGTCAAACATACTAAAATAAATTGAATAAATTTGTATTAAAAGATGTTAAATTGAATAAAATTTTGTTAAAAAATTTAACGAAAAATATGTTATATCAAGAGATATTTAGTAAAAACGTCATCAACGCGTCGAAAGTAAAATAATCCACAAATTGATTCAATTCAATGACTTTAATTTGAATAAAATTTTTGTTAATTTAACTATTTTTCAAATAATTTTTTATATCTTTTTATCACATTAAATAAAATATGACAAAGAAAATGTAAACTGAAACAGATTATAGATGTACATACAGGAGGATAATATTTTATTGAACATTCTAAATTCAAAAAAATGCAAATGGAAGATAAACTGATCAGCAAACATGTAAGTAACTTTTCATCAGATATACAAGCCAGTCGGCTCACCACCGTCTTATTGACATTGCACTATTTTTAGTTGTCAATTACATTTTTTACACTTTTTATTTATTATCTAAAACTCGCTTTTTCCCGGTGCACTTTGCTTCACAAAAATTCTCCACAGTCTTAGATTGGGACCAAATATATTATTTAAATTGAATAATATTTATTCATATGAACTGGTTTTTCATTAAAGAATTCAAAAAGTCATATTGACAATTTTTTGTCAATTTGAAGAATTTACGAAAAATTAACGAACATTTTCGTTATGATGAATAAAGGTTTCGTTGGCTGATATTTAACCTAATTTTCTTCAATTATACAGCCTTTTTCATTATGTTTACAACCTTTTTTGGTTCAGTGTAGCACCAATACGAATTTCTATCGAAATTGTATTTATATACTCACAGAAACGTTAATTATGTAACAATTGTTATAAAATTTTACACAAATCAGTTTCGTGTACTCTAATGTTAAATTTGGTAAAAATCGGAATACATTTCGACCAAGTCTCCATGTTAAGTTCGCTTCCGAAATTTACTTATAAGTTAAAGGGTACAAGTTAGAATTCCTATCAGTTTTTTATTACGATCACGAAGTAATCATCCGATACAGTAAAAGGAGACACCACTAACTAGTCAATGACTATTTTGACATGAGATCTTTTTTAGAAATAAAATAATGTCCTTCCATGGTAAACAATTTGTGCATTTATTGTCTTCCTATGATACGTCTTTTGGAGATTATAGGGGTTAAACGTATTATTTGATATCACTTTATCCTATCAAATTTGTTGTTTTACCAGTGGCCATTTACTTATGCACACATAGTTTTCACTGTCTCCTTGCCTTACACTTGGTGACAATGCAATAGATGAATGTGTTAGGGTGTACCATCTGACGGTGTTCATAGGGAATTTGTTTGTTAAATTATTCAATACGTGAGAAATTTGTGAGTGACTTCAGAATTCTAATCGAATAATATAAAAAAGGTGTAAATGATTTTGAACGACTGATTTTAGTTAAAATAATTTAAAGCTTTCAATTCGGTGATATATCGAAAATATGTTTCTGTGTATAACTCGGAAACTAATTGTTCGATTCTCCCAATTATTTTCAATATGGCAGAGTTTCTAAAGCCAGAAAGCATTTTTAAAATATGTAGCATTTATCACATCCGGTAGGAAAGGTTTGTTTAGAGTTTGGAGTATTTAGTACGAAAAGTTAAAGCTAAAGCAAGATGAAATACATACAAGGCTCAAAGAATTACTGATAGGAACGTTTCTAAAAATGTTAAGACCAAAAAGACAGAACCAAAATTGAAGTCAAGTTTTCTACAAAGAATATTCTGGCTGTATAATGGATGATGAAAAGTATGTTCGTCAGATTTTTCGCAACTTCCTGTCCATAAGTGTTATAGATTTTAAACGGAATTTTTCGATCTCACTCCTTAATATTAATTCACTAAATATCTTTTAAATTATTGGCACCAACAAATAATATCAAAAGTCTTAATGATCTTTTTTTTTAATAATAAACAAAAGACAAAAGGGCATTTTTGCCTAAATTATGCCCCCTTTTCATTTCACATCGCATTCGTAATATTTAAATATTTTTTTGTTGCTATTTTAAGTTTATTTAATTATTTTTTGTTAAAATGTAAAAAAATTTAAATTTTTCTTAAAAAAACTTGTTTTTCTATTTCATTTGCTGATATTTTCATTGTTTTTGTTTTATTTTATTTAAGAATTTATTTTAGTTCAAAATAATAAATAAATAAAATAGAAACAAAAAAATTAAAAAATAGAAAAAAAACTTAAAATATAAATAAATTATATATTTAAACAAACTGAAGAATAAAGCAACAAGTGTTTTTTATTTAAGTTAATCTGACCAGATTACAACAAGGTCTTTTAGAATAAATTAAAGTGTATTTTAGTGGATTTTAGTATTTTTTTAGATTGTATTTTATAACTATTTAAATGAATATAATTTTATATATAAAAAAAAACAAGTTACATTTTGTAATATTAAGAAAATTTAATTATTGAAAAAAATATATTTTTTTTGAATGACAAAATTACAAGGACAAAAATAAATTTTAAATAACAAATTGAAAGTTTTAAAATGAGAATTTTTGTTTTATCTGAATATAAAACTAAATCATTTCAATATTTAATTATCATTAATTTCTTCTATTAACAATTATTAGGGAGTGAGATCGACAATTTCTTAATAAGCATACATACATACATACATACATACATACATACATACATACATACATATATATATATATATATATATATATATATATATATATATATATATATATATATATATATATATATATATATATATATATATATATATATATATATATATATATATATATATATATATATATATATATATATATATATATATACATACATACATGTTAATAAAACGAAACTACCAACTAACAATTTGATTTTTTTAATTATTACAGTGGCTTCCCGGTATAACGTATGATATAATGTCAAGTAACATAGGAAAACATTTGAAAGAAAATAAAAAAAAACTATGCATGTGTATTTCATATAATCTCATTTTATATTATATACACTAGAGCCCCGATTTGCGTCGTTTTTTTAGAGCTAAGAAAATTCAATTTGCGTCTTTAAAATTTTAAGTTGCATCGGTTCGATTTATGTCGCTAAAAACTGTTAAATTTTTTTCTGCAACATTGTTGATTACCATTTTAAGCATCACTCATAACACTTATCGTCACCTGTACGTAAAGGTTTCAAATTGCGTGTATTAAGGAGAATTCCCACATCATTGTGTTATAAATGGTTCCAGGATCAAGTGACATGTTGTTGGTAAGAATATAGAGTGTCATTCGCCAAAGTACATTAAGGACGTAAAAAATAAGTGAAAATGAAAGAAAAGTTATAAGTTTAAAATTAAAATTAAAACGTTTTAAATAGCTGAAAAGGGCTGTTAATACAGAAAGAGGTCTTGGACTGACACTTACAACAGTAAGAACAATTTACAACAGAGACAGTGATAAAAAGATCAATTAGCTGAAATTTCACTTCACTCCAATCTAAACAAGGTACTATAGCAAGAAATCCCTTATTTGTTAAGATGGAGTCCCTTCTTTAAATTTTATACATGATCATAATAAGCCAAAAATGCTACTGAGAAAGGACGTAATAAAAGATAAAAGTATTTCAATTTACTCCGACTTTAACAAAAACTTGACTCGATATTACAGTTTTACTACTTAAAAGTAATTTAAAAAATTTATCTTTGTATATTTTTTTTTTATACTGAAGGATTCGAATATGCACAATATTAATACACCACAAACGTAAAAACGTTTTATTTTAACTAAATGAAAACAAGTTATTTAATCTCAAATCAACTATGTTCAATGTCGATTTTGCTTCATGTTTTTTTTTTCTGTGTGGTGATGAAATTTTAAACCTTTTTTGAAATTTTAAACCTTTTTTTGTCGCATTGTTCGGACAAGAGCCGTATATCTCTCAACTGGCCTTAGTTCCGGGCAGTTTGGAGAATTTGGCTTCTTTGCCATAAATATCACATTGGTGTTATTATACCATTCGAGGACATGTTTTTCATAGTAACATGGGAAAAATCAGTCAAAAATAAGTGGAGACATTATTCAGTCTTATGATAGGAAGCAGCCTTTTTGTAAACATTCCTTAATTTAAACATTCCTTTTGCAAAAATGATTTGTAATGTCAAGAATTTTGGGAGAACTTTTGACTACTGCTATGTACTAAACTTTTGTTCAACATTCTTCTAGCATCAGCAACTTAAAATTGTTAATCAGAAAGTTGGGAAAAAATCTGCTGTAACATAGGTTTTGTCATCTAAAATGCAGAAAAAGTATTTTTTAAACTTGTCTTCATTCCCGTGCTCCGTTTTTGGCCTCTTAATTTACTGTCAGGAAATTTTTAGTCTTTTATGTTTTCAAATCTCCGATCACTGACCTAACCGGTCTGCTTTTCTACCGCATGTGTGGGAAACTCTTTTAAATATCCTTTCTATTATTTTTGGCTTAGGAACATCATGTGGACCATTCCTTCTACCTGAACCTGGTTTTCCCATTGGAAACAGTTTGAGTATTTATATATGATTGACATGTTTGATAAAGAAAACTAGATCAAAAAAATAATTAAATAATATCTGATTTAAAAGTTTTTAATAAAAAACGTGTGTTAAGAATTTTTTCGATCTCATTTTTTATTTTTTTAATTAATTTAAATATAAAATTTATTTTACGATTTATGTTTTTAGTACTTTTCACATAAATCATTTGATGTGCGTTTTTTGTCAATTTAAATTAAAATATTTCTTTTTATAATTTGCATTTTGTTTTTAATTTTTATTATAAATCAAATTTTGCTTCACTTCTACACGCACATATTTTCTTTTCTTCTCTGTTTCCTAATTTTAATATCCGTTTTTTTTCATTTTTATATTTGAACACATTAAAAACATTAAAACGAAATAATATTTGTAACTATAATTCTGAATATAAATAGAATATTAATATGAAAACTATTTTTATATTAAATCAAAAAGAAAAAAAAAACTCACAAAATATTTGACATTAAAACTGCGAATTTCATTTGACTCAACACGTGGTAAAAATGATTAACGCGCCCTTTTTTCAATTCAACACAACGGTGGGACAAAAGTTGTTGAAATTTTTTAGGAAGTTTAAAACTTTAATTTTATAAGAATCGAATTGTTCACATCACTCATTTGCTGAAAGTTGTCATAACTGAAAAAATCATTTTTAAGGAAATAAAATTTTTGACAGTATTGTGGTCAATAATATAAAATAAGAACAAATTAGAATGATATTAGAATGATAGGCTATGCCAAAACTCTAATACCCCTGCACATGCACACTCAAATATACACTCGCAAAAAAATCTCTGTTACTTATTGTGGATGTGGATTTGACAGCAAAAAATATACAGGCGCTGTGTTGCCAATTCTTGGAGGGCAAGAAACAGTGGCTTAAAAAAGTGGCTAATAAATATATTGCAAAATTTGCATACAATTTAATGTAAAAATAGAAGTAATTCATTTACATAAATATTGTTAAAACACATTTGTTAAAAGAAAATTTATAATTGAACTATTTTAACAAAAAATACTACAAATTATTTTTTCATAGAAACTAAATTCATATTTTGAAACAAATCAGAATACTTTAGCCGATTATGCGGAATCTTCAAAACCCTTCAACACAAATGCGTACGAAGTAAATACGTTTTGTTTCGTAAATACTGTTTACGTATATTCACACTCGCAAACGAATACAATATATGAAAGTTTTTGTTAAATATAACATATAACTATAACCGATTTTTTACTGAATATTTTCAGGACAATAGCAAATATATAAATATATAAATTATTGTAGATGTGAGAGTGCCAACAACAAACTGACAGACAGAGAGACAAGCAGACAGACGGGCAGACATAACTAGTTAAATCAACTCAGATTTTGATTTAATGCAAGAATGGATTAGGAATGTTTCTTAGCGCAACACTCTTCACCACTTGTGGTGATGGAGGGTGTAAAAATAAAATCATCTATAAAATCAGATTCGTCAAATAAAATTGATTATAATTTTTTCTGCATACATTTTCTGAAGAATATAAGCTTTATGGCAGTTTTAATTTAACATACCATTTTTGCAGTTCTCTTGCCCACTGTAATTCGACAAAAAATTCAAGAGGACATCAAACAACTGTTACTCATATGTTTAAGTATATATGAATGGATGTGCATGTGTGTATATGCAAGTATGTGTAAACATAAATCAAATAAATACATGTATAAATGTCAAGTCAAACAACAATAGTATGACATGTTAACTAACGGTTATTAAAACACAAAGAGGAGAAAGGTAAAATGATTGAACCACAAAACAAATGTTCTTAAGAGAATGACCACAAACAAAGTCATATATTGATATAAGTAAATGTATATTTAAGGACATCACCCTCTCCCTCTTTCTCCTTTGAACGGCATATTGTACTAATTCAGGTCACAAATACATGATTAAGAATTTTCTTTTAACCTGAATTCAAAAGAAACATCATGACAAAGAATAAAAAAAGGGGAAAAATGTAAAAGAAACAGAAAAAATAAAAATAAATAAATTTTATTGCAATTTAATGTAAATTTACGATGTGTGTGTAAATTTAATTTACCATACTTATGACATATCACACACACACACACACATATATATATATACATACACCAATGGAATGGAATAAAAAAATAAGAATGCTATATTCCGTTATAACGAATCTTCAATAACCTCCACCACAAATGCGTATGAAGTAAATACGTTATGTTTTGCACATACACACTCACACAAAGGCGTACTTTATATAAACGATTTTCTTAATTGTAACACAGAATCACTTAATGTGTCATAAAATTAGTTATATATATGGCTACAAACATTGATCTACTGAACCGATTTTGATAATTTTTAAAATGATAATGCAGTACATATAACTTTATATTATGCTTAAATCTTGTTCTAATTTTTTGAATTATAATTGATAGTTTTACGAAAATTCTTCTCAGGAATTTAAAGGTTACCTCAGATATCGGTCTATATTTTTTATTTGCTATATACGATATTATACGATTACGCTGGTTTTAATAGGTCTGTCAATAACTATGGATGTGAGCGTGCCAAAAACAGAAACGCTATACATTATGGGGTTTGAGTTGATTCCTTGTTAGCGTCGCACACGAAATGACAAAGTTAATATACCCTCTTCGCCACTTGTGGTGGTGGAGGGTATAAAAATAATATAATTTCAGTTGATGACTTTTAATGTCCGAATATTAAAAGAAAGTAAGACCACCTTGAGCGTTAAAATGTGATTTTTATGTAATTTTCATTCGTTTTTTTATTAAATAATTTTAACAATTTGAAATAAATAGTGAATTTGTTTAAATTTCATTTTAGGCGAGTCCATTTTTTCTCTATTATTTGTAATTTAGCTGTTTTTCTATTTTTGGGTTTGGAAACTGTGCAACGGGAGTGTATTTATAGTTTTAGCCTCCATATGTTTTTTGTTTTGTTGTTGTATAATTATTTTATTGATAATTAAATGTTAATTATTTCTGATTACGTTGAGGTCCTTTCTTTCCTAAAATGGTTTATTAATGTTAAAAGCCAAAAGTTTAATAGCAAAAAATCATGTATTTTTGTGTTTGCAAGTATTTCTCTTTATATTTTTTAGGCGCAGTTGCTTTATTAAATATTTTAATATTAAATATGGACATAATTTCGAAATAATAATAATAATAATATTTCTATACTGGTATGATGTCCTGTTTGAAAGTTAATGATTTCATTAATCATGCCATTTTTTGTATCCATTCGCGGTTTTCATCATGTGAGTATTTTTTTTTAATTAATTAATATTTTCGTTATACTAATGAGGCATATTAATATGAAATCTATTTAATTTTTTTTAATCATCACGTGTGTGGCTGCCTTTTAGAACGTTAAATCTGGAGTATTGGAAATTTTCAGAATAAATTTAAATGCAAGAATTCACACCTATAAAAATATTCTACATATATTTGTGAGATGAATTTAGATATTTTGGATTAAATATGTTATTAAGTCTCAATTGCTTTAGACTCGGAATTCATGGTTTACTTTGAAAGCTTGGATCAAGACATTAATTATATTCCAATTATTTGAGTGAAATTTAATAGTTCGTAATACAAAATATACTTCTGCTCCCACCAAATAAAAACATTACCTTCACGTTATGGATAACGGCTTCGGACATAATTTTGCTAGATGATCTCTTTGATTTTGGTAAAGATTGCGATTATTCAATGCCAATGCTACATAATGTTTAAAACTTCACATTATACTTGTTTGTGGTATGAGGTCTCAAATCCAAAATATTCCAAAATTCCTGGTGTTGAATATTCAAAATCTGTAGGATAAAATAGCACATTTAATCATATTCACATCGGAGACTATTAAAGGCAAATGAATGCACCACATATGAGGTTCACACTATCAAATTTAGAGGGTATTCAATGTACACTATTAAATTATTTTAAATTTCCCTTATTTTTTAGCGATTTAGCAACTAATATTGACATATTTAGTTATTTAAACAGAATTTCAAAGATTAAGAATCAATATTATTGATATTTTCTCTTAATTCACCATAAATCACTCGGAAGAAATAAAAAATGTGAAATTTTGAAAAATTTGCTATTCAACCATAACTATTAAACTGAAAACATATTAAGTTTCCCTCATTTCGGTCGAATTTCATTTATTACTTTATTTCGGAATTTATTTACTTGTAATAATCATTTTGCGTATTTAATATTTAAGGTGAAAATATAATTTTACACAAATTACAAAAATTCATTAATCATTTTCGATTTCATATGTTTTTTTTTTTTCGTTTTCGCTCTTTTTCGTTTTTTTAATTTAATGTTTCTTATTCTTAAGTCGGTGCTTTTTATGTTTGTTTTTGCATTAATAAACATTACAAAAACAATTCTTTGTTAGTATCACAATTAAGTGCCTCCATCCCTTTGTCCCTTTCTCTGCTGATCACCATTAGTAAACATTATTCCCATTTTATGTTATGATTTGATGCCTGTAATAATAATTTAGTTAATTAGTTTTAGTTCAATTTAATAAACAACATATTTTAAGTTATTTTTTTTTGATGTTAAAGTGAATCTTGGGAAAGAAATCAAAATCTTAAGAATCATGGGAAAAAGAAAAAGTCCATAAATCCATCATAATAAAGTTGTATCAACAACGTGTTTTTAGTTTAAGTTTTCAGCCATTTTGTTTTTGTATTTCAGTTTAGTTGTGAGTTTATTACTTTTTTTGCAGTTCATACTAAAACAAGTATTTGTGTGCAAAATCATGTATTAAACTCTTTTATACATGAGTGTGTGATTATTTTGTAAAATGTGCATTGATTTCGTTGTTGTTTGTTGTTGTTGTTTTCGTTTCTTCTGGAGGCGTGTGCTTTCACTGATAATGGTCATTATTGAAATGTTTAAAATAAAAACAAGTACGAATGATACAATCGACAATGCCGAATCTTTAATACCCTCCACTAAAAGTGTGTGTAAGTTAATGCGCTATATATCGTACATACACACACATACACTCACAAAATTAGATCGTTTTTCTTTAATACAACACAAAATCACTTTTCAGAACTATAACAAATACAAAGGCTAAATTTCATTGAACTCTTTCAATTATTGTGGATGTGAGGGTGCCAAGAACAGATAGACAGACGGACATGGCTAAATTGACTCAGATTTTGATTGGATGCAATAATATATGTATATACCTTATGGGGTCTGTGTTACACACTGTATGACAAACTAAATATACCACTTGTGATGGTAGAGGGTATAAAAAATGGCGATTCAGTCTTATTTTGAACGTAAGAAAACGTAATTTTTTCAGATTTGGACGTTCTACTAAAGAACTAAGAAAATTGTTTTATCCGCTTTAAAAACGTTAATTTTCGTAGAAAAATTCGTGAAATGGTTTGTTTTAGTGATTCTATAGTATTAGTAGTTTCTAAATTTTTTAGGTTACAACACTGCATATTTCACTTCCATTTCATTTCCATGGGAAATTATACGTATTACAAACCATATGAATTATTATTGGGGCTGAAAATATTGTTGCTATAAATTAAAGAAAATTTACAGAACTTGATATAAGAATTATTATTTTTTTTAATTGACCAAATTTAGATTGGGCTTGTGACCATTGCAAATCATTGTTCCTAGTACATTTGAGTTTAGTTTACGTGCGATTCCGTTACGAATTCTTCATTAAATATCAAAATTGATTTTGATAACTTTTTGAAAAAAAATCCATAAAACGACCTTTTCAAGTTCTATCTTTAGATTAATTTAACTTTTTAACGGATTTATTCATATGGTTGTTGCGACAATATTTCTGAAACAACCTCAATTCGGAAAAAAACGTTAAAGTCCATATAAAATAATTTAGTTTTAGTTTGTATGTGTACAAGGTGTTTTAGTGTGTGTGTGTCATTTATTGAAACTTCATACATGTATACATTTGGTGAAGGGTGTTATAGAATCGTTATAGCTAAAAAATAGCATTCTTACTTTCTTTTTATATAGCTTTGCAAGGACTTTCTATATAAAATTTTTCTGTCTCAATTAATAAATGAAGTTTAGGGATTTTTTTTGGAGAATCGCTTCCTACAACCCACACCAGATAGGAGCTTATAGTCCCTCAAATTAACTCGAAAACACGTCGGCTATAATCATGTGGAACTTTATCAGGATATCTAACGCTTCAAAAGTTACGTGGAAAACGTAGAACAACCATAATCCATGAAATGTTTTACTGAACTCTATTTAACATTAATTTATTTAATCCTGATTAAAATAATTGAAGTAATTGAAGATTTTAAGAAAGAACACATTCAAGTCTAAATAAATGTCCTGTATTTTTAGTCAATTTATATCAAATATTTTTGCATGGGTCTGTTTAAAATGTGAAAACATCAGTGCATATTCGCAACCGAGATGCAGATTTTATTTTTGATAATACGGTAGCAAACCTGTTATCTTCGACTCAACAATTTATCTAATCACGAACATCACTGATGCATATTTGGAACAAAGCAGAAATCAAATCGATTTCATTTTGTTTGAACTACAAAACATTAAGTATAAAAATTTATTAAACTATTAAAAATTTCTAAATATATAGATTATTAATTTACTCAGTAACTTTAAACTTTAACTAAATGTAAAACATTTGTTTTTGTTAAATAATTTAAAAAATAATTTAATTAAATTTCTTAAAAAATTACATGAAATTTTGAAAACATTTTCGTTTAAAATATTCATAAATTTATTTGAAAAAAGCCTCGTCATTTAATAAAAAGAAATTTTAAACTTCAATCAAAATAATAAAAGTCGTTATTTTGAAAATGAATAAATTTGTGTTATTTTTTTGTAAAAAACAAAATAAAATTGAAAAAAATAATAATTTTTTATGACTTTATTTTGAAGTCTAAAACCACAAATATGACTCAATATAAGCTGCCTCCTCTTTTGCTGACTGATATCAAAATTGCATGTCATTTCCGAGTAAGAGGGACGGGGGTATTTGTTTTTTTATTCGGGGAGTTTTATTTTTCTCAATATTAAAGAAATTGATTAAGAAATGAAGAAAAAGTAATAATTTCTAACAATAAGTAAAGAACTTCAAAGTAGTGGCGTCATTTTAACATTAATATTGTATTGAAAAAATGATGAGAGTCGAATAAATGTCGAATATTGAATTAAAAATAGGCCTAAGAAGAAACAAAACAAAAATTTATCAGTTTAATGGCCAAGTGGCGTCTTTTGATGACGTTTAAGAAATTAAATAAATGAAATCAAAGGAAACCAAGAAAGATATAAATAAAAAAACAAGTAAGAATGCTATATTCGGCTATGCCGAATCTTCAATACCCTCCACCACAAATGTGTGTGAATTAATTACGTTATGTTTGTACATAAACACTCACAGACGCATACAAATACAATATATAACAGTTTTTTTTCATTAATATAACACAGGAACACTTAATGAGTCATAAAATTAATTATATTTTTGGATTTGGAACTTTTTTCTACTGAACCGATTTTGATAATTTTTGGAATGGTGAACAATAATTTTATTCTCATTTGTCGACTTATAACTTGATAATTTTACGAAAGTTTTTTGTTTGAACTTAAATGTTGACAAATTTCATTAAGCTCTGGACATAGCAAAATCGACATAGATTTTGATTTGATTCAATGATACATTATGGGACCTGATGTGATTCCTGTTTAGCGTTACATACGGAATGACAATGTTAATATACCCTCTTCACTACTTGCGATGGTGGAGGGTATAAAAACAAAACCAAAAAAATAGAAATCCTATGAGATGTGACAAAAACACACCAAAACAGTTCAACAAATACACACATACAAATATTTACCAAAATATTTGCTGTTCAATTGACTAACACTGTGGAAATATTATATATTTACACACACATATACATATAAATGTAATTTTTTTTATAAAAAAGGGAAATCAACACAAATAAAACAAATAAACAAATAACTTAAACATATAAAAAATAAAACTTGTAGAGAATCATTAATATACGAGGGTAGTCAAAAAATGTAAGTGAAAAATATTTTGCTTCGAGTAAAGTAGTTGACCAAGTTTTGAATCCTTATCAAAGTGATTTTTTAAGTATTAAAAATGGTTTGTTTCATCTTCTACGAAAATTAAAAAAAACATGTCCAACCCATACTTTGGAAAAATACATATCGTACTCCCGTTGAAAAACGTCACACAAAGGGTCGTTCTTCATAGAAATGATTCAAACTATTGAAACGATTCAAACCTCTTTTAAATAGTTGTACAAATACTATGATCGGAATACACGTCCTAGTTTAGTTCCATGCATTTGAATCAATTTCGTGGAAACTTTTGTATTATGGCCGTTTTCCGTAACATACTCATTTCACATGCATTAATACTCCGAATACTTGGCTTCAAAGTTTAAAGATTTCAAATATCATTCTATCGAATCACATCCGATATAATTTCTTATGAATGATTGGGAGATTCATTCCTAAGTATTATTTATTTTTTATTTATTTAAATATGATTTAATTGTCTTTATGCCATGAGTAAATGTACTGCCTCAATGGGTAACAATTTTTGTCTGCAGTTGGAAGAACTTGGAAGTAACACGTCGTGATATAAATTTCAAAATGAAGAAGCCTCTACTATTTCTGAAGTCTTATTGGGTTTCTAGCTCCGATTTGATAAATTTGGAAATTAATTTTGTAAAATCACACTTAGAAAAGTGTTTTGTTAGAAAACGAATGTAGACGAGAATTGAACAACGTATGAAGTCATCTCCCAGAATTCATTCGCCGCTTTCCATTGCCTAATTTATGTATTGCTGAATCATCAGCGTTATATTAAGAATGTATTTTAAGGATCCAATATTTGCAGTTGACGGAGTCTTAAATATGGTACCAGAGAAATCACATCGCCTTAAACTTTCCGTTAATTTTAACTGTTGACTGTTGAACAAGTTGTTGACTATTACAATCTCTACGCCACTTGAAGTCCAAAAGCAATAACCTCTACATGAGATGTAGGATTTCTTGCAATATAGGAATTAACATCAAATGGGGAATTAAAATTTGGCAAATCAATTCTCTGGTATCGAAACTAGTCTTCAAAGTTTTTCCACTAAATAAAACAGTCCTCCATTTTAGAGTTTGCTTAAATACATAAGAATTGGTCTATAACAATATATATAGGATCCTTTTATTTATTGGTACCAGCCAATTTGACTAGTACAAAAGAAAAGCGAATACATTTGAGGTCTACCAAAGACACACAAAAGTGAGTCGCTTTTTCTCCATAACTTCACATTTTATAAAATTCTAAAAAACTTCAACTTCCAAAACACTTTTGAGACTGATCACATATATGTATCTACATTTATTGCACTACATTAACAAAATGAAATCAAACATTATTGACATGTGTTGTTTGTTTGTTTGTGTGTTTCTATATCTATACTTTATATTATATAATAAATATATACACATATGTATGTTTATATGTATGTTTGTTAGAGGAAATGAAATTTACAAAACATTTTATTATATTCAAAAATACATACAAACAAGCACACATAGAAAACCACATACACACACACACACACCACACAAAATAGCAGTAACTTTCATAAATATAGGCCATTTATATATTACGACTGTTTAGAGCCCATTAAAGACGCCACTGTGCACTATTTTTATACCCTCCACCACCACAAGTGGTGATGAGGGTATATTAATTTTTTCATTCCGTGTGTAACGCCAAGAAGGAATCATCTCAGACCCCATAATATATTCTTGCATCAAATCAAAATCAGAGACGTCTGTTGTTCGCACGCTTACGTATACAAAAATTGACAGAGCTCAATGAAATTTGGCCCAAATATTCATTATAGTCCTGAGAAGTTTCCTATTTAAAACCAACAAAACTGGTTCAGTATATTAAAAGATATAGATCGATATCTGATACAACCTCTAAATTCAAGCGATGAACTTCCATAAAATTTTCTATTATAAGTCGTTAAATTGGAATGAAATTTTGCGATATTATTCAATTATGTGAACTTCATATTTAAGAAAAGCGTTTATTTTTATATGTATACGTTTATGAGTGTATGTGTGTATATGTATGTCTACGGAATCTAACGTATTAATTTCGCATGAATTTGTGGTGGAGGGTATTAAAGATTCGGTATAGCCGAATATAGCAATCATACTTGTTTCTCTTCCTTTTCATGGCCCCATTTCACTTTTGCAGACTTTAAGTTGGCAGAAACAGACAGAAATGACTGCAAAGGAAAGCAAAAAAGTTGCAAATGGAATTCAAGTATAATATTCTGGTAAAAAGAACGATAAAATGAAAATATTTTTGATTGTGTTTATATGAAAATTTGTTTTTGGATCATAAACCATAATTTAACTATAAAAATATTATTACAGTAGACGTCCGTTAGTACGAATTATATATTGTCAGACCCTTTCGTACTACCGAAAATATCGTTTTATTGAACAGTTTTTATACCCTTTGTCATTCAGTTTGTAATGAAAGAAGATATTGATTGAGCTATTTTCGTCCGTCCGTCCGTCCGTCTGAATGTCGGTTAAAACTAAGTTTATGAAGCCGACCTGTAGTTAACATACATGACATGTATATCAAACGAGAATTTTACTATTGAAATCCAGGGAAATTGTTTTATAAAAAGCTCAGATAGTAGCAAAAACTGAAGGTACCTCAAACTTTTTTCGGTATTTTTCTATTTCTTGAAGAGTCTACAAGAGTTAGAGACTCTTGTAGATTCTTCATTCTTTATTTTCGTTGTGGTTGTTGTTGGATACAGAATTGAAATAATATGGAGAATTTTTGAGTAATTTACTAACATGAAAATGAAAAATCAGTAGTTTTTAAATTTTCGTAGATTAAATTTTTAATTTTAAAATAAAAGAAAAATCATTTATTGTTACTGAAATTCTTAGTCAAAAAATTAACATTTAAAAATAAATAATAAAATTATTTAATATTTTGCATGCACTCAAGTCTCTAGGGAATCTATGTTGACTCATATAAAGGGTATAGTAATGGCTGTCATTTTCTTCTTCTTCTAAAAATGATGATATTATAAAAACGTATTTAAAACAGAGACTTAAAGTTAAATGTTAAGTTCGTTGCAAAAAAAAAAAAACAAAGAAATTCCATATAAGCAAAGGTGAAGGGTATAGAAAATTCGGCACAGTCAATTATAAAATTTAAACTTGTTATTTTTCAATTTAAATATTTAAATTTTACAAAAAGTTCTTCAGAAGAAGATAGTTTCTCACCAGACTCCTTTAACAGTCGTATTACATAACGCTCTTTAAAATTTGTTAGCCAACCATTACTGGCACAAAAACTGACCGTTGTGGAATCCACAGCTTTGCATTTTAATTGTTCTCCAACGACTGTGCTAAAAATTTTTTAAATTCACCACTATATCTATCTATATACCGTCTTTACCGATTTTTTAACGAATAATCAATATTTATTTGAAATTTCAAAAAACGATGATTTTGTATTTTCTTTACGTCTTTTCTTATGTCGTTTAACTTGCAACATTTTGACAGTTAAAAACATAAAACACTTAAATAAAATCTTCACTATAACTTACTTAAACGTGGATTATCGCTAAAAATGATGTAAAATATTATAAAATCTTCAGACATTCGTACATAAAGCAAAAATTATTAAAAAAAACAACCTTCATACTATCAAATAGGAAAAATATCACGTTACTCGTGCTATAGAGTAGTCAATGCAAAATGTTTGTCTTTCATATAATTGAAAATTCATAATAAAGAGCGTTCGTATTATAGGACATTCACTGTATTATTATTCCTTTTTGAGTGTATGAAGAAGGCACTAATCACTTTTTTTAGTTGGGATCTGCAAAACGGTGCTAGAAAGCATATTTAAGTGCAAATCTCATTATATAGAACCTATTCACCAAATCAGGACTCTTGTCCTGAACACCCCGAAGAGTGTTCCTGACAAATAATAAGTTAATGCAATATATTATTAGTAGTTTCTATCCTGCACAAATTTCTTATCCTTTCTGGAAATGTTTTTTCATATTGGACTTACCGCAAAGGCTCTGTTTTTAAATTTCACTCATTCATATGTTTGTATGCTTGTGTTTGTTAATAGTTTTATTTTGCTCCATAAGAGGCAAATGAAAAATTTTTATTGACTTGAAGATTTGTCAGATGGCGCCAATAGTCTACTAAAAATTTACTTTCACTTTCTATTTTTCTTTTCATCTTAATACGTTTTTGCACAAATTGCAAAGTTTTCTATTAAAAAACAAAAACAGCAAAAATAATAACAACAAACCACTATAAACCTAAAAAGATAAATATAAATTTCACAAACTAACAACAAACATTACAGATGTGAGAAAAACAATAGTATTTCGAATAAATGGAAAATTTAATCTACTTTTCTTACATTTCTGATCTGCAAGCGACATACACATTCTCACGGTAATTCTTAGCTCATATGAAGAGAAAGATTGGGAAATTAGAGTTAATAAACTGAAAAGCAAACATGTTTATTTTACTTTTTAAAGTTGATGCTGCCAATATGTTACACTAAATAAAATCATAATATCACATTCTAAGGACTGAGATCTGCGAGTAGTACTTTTATTGATCTTATATAAAGAGCACAATCAAAGTTTCTAAGGAAACGTAACAGAAGCATCAGAATACGTAGGACACTTTCGTTAAAGCTTAAAGTTTATCATCTACTTTATTGCTGAAACACAGAGAAGCTCCAGGCTACGTAGATACGATCTTTTAACCCATTTTTAGCATCGCTAGTTTGCACGAAATATGCTCTCATTGGAAGTTACTCTAAAGAGAGTTTTTAATTAAATTTTTAGATTTGAATACATATTTCGATATACCTAAGAAAGGCAGACCCTAAATATGTTTAAATATGGAACAACTATTTTTTAATGTTAAATGTAACAAAGAATTCAAAAAGTACCATTGCAATTTTTTAAAAAAGTACCATCACATATCATCTTGTTGATTTCGAAACATCAGGATGCGTTCAGAATCATATAATATTTTAATATTATTTTTGAATCCTACACAACCATAAATGGTGATGTAAAGATAAAAGCCGCTTGTAAAGCCAAAAAGATGAAATAATCTAAAATCCATAAAGCATAAATATTCTTATATTTATTTGAAATCTGAATTGATTTAGCTATGTCTGTCTATCTGTCTGTTAATAGTGCGCTTACTTCCAAAATAATTGATAAAGCTCGGTGAAAGTTAGACTGAGTATTTATTATTAAAGTTTATTATTAAAAACTGGTAAACCCGGTTCAATAGAAAAATATTAAAGACCGATACCTGAGACAACCTCTTGAAACATCTTATTAATTTTTTTATGAAATTAAATACACTGATATTTCCTTTGCTTGACAACATTACGCAATATAAAAATTCTGGATAGCACATGGGGGAGGGAAAACCTCCATAAAGGCGACGCAATAATTATCCCATATCTGCATACTAACATAGCAAAACTCACGAAATTTATCAGATTAATATGCGATTTTAAAAATTTTGTTTGTAAAATGTATATCACTCCCTAATAACTTGTCCGAAATTTTATTAGTCTATAATATTTTGTTATTAAGATTTTTGTTATTTTGTTACTGTCTCTCTCTTTCTATATATATAATAAACACGGATTTGTTCAAAACAATTTAAATCATCTTGAATTTGAAATATTTTATTAAAAAATAACAAGTTATTTGATTGGTGAATAATGCTATTATTGGCGATTAGGGTCGTAGCTTATTTTCATCACAAATCTTACAACCAAATTCTAAGAGTGTTGCATTACGCCGTATTATATAGACTGGCTTGACTAACTGTTAATCGTTAATTGTTCATATCCCTACTGCTTTCTAGGTGGCAACAGGACAAAAAATTCCTTTGGATAACTCAGATGGTGACAATACGTTCTGCAACGTCATCGCCATAGAGTGCATCATAGGGAGAAAGTAAGCACGCACAAACGCGCCATTGCTTGCCATGTTAAAGTGATTGTAGGAGAGACAATAGGTTATAAGTGACAGTCACTTAGTTCTTAGTTCTTAAATAAATATTCTAAAAAATAAACTCTCAAAAAGTCTTTTTGCTATAAATTTCAACCCGAATGTATGAACATAAATATAAAACAATAAAAAAAACACATAAAAATTATCCTTTGGAAAATAAATAAATAAATACAAAAACAATGTATGTGTTTGTTTGTATGCATGTTTGTGTCACTGACAATGTGTAAGTGCGTGAATCGAAAAACCCACAAATTCTTTTTTTTTGTTTCTTCTCGTCTCTTGAAAACAAAATTGTTTTCTCTGTTTTATTTCTTATTTAGGATTTTCTAATGTTTGTTGCTTAACATATTCGTAATTGATGTTGTAGTTGTAGTTGTAGTTGTTATTTTTATCGAAAAAATATCTTTGTTGTATGTTTGTTTGATTTTTTTTTGTAAGTTTGTAGTTGTTTTATTTTTCTGTTAATGTTTTGTTTTTGTTGTTTTTATTGTCAATTTTCAAGTCAAGTTGACACACATATTTCTTCTTCACTTCAATTCCTTTTATTTGTTTATGTTTTTCTTTGACGTTGTTGTTGTTATTTCTTAAGTTATTGTTGTTGTTGTTGTATTTTATTGTGGTCTAAGTAATATTCTTGTTATGCCAAATAGATAAGTATATATGTATACATGTTTTTGTTATAGTATTTGTGTTGATTGTTTGTGCTTCTGTTTTCATGCCATTTTGTGGTGAATGTATTCCTGCGGAAACAATTTATTTAACCATTGGACTTAGTTAAGAACCATAAAAATCCATAAATATATGTTTTTTCATTCGTTTTTTCGCTTTCACATATTCGCTTTTTGATGTTATTGCTTTTATTGCCCATTTTTCTGTTCTCCTTTTTTCAATTTTTCTTTGTTAATGTCACACACACACACTCACTTACAAATATTGGATTGTATATGTATTGCGAAAGATATCTTATTGTGAAAGTAAAAGATATCTCGTGTTTTTTGGTTGTTTGTTAAAACTTCTTCGGTTTATTTGAGAGTTTATAGATTTTAGTCTTTTGATAAATTGTCATAAATTGATTTAAATTGCTTGATGTTCTTATTTTATTGTTGTTACTTATTTGGGATTATCATATAAACTCTAGAATTTATTTATTTATTATTATTTAGTTTTTTTGTAAATAAATATTACTAAATTTATAACTTTTTTATTGAATTTTCATTTTAAATATTTTTGACGTATGAGTTATAATAATGAAAAAAGTACTTATTGGTTATACGACCTGGAGGACAATTAATTACTTTCAAAAATTTTCAAAGTATAACTAAAAAAATAAAAATAAAATTAATAGAATACTACAAATGAGTTAAAGCGCTTCATTTCCATTCCTTAAAATTTAATGGTCTAAATTTAAAAAATGTCTTATTTTTTATATAAATTTGAATACAATCATTACATATTTTTATAATCCTCACAATCACAAGTGATGATGTGGGATAAAAGAATCATCTGAGACCACACAAAGTATATCCCATAAGATCAAAATATATTTCCATTTTAATTTTGTTTGTCGGATGCATTCTCACATCTTGAATAAATTTTCCGAATTCATTGAAATTTAGCAGGATTATTTTAAACAGTTTTCTATATATCGGTATACATTAATATCTCTCAAAATCTTAATATTCAGAAGAACAAAATTTATATTTTTTCCTAACCATAAAGGTCTTAACAAACATTTACAAAAATCGGTTTTATACAAAAGGAGTTATAGATAAGAACCTTCAAAATGTTGATACCATAAACTTAAGCTGTGAAAGTGCCTTAGACTCCAACCCGGAATATGGCATTTCATATGGACCAATTCTATTGAAATTCGGCCAAATTGTTTTTCTACCTTTTTTATTTATGTTATTTTTTGGATTATTATTAGTCCATTATTATTTGATTATTAGAAAACTAGAGCTTCCATATAAGGACCGTTAAGTTTGAAAAACTATTGATTTAGTAAAAATATCGGCCCATATTAGAGTTTGTACATTGCTCGGAATAAGATTTAAAGCTGACAAAATTATTAAACATTTAAATATTTCAATGAAATTTGGCAATAATAATTTTGGACTTGGTTGGAATGCCTGTGGCTAATTATAATATCGGTTCATATTAAAATATAGCATATGAGATCTCTTCCCGAAATAAGATTATATAGCTTTTTCTCAGTTAAATTTTTGTAATTTTTATTGGTTCATGTTTTGGTTAAACACCAGACCAATAAAAATGAGACAAACTCTATTGGGTGAGACCATAGATCTTTAGGAATAAGAGAGGCAGGATTTTATATAGGTTTATAGATATCTCTGAACTATCAAATATCTATGAACTATCACAGCGAGGATTATAGGAAAAGGTTGCCTCTATTCCAACCAAATATTAATTATCAAATATCTAATGAATCTTCCTACTGTGAGATAGATACACTGCAAAAATATAGGGCGGGTAGGTTCAGGGAGAGACAATTTTAATTATCGAGTATTTAAAGACTAGAATTTGATCTGAACCAATTTCTTAAGGAACTGTTTCACGTACAGGGTCAGAAGGAAGATGCAAGCTCTATTCAAAGCAAATATTAATAATCGAATATCTGATCAATTATTACGGCTAAAATACATTCGATTTGGGCAAATTAGGTATATATCATGATTTATGAATTTCCGATCATATTAAAAATTGTCATGTTAAATTGAAATAATATAATTTTGCGAACATTAAGTCGGATTCTTGAAGATATTTGTATGGGAATTGAAAATTCGGACTACCATAAATAACATTAAAGTAATCGCATATTCAACATTTTATAGAGATATTCCTAAATTTTTATGGACAGACAAAGGATCTGTCTGCCGGACTAATATTTCTTATAATATAATTATAAATATTCTTTACCGTTATATTTCATATTTATTAGAGAAATATTGCAAATACTAGAGAAGAGTGTAAATAAAAATTGGTGGAGTTAATACATTGAAATGTCATATTTTTGTAAACAAAACTATTTTTTTTTAAATAAATAAATTTTTTAAGAAATTCTATTAAACATTTCTTACAAACATATAAATAGGCATACATGCGGACGGAAGGATAGACAGACAGAGAGACATACATGAATAATTTGTCACTTTCATTTTTTTTAATTTTAATTTTTTCCTTACTTGTCTTGTTGTTGTTTATTTTTATTTTTTTGTCGAGTATACAAATTTTCGACAAGAATAAATTTTTGTTAAATAATTTTTTTTGTTTTTGCTAATTTCATCGTACGAATAATTATTGTTGTTTTTCTATTATTATTTTATTTTGTCTCTATTAGTTTTATTTTGACAACAAAAATTCTTTTATTTCTTAATTTTATTAGTAAATTTAACTCACGCACTAATATTTATGTTATTTTCGCTTTTTTTGTTTTTTTTTTATTCAGACGATGAAAACATATAGAAAATATGCTGGCATTATATTCATTTATACATATGAACATTCATATACCTATATACTCATACATACCTACATACATATATGCATATGTATTTTTATACATTATATTATGGACCGATTAGAAAATCATTATTGTGGTTAAAAAGTGTGGTTGATGTTTTATTTGTTCGATTTGGTTTTTTATTTTTGTTGTAATAACAACGAAAAAAAAAACTTTTTTAATTTTCAATGACATTTTTATTGTTTTTGTTACATTTGTAAAATATATAAATATTAATTATAAATATTTGTTATGTATTTTTGTTAAATTGATTATTATGAAATTATTTATTAGATTGATGTTAAATTAATTGCATACAAAACAATAAACATTTTAATTGAAATGTATTAACGTTAAAAATGCATTTAAATGAATCATTTAAATATATATAACATTATCATTATATATCATTAATTATTTAATAGGATTTCAAGCAAAAATTCACGAAAAATGGAATAAATAAATTTTATAATTTGTGAGAAATCTATTGAGGAACAAATAGAATAATTCTAATGGATTCATCATCAAGTTAGTTTTTTTTTATATAATCTATATATTTTTTTGGATTACACAAGTGCCCCGACATCCCAAATTGTAACTATTCAATTTGCGTTGATTTTTAAAAACTGAATTAATTGGATTTGTGTCGTTGGAATTTCAATTTTTGGCTTCGATTCGCTTCAGTTTGATTTTCATTTCGATTTGCATCGCTTGAAATAACGAAAATTTTCTTTTCTTTGTTATGTAAGGGGTTCTAAGACAAGCAGAATTTGTTAAAAGGGAGGAGGGTGATATTTATGAATTTTTGCTGTTTCCATATGAGGAACTTGATAACGAAAATCTTTCCCCAATAAATAAAATATCAGTACCGTTTCTTCGACTTGCGTCTTTAATGGGGATGCCAAACGGACTGAATTTTTCAAATCTCTGGATTCGGCTTCGAAAATTTTTACTGAAGTTATGTGTTTTTCATATATTAAAAGGTTTATTAAAAAAATAATATTTTACTACTCTGGAATGAAATGGGTTAATAAGTGTTTAGACTGTGTTAGCATTTTTGTTAAATGGAGTTAAGTTTTGTATATTTCTGACAGTTTAATTTATTTAAAATGATTATATTACTCGGAAAATGTAGTTAATGAAAAAATCATAGGTTTTTCGGAAATAGTGTCGCTAATTAACACATTTTGATTCAAAAGTTCCCAAAATATTTTTGGAAACTCTTCCATCTATAGTTATAGGAGTCCTTTAAAAATGTGCACATTTTTATGTGGATATAATACAAAGAGTCATTTTCTTTAATTTAACTATGAAACTGGAATTTAGTTTTCGTAAAAAGCTCAATGTAAGTCATCGCAATGCAGGTTATTCTAGAACATTCAAATTTTCTTTCTCTTCATCTTTTATGCCTGACGGTGGGACCTTTGAAAAAAATTTATTCAGCTTAAATGTGGCTTTTAATAAGCGAAATTTTTCGTATATTATTTCATAAAAATAGCATGGAAATTGTTAGATAAAGCGCTCTTTTGCCGCAAGATAGTCACAAATCAAAAAATCTTTTTTTCTGGAAACATATTTTAAATATTTTGACAGAAAATTATATCTTGGAATTCATGAATGCAAACTTGAAAAGTGGTTAATTTGTTAGAAGGAAGAAATTATTCAAAGTCCCTTTAATATGATTTTTGCCACACATCACAGTTGTAATTAAAAAACTTAGATATTTTTCAAATATAATTAGATCACAAAAATATTTATAATATTTTCTTTTTTTCTCTTATGAATCAATTATACATTTGAGAAAAACTATTTTAGCTTCAGTTTAAACAAAATTCTTCATAGATTTTACAATTTTTAATCAAATCATTATTAAATCGAAATCGGATCTATTCTTATCATTTTTTATATTTTTAATGTTTTCACTCGAAAATTTTTATATAAATTAGAATCGTATTAATAAATGAAAAAAAAATAGGTGGAGAGTGTTGAAATATTTGTTTTTGTAGAGATTTAATTATAAATAAAATTGATAATTTTAGACACACACCCTGCATTCGTAAAAGCTAAAATGAATCGGAATGTAAAGAAGACAAAAATAATAATAAATGCACACACATGCAAGACTGCGATCACTGATCACACAGTAAATAAAAATATTTCAACATACAAGAGAACTCTACAAAAACTAAATAAAAGTTTCGTTAAGTTTAGACACAAAAGTTTCGTCAAAAATTGTGCAAGAGGGTTTGCAGCTACAATTTGGGTCATTTGTTAGCGCATTTTAAGAGCATTAATTTTTAGAATCTCAAAAGATCTTTATTATAGAGAATGTCCAAAGAGAGTGCAGTCAAATGGGATGGAATAAGAGTTGTCATGATTTAGTTTAAAATTAAAAAATGAGATCTTAATTAAAAATAATTTTATATTTTTTTAATTATAAAATTTAATTATAAAATACGGAAGTTAAAAATTTAATTTTTTTGTTCATAAAAAATAAAAGACAAAAAAATATGAAAAAGCTATTTAGTGTCTGAAATAGAAAACTGATTATTAAATTTGAACGTTTTACCTTTTGCAGCGTCATTTAAGATACCTAATTACCGGTTACTAGTTACTGGTTATACGCATTATAATGCGACCTTACGCATTAAATATTATATCATATTTTTTTCTTAATATTTTGTTGCTTTTATATCGGTTTCTATTGCTATTTCTAATGCTGTTTCTATTATTAACTTTAATTAAAGCCTTCACAACCACAAGTGGTGAAGAGAGTAGATTAACTTTGTCATTCCGTGTGTAACGCTAAGAAGGAATCATAACAGACCCCATAATGTATATATATTATTACATCAAAATAAAATCTAAGTCGATTTAGCTTTTACGCTGTCTGTTATTGGCATGCTTCGGTTCAGTATATTAAAAGATATAGATCGATATCTGAGGTGAACTCTAAGTTCATGCAAAGATCTTTTGTAAAATTGTCAAAATATTAAATTAAATGTAATTTATTGTCATTCCATTCTAAATTGTCAAAAATCGGTTCACTAGAAAAAAAGTTATAGCCAAAATTATTACTTTTTTATGACTCATTTAGTGATCCTGTGTTATATTCAAGAAAACCCTTTATATATTGTATGCCTTTGTGAGTGTATATGTGAGTGTGCTTTTGTGGTAGAGGTTATTTAAGATTCGGCACAGCCGATATAGCATTCTTACTTGATTTTAATAATATTAAATACTTTTATTTTCTTTATTTTTGTTGTTGTTTCAAACATAAGAAATAAATTACAAAACAACAAAAACAAAGAAAACGATCTACAGAAAACATTAATAACAATCAAGAAAAACATATTAAACCAAACGCTGATCTCATTACAAAAACAACAAACAGAAATTTATAATTCTGTCCTCTTCTAATGATCGCGTTTCTGTCTATTTTAAAAACTCCATACAGAAACGCACAATTATGCGATAGATTGCAAAGTCTAAAGTTTTTAGTTGTTGTTACCGAAAAAAGGCGTTTAATTTAAACTTATTCACTCGCTCATACACTTTAGGCCCATAAACCAACAAACACTAATTCATACATACAACAAAAATAATTGTTGTTATCTCTACCTGAAATAAAATCGAAATACAAAAAGAATAATAAAGTGGCTGCATACTATTAGAGATTAAACAGCGTTTTTATTTAACGCATTTTTTATTTAATTTTATTTTCAAAGTTTGTGCGTTAATTTTCTATGAATTTATACAACAGAGTTATACTGACAGATCGACAAATATAGATACGTTTATGGTTTACTATGGCAGCCAAGCAAACACTCACGCACACATTTACATGCTTGTTGGAGAGAGAGAGAGTGTGTGTGTGTATGAATAAAATATCAAAATTCAAACTTATTTTATATCGGTGTGTTTTAAACAAGTTAAGATCATAAACTACTCTTTACGGCATTTAACGACTTATCTAACACTTTACAATAACAATATGATGCGGGGCTTTATTAGATCTTATTTCGCTCTTTTATGTTTAATGGTGCATACTGTGCATTTAAGACCCCAAAAAGTATATATTTTTTAGAATTTATCATATTGTGGGTCGATGTTTCCTTTAGTTTGATATTTTAAAACAGAATTATCGATTTAGTAGGAAAAAAGTACTATCTGACCCAACCTCAAGAGCTATAGAAAGAATATGGATACAAATTTTTAATTAAAAACCAACAGATTTTAATTGTACCAGAAATTTTGTATATCATTTCAAATTTATTTAAATCATTACAATAGAAAATAAATTAAAGACAAAATTTAATAATGATTGAAGAAGTTATTTTTATGTTGGAAATATATATTTCAAGAAAAAATTATACAACACTTATACCAATTTACCAGTTTGGTTTAAGGAAAAAACACGGAAGAAGTTTATCGATTAACTGGAGAGATTAGAAAATCATTTAAATTAAAAAAGTTTTGTTTTTGTTTTTGAAAGTTGCGAAAACTTTTAATAAGGTTATCTTACTCGATGCTTGTTAGAATCCTATTCGGATGATCGGCATTTCAAGGTAAAATGTAAGGAATGTGTTTCGGAGAATTCTATATTTAATATACACGTCTCTTTACTTAATACTCACGTTCGACTTGCTCTTATGCGATAATCTCATAATTTCAACATTTGCTGATAATACGGCACTTCTTAGTATACACGAGACCTTTACTTAACTTGTACTACGGGCATTTTTGGCAGATATTGAACATGGTTGAAGAATTGGATAATAAAAGTAAATGAACTGAAGAGTAAGCACGTCACCTTCACACTTAGAAGAGGAAACTGTCCACCAGTTCCTCTAAATGTTGTTTATATCCTTCAGGATGATTTTGTGACTTAGATGGCGGCGCCAATATAAAAACCAAACATTGGTTAATTAACCATTTGTCAAAATAAAGCCTTGACAATGAAGTCCTTCTGTAAAAAACTGTTATGAAACTTATATGGGCATATGGTATCCAATTATGGAATACGGCTTACTAAACGAATAATAATATTATATAGAAAACATAATACAAAATTCTACGAACTATATCCGGGGCTCCATAATATATTAGATACGTAAACATTCATAGAGACATGGATATTCCATTATCATAGGAAAAGTTTGGAAAAGTTTACAAGTGATATATAATAAGGTAAAGAATCCTCCTAAACCTTGTTATATATGTTAATTATATTGATTATACCGCCTGATGATACTTTGAAAAACATGTTTACATTCGATATTTATCTCTTATAGCTTTCAAGTTATTTGAATTTTAATATAAAACTTTAAAAATTGTGCAAGATTTTGAGCCAGATTTTTAATACGATCCTGATCTCGCTCAATTTTAAGTTAAAAAAGCAAAATTATTTATCAAACAGAAAAGGCTTGAGCTCGTTATCTCTGTCCACTTGAAAAAATAATGAATTTTCGATATAAAATTTAAAAAATGTTGAACTTTTGTGTTATTTGTCCGAGAAAGTATCTTCACTTATTTTCATCGAAAATAATTGTTTTCTTGAAAACATATATAAAATTGATATATTTTTTATTACACTGACTGTTATAATATAAACTTTGTATTTAAAAACAAATTTTTGAATTTAACTTAAAGGTTCTCAATTTCCAAAGACTGATTGGGATTCCAAAAACCAAAAAAAGTTTCATTTTTGGATTTTTTCTTTACTTTTTGAAGAAACCCCTTTCAATTAATCAATAAATTTTTCTACAGTTTTATTCAGAATCAAAATGTTCGCATATCCAATGTTCATGCAAATCCATTCATCCTATCAAAAGTTACAGATTAGTTAATAAAAAAAGTAATTTTGCCCCTCTGCGCAGTCAAATCAAATAAAGCATTTCTATTTTTCAGAACATATCAAATATATGGATTTATTTAAATTAGGGTTTGCGTTCTGGAATTGGTCCCCTTGAACCTATTCATTCTATTTTGCTCATTTGCACATGGCGGTAATCCAGTTTTATATTCATTTAGTAACAAATATTCCTCTAAATCGTACGAAGTACATATTGCTTTTTGTTAACAGTTCTACTTGTTATGATTGCTCCAAGTGAGTTAATCTACAAAAATAAATAAAATCTATTTTTAATTATTCCATCAGATATATATTCGGTAAATTGATTTGCTCCTATATCAGTAACTTAATTGAAATTAGTGCTTCAATAACGGAATAAGATTTACATTTCAAAGTGCCAAAATCAGTTTTATATATTTTTGCTAATTTAAGGAAAAAAAAATGAAAAAACTTTTTCACTAAAAGAGTTCCTTTTTTGAAATACATCAATAAGTACTCAAAGTGAACCTGTACGAAGTTTTAAATATCAAATTAATCATGTATTCAGTCATGTCATGTTAAAACTTTGAATGAAATATTTTCTTTATATGAGAATTACCTTCATTTGGCCCTAAGCGATCTGAATTTTTGGACTAATAAAATTTCGGAATAATCTGATCTGGTTAGAATTTAAGAGCTCTTGTTGTTGTTTAATTAATATTTGAATTAGAACAATAGTAAGTCTCGTTCGATGCATACATTATGGATTTCTAAACTTTTTCTACATTTGTGTATTTTGAAGCAATTTGCGATCTTATATTATTATTAAAATATATTCTTGTAAATACAATTTGTCTCATCAGATTTATATAAATCTATTTTCTTTTGGATCCGATTAATTTGTAAGACTTTATTTTCCAGTTTCTAAATTTAACTAAATATTTTCATTTTTATAAAAAAATGAGAAATTGAAAATACCAACTGTAGCGTTACAATAGAAACATTTCAAATTTTCTAGACTCTCAACAAAAAAGTCATAGGCATATGAAAAAATAAAATCGTTGTATTCAAGGTTATGTTCAGGGCCATACGCATCGAAATTAATCAGTGCGTTGTCGTTGATTTTTTTATGAGTTTCATTTCAAGTTTTCATTTTTTCATTCCATGAATTTTTATTCGTTTTCTGTTTTTGTTAATCTTTTATTTATTATTGTTGTTGTGAGTTTTTTTTCTATTTTTTTAGTGCGTTAATTTTTAATTTTATTTTGTATTTTTGGACTTAATAATTTTTTTTTAGTTTTTTTATTTGTATAAAGTCATAATTTTAGGCTGCTTTTTTGCAGTTATAAATTAAATGTGAAAAATTTGTTAATAATTCATTTGTGTTTTTATTTTATTAAATTTTATCATTAGTTTATTAAACATTATAAATTTTGTGTACTTCAATTTAGGTCTTTTTTAATATTTTATTATTTAGTCGTTAAGAGAAATAGAAAATACAATTTACTCAAAAATTATTGCGTTACGCATTATTTGGACAACTGTTTTACAAAAAAAAAAAATATGATGAATAATAAAAAACCAAACATGTTAATTATTTTTTTATTATTTGCATATCCAACGAATACTTTTATGAACCTAATATTTTTTAGCTTTCACCCAAAACCTAACGATTTTTTTGTGAGAAAAAAATCTGGAGATTTCTGCAATTTTTATAATGCAATCGCTTGTACTAAATTAAAATTAATAATTTAATTGTTTAGATCAGTCATGAAATTATGTCCGGAATTTGGGGTATATTTTTACTCAGTAACGAATAATAAGTTGATTCTTGGCGTTTCCAATACAAGAAAAAATTAAAATATTTTCCCATTGTCAATTAGAGTGTGGCCAATCCAGCGTCATTTCTTTTGTTGAGCATTTTTTCCCAGGGTGTGTTTTTGGATATGGTTCTCGGCCATTATATATGTAAGATATTGCGAAGACAGCGGTTACGTACATTACGTATTTTCATGCATGTGTCCACTGTCATCATTCAAGCTTCGTATCCATACGAAGGATTTTACATGAGATTTGTTTTAAAAGTTTCGCATGTTTCCTGCAAAATGTAGTCAAATTTCGCATAAGATCCCAAATTTCTCGATATTATGTTCACAAGATAACAATATCTCAATTTCAATTGCTCCAATCACAAATAAGCATTGAAAAGTTTATGCCACATTAATACTTAAATACAGATTTGACGATCTATGAAAGACTGCAAAATAAAATTTCTTGGATCTTACACCATTTTTAAGGCGTTTGTAATATGTCGCATAGGCAAAAAATAGTAACTTTTTATAGTTTTTGGTGAGGTCTTCAGAAGCTCGTTACAGGGTATTTTTTCATTAATTTCAATTTAAATTTCATCTTTCTGAATTTTGCAAAATCTTGAGTTCGCATTGCGGTAACAAATGAATGATGAATGCTGTGGACCATTGCGGTCCTGAAGCATTCATTGAAGTGGAATTTCTCACTTAACATAACGTTACTTTTGGGTAGCCGACAAGCTGTGAACTTTTGTTTCGATTTCTATTAAAAGATCCACTACACTCTCCGAACAACAGGTAAAACCCAAAACACTCCCACCAACTTGACTTTGGTAGGCTTTGGATGTAGTTGCGTTTACTTTGTTCTTCTTACATTCACAAATTATATTAACAACATGTGGGATCATAAAATTTATTTTATTTGTCAGTATTCCTTTTTCCATGTGATGCAAGAATACATATACATAAAGGGTTCTGAAATGGATGGTATACAAATACTAAAGTTCTTTGCTTAAACATAGAGGTTGTCATACTAACTTACTTTGTCTTTCCGTATGTAACGCTTACAAGGAATCATTCCATGACCGATATCTGAGACAACATTAAATAACTGAGAAATTTGATAATAAATTATGAAATAAAGCCTCATATTACCTTTTTAAGTTAAGGCACTGAAGAGAGCAAGGGGTTGTCCTAAACATAATTTTATATATAAAATTGTGCAACGAAACTTTTCACATGAATAAAAGTTAAACAACAAAATACACCAAATTTTCGTATAGGGCCCGGTGATTTTTCAAATCGCAAATCTGTGAAAATATTTCATGAAACTGGGCAAATTTTTAAGGAAATTTAGCAGTCTACGTGTAAAATACTTCAAAATTTTAGGTAGAGGAGGGGGAAATCCCATTACAATCGAAATTTTTAATGGCTCATGTCTCTGAAAATAGAAAATCAAATTTCACCAAATTGAAATTTGAGAATGTTACAACAAAATTCATGGAATTTCGGATGCATCATTCATTAGAAAATATTATTTTTACTTCTTTTTTATATTAATAAAGAAACATTTTTTTGCAGACAATTTAAAATAACGAACTGATGTTAAAAACTTTTGGACTCAATACGGTATCGTTAACCTTTTGAAAATAATCTTAAAGATATTTGGTAATTTTCCGAATTTCGCTTTTTTAGGGAGAAAAGCGTATAAGCTTTTTTGGTACCAAATGTATCATTTTGAGAAAATACGAAAACAAAAATTATATATTTTTGATCGACATAAAAAAGAAATTAATTTAGTTAAGTCCATCTGCCTGTCCGTATATCTTTAGAAATCAAGTTAATGAAGCCGACCTATAGTTGACATATATGATGATATGTATATCAAACGATAAGAAATACTTTCGAAATTTTTACTTTTAAATTCCAAGGAAATTTGTTCATAAATTTCGCAGATATTAGCCAAAACCTGAAGGTACTTTAAACTTTTTTTCGGGATTTTTTCGAAGAATCTATAAGAGTTGGAGACTTAATTTTTTTACATATAGAAAATTTAATTAATTTAGCTTCAAATGAATCGGATCATTGGTTCCTGAGTTATATGTAAAAATATTTTCCTATGAGACCTATGGACTAGGTTCTGACACTGATTGTTGTTTATAATTATAAGAAAACAATAACAACGATAAAAATAATGTTTTTGAGATTTTGGCCGTTCAATTAATGCAAGAAACTTAATTTTTTTACTAATGGGTCAAAAATATTTTTGTGAAATTTTTATTTGAAGACATAAACCGAGATATGGGGGAAAACTTATTCTGAAACTCCTGGGACTGCTGCTGATCTTGTTGTTAAATGGTAATCATTATTTGAAAAGAAAGTAACAATTTTATATTAAATTTAGTTATATAAAATGAGTCAATTTTTGGAAAATGGTCACCAAATTATATATAAAACCAAATTCGAGTTATAACATGGAACTGTTTTTAGAGAAAATATATTTTAAGGATTTGAAGAAGATTTAAACATATTGTTTTATATCTGCAACATAAATATGCTGTGCACTTTGAAAATTAAATTTTTGTGTACTTTTCGAGGACAAAAATCAAAATTTAACTTTGGAACTTTTATAATTCTTTGGAATTATTAAGTTAAAATATGGAAAAAGTTCAATATGGATAAAAAATACACTAAAGATATTATGTGAAACTTTATAATCTTCTGAATGTATGTACTTCTAATGGTACCTTTTTTGTTCTTTATCATAAGTAGTCCAAAATCCATCAAATAAAGTATATATGGAATAATAAGGATAAAAATTAATTTGAGCCATTGTGTGGTACTTTTTGGTTTTGGTACTTTTGGTCTCTATATAAAAATATAAAAACAACGAAATATAAGATACATGGACGCAAATGGGTAATGTAAGAATAGTTATTATGAAATTTTTGTAAAAAAGGTACTTTTTGTATTATTTATTATAATTAATCTGTATACATGGAATTAAAAATACTTTATTCGAAATAGATAAAAATTAATCAAAGGTATAATAAAATGGTTATATTTTATAGAGATTATTTTAATAAAAAAAATTCAAATAACAATTATTTTTAAAATACATGAATCTTACAAATAATTTATAAAAATTATACTAATTATTTGAATTCTATATATACATATGTATGTATATTTGTATACATAAATAATTAAGAAATAATTTCAAATTCAATATATTTATTGTACTTTTTATCATTGAAATGATTGTTTAAATAAATTTTATCAATAATTTACAATGTAAAACTAAAAATTACAAACAATTTTGATTATTTATTTGAAAAGTACATTCAAGTGATACATTATGTATATAATATTTACAACAATAAATATATACATAAATACACATATATTTTTTATTTGTTATAGGCCCACAAAGGTGACCTTCATAAAAAAACAAAAACTAAACTGAACTAAACAACCAAACTGTTTCAAAGCCCTTCAAACAAACTTGAATGTTTGAAGTCGTTGAAACTTGAATATAACAATTTTGATCTAAAAAGTAAAAAATTAAAATTAAAAAAAAAAAACATCTACAAAATGCGTTTATTAATATATAGATACATACATTCATACATATGTAAGACATGCAGACGACAATATACAACAAGTAAGAATGCTATATACGGCTATGCCGAATCTTCAATACCCTCCACCATAATGAGTGTAAAGGAATACGTTATTTTTTAATATATACACACACTCACACATACATACTCACAGAGGTATACAAAATATACAAGTTGTTCTTAATGGTAATGAAGTATATATAGACCAATATTATGACAAATTTCATTCTAATTTGTCGATATATAAATGACAATTTTAAGAAAAATTTTTGCTTGAACTTAGAGGATGCCTCAGATATCGGTCCGATGTTGCTGGTTTTAAATAGGAAACTTTTCGAGATTCTAACAAATACTCAGGCCAAATTCCATTGAGCTCTGTCATTTATTGTGGATGTGTGATGTGCCAACAACACACAGACGGACATAGCTAAATTGATATATATTTTGCAAGAATATATACATAATTATAATACTATCTAGTGTTACGCACGGAATGACAAAATTAATATACCTTCTTCACCGGTTGTGACGGTGTAGGGCATAAAAATGCGTGTGTAATTAAAAGTTTGAATAACCCAACAAACACAAAAGAATGAAATTGTAATTCATTTTTGAATTATTAATATTTTTAGTAAATTTATTTAAGAATGTTAACTGGGTTATTAACGCACTATACACACAACGAAAAAGTACAAAAAAATTTGTCACTGTTACATAATCTTCTGAAGTGTTAACTGGAAAACTGCTGTTTATCAGAAAAAATTTTTAGCAATCGATTCGGGGTGAAATTGATTTACAACTGTTATAATTACATTTTTCGATATTACAAACAACGTTCCAATTAGGTTTCATTGTTGAAAACATAAAGTACAACTTAGGTTTAAGTCCCCAAAATAGTGCAACATTATTATTACTTGTTGAAAGGGTTTAAAAATTATGTTGTGAAATGTAGACCTTCAAAATTTCTTTCAGTGTATAACTTTATCAGTCTGTATGTACAAGTGCGTACAAACAGACTGAGAGAACGCAGTCAACTAAAAAAGCAACAACAATAATAATAAAAAATACAATGACACGAAATTCGACGTTTTGTTGACCTTGATAAAATAGAAAACAAAATAAACTAACAATAGAAAAGAATAAATGGTAAAATATTTAGATGAAGAAAAATATAAAATTACACATTTTTTATTTTATTTGTTGTTATTTTTTTACATAAAAATCTTAAGGGCTTAAAATATGATAACTATTAACCCGTGTCTGACCACAAACTTGTTTTCTCCTACTAAAATTAAGAAAAAAAGTTTTGACAAATTTATGTTTTGAACTTCAAGAACACAGATAAAATAATAATTAATAATGTTTTTGGAAATGTGTAACGATCCGAAATGGGTTAATGAAACATGAGTATGAGCAAACTATTAAACTTTTCATTACAGTGGGTAAATGCTATATAAAATTAATTTATCAACTTTTTTAAACTTCTGATCTAAATATTTCCACATTTGTTGATGGCCAACAATTCTCAGTCCACATGAAGACCCACATATCGCATCTTTTAGGCCTTCATATTGCATGGTTAAAAAACTGAGAAGTACCTATAAATGATATGAAAAGGTTGCTTCTTCCAAACAGATTTTTTGTCGATTCTTGTTATTCTAGGCATCAATAAGAGTCCCGAATTAAACATTATGTAAATCAGATTATGGGTTCTATGGATAATCAGAAATGATCGCGTATATAGGATATGTAAATTTAAATTGGTGATCGTATACATATTGTTGAAATGCAAAATTTTGTCCTCGGTGAAATCATCTTGGAACCAATAATGTAGACACATATATTCTTGCATCAAATTAAAATTGTCATAGTCCAGAAAACCAAAAAAATCGAATTTGTATATAAAATATTTAATGCCACCTTCAAATTCAATTATAATTAAAAAATATTCGATAGAATTTTTTATACAGATAACTTATTGAGACCAGACCTGTTTGAGTATGTTTTAAATGGATTTAACGTAATCATTCCGGCTTAGCTTTGATGCAAGCATCAGTTGCCAGGATCTAAACCCTATGGGCGACCTGGTCTGAGGTCCTATAATCTCGATTACCTCAGAACCTGAGAATTGCAAGCACATCGTTTTAAAGGTCAAGACAACCCATGTGCTTGCCATATTCGCGTAACGGATATTTGCTACTTAATATTTAAAATTAACTATTGTACCCATTCGTAAGAGATATTTTTATTAGAAACTATTTAACAAATAAATTTAATATTTGTTATATTAGACCTTTGAACCCCACTGTGCACCCATTTAAATTTTAAGTGATACTATTATTAATGTTAGTATAAATTGTAATTTTATATTATAATCATTACACATATAAATTCATATATATATATATATATATATATATATGTAACTTGTTCACGAATACAAATTACAAGTAATACGTACATAAATATATAGAGAAACTTATAATAAATATCGAGTGTCATTGAAACATTTTAAATTGTATTTATTTCCTGATTGCAATCAAGTTTTCTTAAAAGTTTAAATAATACATTTTAAAATATATCAATACTTTGACAGTTAAGAGGATTCTCTTTTGCTTATATTTTCAAATACTTTTGCGTAAAACTCATAAAATTAGGATACCTATATTGTTAGTTCACACTGTATATTACTCAAAGGAAGACAGTTTGATATTTCGGGAACATTTTGAAAATTAACTGTTTCCTATATGGATTTTTTATAAGATCGTTTCGTTTTGAACATATGATTTCTATCAATAATAACAGCAGATGATATTTTGTAGAAAAACATCTGTAAATATAATTAATTTGGCGTCGATAGACGATTTAATCGCTAACAACATTTCCTAGAACAAAAAAATTGAGAAATGATTTAGTGGTTTCAAAATTGGTAAATTTTGGATACAAAGCGTTTAAAAATTGAATTATTGTCGAACATGCATATATAGTGGAAGTCACACTGAACGAAATTTTTTTACTTAAAATGCTGATTGATTTTGCAAGGGCAGTCCATAAATGTTCACGTCTTAGTCGTGGAGTGGAGGGTATTGTATAAACGATCTTAATCGACTTCTACTTCTTTATAAAAATAAATGTATTCTTAAGTCTAAAAATCACTCCTAAATTCACTTTTACCTAAAATGTCATTGTCAGTCTTCGAAATAATGCAGCATTTAACATTCAATCGAATGCGTTAATGATGACTTAACAGTTTTTTCTTTGTTTGTATAACGAATTAAATTTTAAAGGTCTGGGTTTCAGTTTCAAGGTTAATAATTCATGTTGTTTTTGTTGTATTTAGGTGCATGTCATTTTTTATATATCAATCAATAAATATTTATGTTATAAACTGTAGTTATTGTTTTTGTTTTTAGTTAAAATTATAAATGAATTTCAAATATAACGTCTCTTGAAGGCATAAAGTTTTAAGCTTGTAAAACATTTAATATATCGTTTTTTTTCCACTAAAATTGTGCACATTGTTTTATTTTCAATTAATTTCAAGATTATCTCATTGACTCGATAAGGGGTGAGTTATATATTTTTTTATTTCATTGAAATGCTTGTTACAATTTACAAAATATATATATTTTTTCTAGTTTTAATCAGGAGTTATGAAATTTTAAACCTTTTCGGAACTCTTCCCTCAACGTTTTTATAGTGCTTTATGTCACTTTGCTCCAACAGGTAATCCGTTCCGATCCGTTCCGACCACACTTTTGGACACCTTTGTTGTGCACTTCAATTTTCATTTACAAGAGCCCAATATGTTTTCCCTGGACTTAGATTCGGGCAGTTTGGAGGACTTGCTCACATTGTTTGCTCTCTTGATTTAAACAAGTAAAAGTTTGATGAATTTTGTCATATATTTTTCAATTTTGAAAATAATTTTCTGAAATGTGGCACATATATTCATTTTGATATAATAAACTTAAAGAAACTAGATTGTGCTGAGGTCATTGTTAAGCCTAGCTTCCATATAAGACCACTTTCTCGGAATATGATTTTAAGCTTATATTTACAAATTCTATTGAAATTCTGACCATCTAAAAAGTATTTGTTTTTATTGATAAATAATTTTGTTTTTAACTAATAAATTAATTAATATTAAAAAATATATCAAGATTAGAAATTCATTTTGCAATTTACACCTGATATGGTAAAAATTATATATAAAATTTTCCATTTGTTTCATCTTATATCGGTTGATAACTTCTGGTCTCTTTCAAAGGCGATCAGAAAATTCCATTCTAGTTTTGCTGCTGAATAATATAAAAAACGTTGAATTAGAAATATAAAATTAAAAATTTTTAATATTTAAGAAAAATCGTCAAATTTGGGGCATAAAACGTCAAATCGTCAAAATGACATTTTGAACGAAAAATCGTGAAATCTGGCAACAGTGAATTTAGGCAGAGACAAAAAGAGAGGTTATGTAATAGGAAATAGTTGTTATTCCACGCAGCGCAACTTGCAAAGAAAGAAAGCTTTTTTGCAACAATAACAACAAATACTACAAGAGCAATTGCAGACAAACTCTGCGCTGACTATGTACGCACTTGTTTATGATTATTTATAACAGGTTATATGAATTCACACACATATGCACATGCTTATCTATCTTATTTACTCACTTATACTCATACATTAACTATTGTTCAATAGTGGGCTGGAGGTTGTAATCGCATGAAATTTTGTTTATTTTCATTCAGAATAAGTTTCTTTTTTTATTTTTTATTATTTTTTTGGAAAAAGAACTTTTGTATTTTTATTTTATTTTATATTTCTAATTCTCTTTATTATTAGAGATCCTAACGATCTCTATTTAGTTTGATGTGTTATTGCTGTAGTTAACATTTTATTTTTTTGTTTTAAATTTTGTTGTTTTGTTCTCCTCTTTTATTTGAAGAGTGCGATTAGAGAATATGGAGGTAGAGAAAGAAAATGATAAAAATAAAATAAAATATGATGACTTTTTGTTGTTTTAAAATGTTTGAATGTATAGAAGTAAGTGTGCATATGTGAATGTGTGTATGTACATGAGTATGTTTTTATTATTATTACGTATACGTATATAAATTTATGTACAATTAAATATGTGCGTTACGTATACTCTGGTTCTGATAGTGTCGACATGGTGTGAATAGTTTGTTTTCTCTTCTTCTTTTTAAATAGTTTTTTTTTTATAGTAAATTTATTTATATTTTTAGTTGATTATACCTTGAACTTCACAGTAGTTTTTTAGCTTTTTTTGCAAAAAAAAAAAAAAAAAAAATAGCAAAATGAAAACAAAAAAATTGTTTTATTTTTACTTTTTTGTAGATATTACTTTTTTATACTGAGGGGGTTGTCTGCCTCAATCGACATGGACTTATTCATATATATGATATTATAGTTTTGTTGTTGTTTGCTGTCAAAATCACTTTTTAAATGTGAAACTAAAAGTTTTTTTTTTGTTGAAAGAATAAATTTAAATTCAGTTTGATTTATTTGTATTAGTTTCAACAACAAAATGTGACTAATAACATAATTATTATGATTAAATCTATAGAAAATTGGTTGTGGTAGGCAGAATAATTGTTTTTTTTTATTTTATTACCATTAGAATTTCAATTTATCTTTTAAAATATACTTAGATTTTTTGTATCTGTAAGATATTTTTAAATAAAATAAAATATTTTATTCTTTAAAGAAACTTATTTTATTGTCACCATAAAATCTAAATATTTATGTATTTAATTTTGTTTTTGACATATTTTTTGAATTTAAAATTTTTTTGTCAAAACTATTTTCAAGTTTTTCTAACAATCAATCAAGATTTTTCTCTTTTCAAAACTTGAGCTGTCAAAATGTCAGTGACATAATATTTTCCTATAAAATTCTAAAAAAGCTTCATGTAAGGAGTGAAACCGAAAAATTCCTAACACGCGTTTTTCATTAAAACTTTTAACTCAAGTTGCCTTTGTAAAATATGTCAGTTATTATGTTTACTGTCGAACAAATGAATATATTGTTAAATTGATTGCAATAAGTGTTCAGAAAAAAGCGCGTACCAAAATTTTTAAATTATTTGAACAAAATCCAGATTGGTAGATATTCAAAAAAGTGACAGAAAGAAAAACGTTAATAGATGGGTTTCTGAAATGGGTTAAAAGTTTCATCAATCAAATTAAAAAAAATAAAACGTTTCGTTTTTATTATCGTATATGTATGTTAAGGATTTTTTGTCACACTCCTTACGTTATTTTTTTATAAATTATAGTGATATTTTAAAACAGTTAAAATAAAATAGTTAAAATAGCAGCAAATTAAAAATTAATTGTTTACCGGGTGACTGACAAAATAAAGTAAAACAAGTTAAATTCGGCCGTGCCGACTTTTCTTCATCATTGCTCATATGGATTTTTTTTGCTTGTTTAAATAAACTTAAATGAACTTGTTTCCAACCGACACACGGACAGACGACAAACATATATATATATACCCCTCTGACCTTGTCAGATGAAGGGTATAAAAAAATAAGTTTCTATCATGAATAGAGTGGCCAAAATATCAGAAACATTATTTTTAACGTTGTTATTATTTTCCTGTAGTTATAAACAACAGCAACAACAACCACATGGGATTAAATTTTTAAATAAAGAATTGACCATATCTCGGTGGTTTATGAACCGATTGAAAAATGAAAAATATTAAATTTGGGAAAAAATTTTGTAATAAATCAATGTCATAACCGAGTCAATAGTTCTATAGACAGTTCAAAATATAGGAAACTATGCTTTTGGTATAACTCAGGAACTAATTGACCGATTCATTTCATGTCTTCAACGCATAAGTTTGTTTTACTAATATCTGAGCCATATATCAACCAATTTCCTTGGGTTTCAATAGCGAAATTCTCGTAAGTATTTCCAATTGTTTGATATACATATCATATATGTCTACTATAAATCGGCTTCATAAACTTGATTTCACCCGACGCACGGATGGACGGACATAGCTCAATCAATTTTTTTGTTTTTTGACAAACTTATATATATCTTCTGACGTAGTCAGGTTAAGCGTATAAAAAATGGAAAGAAAAAATCACGAAAAATATCATAAATGAAAGTGAACAAATTAAAGTTTTTTTAGCCCGTCATAGTCCTTAAATATTGACCTTGGCAAAAGGTTCTAAGTCTACGCAAAATTTGAAAAAAAGAAAGCAAAAATCCCAAAAACATAATAAATTTAAAATCATGTTCATAATTGGTCTCATCTTTATGTTAATGTCCATAATTTTAGCATTTTTTTCTTTTAATTTCTAATATTTTGTTATGAAAGCAAATTAAAAATAAAAAAATTATAAAAAAGAAAAAGTAAACATTTTTACTTTTATTTTGTTAATTTTTAACGGTTTTTTGGCTTAAAATAACTAAAAACGATTTAATTTAGAAACGACCAGAATCTGTTTAAAATTTCATGATTTTTACAATAAATATTAAGTGGAAAAAATTTCTATTTGTTAAACGTTTTGTATTGGAGGCCATAAATTGTTGAAGACAGATGTCGAAAGAACTGGGGCAAAGTTTTTTTAGATCTATAATGATTTTTACGATTTTCGCGTAGTTTATTTTCAATAATATTAAGAATAAAATTTATAGATCTGACTGAAGTGAAAAATCTCTTAAAAACAAAAACACAGTGTGTTCGAAAAAATTTAAAATTTTGAGGAAAATCGACCGTAATAATATTAAAATATATAAAATTTTATTATTTAGAATTTAAATTAAGAATTATTAGTTAAGTCTCTCTTTCACTTTGTTCCAGGAGTAGTGAATCTCCTTTCGTGTAAATCAATCTTAAGCCATTTTACTACATTTTTCTGGAAAGATCAATCATTATATTTCTATTTATGGAATTGTTTGGGACCAGATTGCAATCGAATATCACGTACATAAATCCGAGGGAAGTGTAGCACCAAATTTAATTCGGTACTCTTCCCATTTTCATATTCACTGATCAAAAGTCAACTTATAATTTTATTGAATAAATAAATGTCTAGAAATTGGTTCAGTACTTTACTTTGTCTAATTGTCAGTATCGCAGAGACTAAATGGAACCATCCGCAACTACGAATAAAACCACATTAATCCTCCATATCAGCTGTCCGTCCTAGTTCGCGCAAGCCCATGAATTCAGGGCAGCAGCATGAGAGGTGCACAATCATTTCCTCCTTCTCTTCATTCGACAACACCTGCAAATCTCATTCGAAGGAAGACCTATTCTCGCTCTATGTACTCCAAAATGACAATGTCCAGAGACTGCAGCAAATGTGTTTCTCAAGAAAGTTCTCATAATTTCCGATCTAATTCTGTTCATATTTTCCTGGTAGGTAAACCTGTTGAATTACCTTATAATTCTTTCTGATTCAACGCCATTACTCCCATGAATTTTTGCGATGCTGTAAAATTCAAGCAGATTGTCGCCTTCTCTATTTTTATTAGTTCCAATAGATAACGGTTAAGAGAATGTCGTTTCCCACAGTAGACTGAACGCAGCATTACTAAACACTTACTCCATTTTCCATTGTTTTGAACATGTTTTATTCCTTACGATACGTTCATTTTAAACACACAAAAAAGGCGATTCACATGTACAGTGCTCAGTAATTAGTTCGTTACGCTAAAAGAGTGCAACTTTTGAAAAATGTTCCAATTTCCCGCATCATGCTTTTCCTTTTACGGCATTTGAGATGTTTCCAATTAGTATACACAGGGGGACACCTCATATAAAATCACATATGAAGCAAGTTAACAATTTGTAACGTTGTTAATCATCCTTCCGTCGAATGTTGCTTTTTTTCATAAATGGCCACTGTTAAACGTGTCTGCAGGTGCAATATACTATCACGAGTGCATGAAATTATCGAAATAGTATCAAATTAATGATAATAAAAAATCATTTTCCATTGATCAGTGAAAAGGTGTCCATCTAACTTCTTTATCAATATGTTTGTTATGCAATAATAAAAATTACCAAATCTAAAAGTTTTCCTGAAATAATGCCATAAAACATAAAATGCTAAAATTTTATTAGAATTAAAAAAATATATAAATTTTTTGTTGCGATTTTTCTATTTCACTAATGAATTTTATAATTTAAGTCTGTATGAATTTTTTCCAGCAGTCATTGCACTCACACTCTCTATGTATGTATTTGTGTGTGTATGTGTTTATGTGAATGTATTTAATCTGTTTTGTTATTTGTATTGTTGCTGTTAGGCAACACTAAAGAGTTCATTGACTTTAAACGTCAAATAAACGATATGAGAAAAATGCGCAAGTTATTTAAGATTCCGCGAATTAAATGCTTTTTGAGTGTATTTCTGTTCTTTTTTTTTTTGTTATTGTAGTTGCTGTAGATCATTTCTTTATTATTTATTTCTATTTCTAAAATTCAAAAAGAGAAAATTGTTTTTGTTTTTCTAATGCTTGACAAACTTTTTGCTTGCAAAACCCACATAACTCGTGCAAGCAAAACACACAATCAAACAGACGTACTCAATTCATTATATTTGTTTGGAACAAAAATAACCAAAAATGAAAATAATAATCACCCAAACATGATCATAAACATTAACGAAATTATTATTTAAAGAATTTCAACAAACAAAATGACTTAATTATTTTTTCCGTATATCGCTGCAAATAAATAAATAAATTGTTGATCTGCCGGCTATGATCTTCATTTGTACGAATATAGAAGGAGTTTTTAAGGATCCTAAAAAACAGTTATAATTGTATTTTTTAAGGACTCTGTCATATTAAATTTGATTGATTTTAAGGGATCCACTATAACAGGAATTATACTTATTCGAACATTATCTGTTTTGATCATCTTTGTATACATCAGGGAAAAGTTTTCTTTAGATCAACATACTTCATTGATCAATTTTGGATAATTCTGATTTTACATGGACATCTATGATGCCATCCCAAATATAGGATCACATTTGGTAATGCTTTTTTTGCCTTTGATGGTGACGATTTTGCAGTTCAGTTACTTGAATTGATTTCGAAAATTAAAATGGAACAGTGTATAGATTGCATAAATCTCTATTCTATCTAATCTAGTGGATCACGATTTTACAAGCTGGTTCAACTTTATGATGAGAAGTTATTGGAATAAGAGAGATACATTGATCAACTGTTCTCTTGTGGTTAAATATTTTATAGAAAATCAGGATTGGACACTAAAATAGAAATACTATGTAGAGAGTATTTGATCCCTGAAATGAATTCGACAATTGTTCGAACGTGAATCCTTCAGAGATATATCTGTTGGATCACGAATACAAAAACTAGGTCAACAATATGATAAAAAATTATTTGAACGAGACAAATTTTATAGACAATGAAGATAAAGAATTAGAACCAATCCATTAGAAGGACTTTGCAATAATGCTCCTGGAAAAGATTCTAAACAAATTACGTTGGTATTAAATAAAAAAGGTTCTCAGTTACCGGTATATAAGAGCTTTAGGATTTAATCTTCATTTATACAATTAAGAGTGTTTATCTAATTGATCGAAATGAACTGACGTCAGGAGGTAGTTCTTTGGATCATCGGCGGCAAGCTTTAAATGAAGGAAGGGGTTTCAATATTAATATGACAAATTTTATGGATGTCGACAACTAAATATTAAACAGAAATCCAGCTCATTTCATATATTTTTTTTTAGAAGCGACAATAGCATTTCCCTGTAACCTTGCAAAAATGTACTCGTAAACTTCAGGAACCAAGAACAGCATTCTCTCATTTATGCAAATATTCAAATGGCGATTAGAGCATTTAGGAACGATTAAATGTAAAAATGTTCTTGCCAACAAAGCTAGAGTGTTGCTGAAAATAAGCTTATTAAATCAAATGGATTTCACCTAAAACATTGTGGAACAACGAATAAGTTTGAAAAATCATAATTGCACATGAAGATCTTCGCGTTAGTTGATACAAAATGAGTTACAAATGAAGATGAATACCCTTACTGGAAGCTTCACGTTACAGCTACGTCATAATCGAATTAGATCTCTTGATGAAAACTTATCAATGTCATGTAGGAAACGCATTAAAATCACGATCTCAAGTTTCAGCATACGTTAGAGACGTTAACTGGATGAAGTTGGGACAGTTCTGAATTTAATAAAATATGGTTTCGTATCTATCAAAATCTTCAACGACAACTCTACTGTCTTTGGAATAATGTATTCACCAAGATGACATCTGATTGGAGGGCGATTTGTGATCTGTAGAGACAATATCAAATGAATCAATAAATATCAGCAGTCATCAACAACTGCAATTAAAAAGGGCCTGGACAAAAACACTTATCAGGAAAATGTTTGAGTCAATCAAAGTGAACAAGTGAACAAGTGAACAAAAGGGAAACTCACATATAATAATTTCATATTATTTTTGCACTTATTCGTAATTAAAGGTAATAAAGGAAGAAGAAGAAAAAACAATAAATTATACAAAATAATTTAAATATAAATGTACGTATGTAATTTATTATTATAATTATTATTTTATTTTTATTAATAATTATACAATTTGTTGTTGTTGTTTTTTAATTTTACACTCACGCAACTTCTGGCAACAGAACGCGTTTTTTATATATTTTTTTTTTTCTAAATGAGAGTGTATTTTTTATTAAAAAAACATGTTGATTTTTAATTAGATTTTGTATAAAAAAGAGTGTGTGAGTGGTTTGTTCATTGTTTTGTTGTTTATTTTTTGCATATATTTCGTTTTTGATGGTTCCTAGATTCAAATGCCAAACAATCACACACTCTTGTACGCACATATTACACATATTATTTGCAGATTGTATTTGTGAGCGGGAATGCGAATGATATAAGAATGACTTGTCTAATATTAATATATGTGAACGCACACACACACAAACATTCACACACATACTGTTATATATTGTTGTTGATGATATTGCTATAGTTGATGTTGTTGTTATTATTGTTGTTGGTGTTGTTAATATTACTGCTGCTGCTGTTATTGTTATTTTATTGTTGTTGAATGTTGTTGCTCTCTGTTGTTGTTTGCGTAACTGTGAGTGTGTATGAATTTCTAGTTCTATTCTATGACAAAACAAAACAAAACAATGTTGGGCATATTAGTTAGTTAAATAGGGTGTGTAGGGGGCCTGAAGGGTAATATAAGTGTATATATATATGTGTGTGTATGAAGAGCTTGTTGTGCGTCTATGGTTTTTTCTTCTTCTACTTTTTTGGGGATTCTTGTTTGTGTTGTTTTTTTATATATGAACATGCGTTTTTGTTACGACTTGACGACGTGAATGAACTTTTCAAGGTGAAATAAACAAAGTAACAACAACTACAAAAATATTTTATATGAATGTATGCTTGTATTGTTGCTGTTTTCTTTTTCGAACATTCATATTTATGTTTGTCTACGAATAGGCACAACAACTACAACAAGAAGAACAACATTATAATAAATTAGAAACGACGAGGAAGAAGAATAAAATAAGTGAAGAGCAAGCAACAGCAATGAAATTCATCATCAACATTTTTGGTTTAACAAAATAAATATTTTCTATTTATTTCTGGTTACTAACGATTATTCACATTTTAAATTTATTTACGAAAAAAAAGTCGAAAATCATAAAAATAATAGAATGGAACAAAGAAAAGCATTAGAATTAGAAATTAACATTTAGTTAGAACTAAAGAAGTTGAATGTGAAGTGAAAAAGTTGAAAATTAGAGTTATACAATTTCTTAATTGCTATTTATGATCTTAATATCAGATCAGTTCAGTTGATTTTTATACCCTACAACATCATATGTGGCTGGATATTATGTTTAGATTGTATAATCACCATTCATGTCTCAAACTACTACGTGATATTAAATATTTCGTTTGTAGGGAGTTACAGCTGCCCAATGCTCTGTTAAACAATTTTATAATGCAAAATATGTTTTAGTAACGGCAATATCATTGTGCCAAATTTAATAAGCCGCTTTATCATAAGAGACTTAAGACTCAAAATTTGTATTAGACTTTAGATTCGGATGAATCGTTGAAAATTGTGTGGAAAGGCAGAAGGGACAGATGACGACTTTCTCTACCACAAATAGTTAGAAGTGACTTTGAGAAACTAATGGATCGCACTGGCTGGATTTGGAGGGTTAAATAGGGTTCGTGAATAGTATCGTTTGGCTAGGTGAATTTATATAGGCGAAACTTACTTTATGACTTTTAGTTCTAAATCTGCCCACATTTTCTGATCTGTTACCTCTATTCCAATACTTCCCTTCAAGTTGTGAATTCTTTTCTATTACTTTTTCCATAACAACAGCAGACAGACGGACATATTTAAATCAATTTAAATTTTGCTTGATACATGAATATTTTGTGGTTTTATATACGGGAGTTATGGAAAATTGTGGATAGATCCTTATGCAATTCCTAACTTCTTTCTTTTTTGCTTATAATTATATATCCAAAAACTATTAGAAAACCAATGTATATGTGAGATTAATGCTCTTTAAATAGATGTCGGAACTATGTGAAATTATGGACTGATGCACGTACATATGTAGTTTTAGTATTACAAAGTTAGAAAAAAAAACAGAAATATATTTGAATTTTACACAAGCGATATTTTTTTACATTTAATGAAATCTTTCAAACCCAATTTCTGACATGTAAAAAATCCAAACGTATATTTTTTATAATATATCTGCCGATAATGAAATAATTTCATCAGATTTCGATGACTATTAATTAATGCCTTGTCATCGTCTTTAACAAAGAATTCCTGAGCGTATGAGAATTAAATAAATTTGTACGAATGTGTTTTATTAAGTATACACCCAGCATTACTAATATATGACGGGTACCATTATCCTTCTTCCGAGAATATAGAAAAATATATAAGAGTCATAATTAGAAATTTTCAGATTTTTTCAAACACAATTGGAGAAAAAATTTAAAATTTAAACTTCAGGATATATGGAAGTTGTTATTTCAATAAATAACTGCCTGAAAGTTTTCAGAACTCTGGGATTAATGCCATATTTTTTACCGATTTTTGTATGGGAATGAATCACTGTGCAGAAGTCCAAAACGACTTAGAAAGTGATTCTGAGTCGATCGACATACTTAAAAGTGGGGGTAACCCATTTGCACCACAGCATAGTACCACTTTGGTGTGGTGGTATAGAACTGGGAATCATTCTGAAAGAATACAGTTTTTAAAACTTTGAATTAATAATCAACATTTAAATTTATTTCTAACAAAAGATAATAGGAGAAGTAAAAATGTTATAGTCGATCATGTCCAACTATGTAATAGCCTACACCACATTGTTTATTGATAACGTCAGTAGGGTTACATGGGTATTAGAAAAAATTATGCACCGACCCTTGTTTAAATTCGCACAGCTTATATTTATCTCATAAATGATTAAATATTTTAACAATACCCAATTTATGAGTTTCAAAGTGATATGATATATGAGGTGACCTATAAGAAATAATAGTCCTCGTATAATTTAGCACATCGTTTTAGAATATAAAAAGATTTAGTTTTATAAAATTTGGTTAAAATCATTTTACATTTGAGAATTTTATGGGCTAAAAAACACATTTTGGGGGGACATTTATATTTAACCCATATGAAATAATACATCGTTCATAACCAATTTCAGTAGGCATCGTTGTTGGCCCAAAATGATTTAATTAATATAACTTCAAGACTGCAACCTATAATTTGCGAACAAACTTTTCATGAGCTGCCAGCCGGACGGATATGCTTAAAAGTTAACGCTATACACCTACTGTAGGGTAAAAAAAAATTAAAATAAATTTAATGTGTGTATGACGAGGAAACAACACATAAAATGGACGTCAATATTGTGGCTAAAATATGTGGCTGACTGCCACAATGAATGATTGCGTGTGTTTTCCTTACCTTTTTCTATATATTTTTCTTGCTACTTTTTTCTAAATAGCAACGCATATTATTTTGTTTTGGGCCTTAAGTTTATGTCCGGTTTCCATTCTCTGCAAAGAAACTGAATGTAATTATTCTCTACACCACCATAGGTGGTGGGGGTATTGTGTGCAGATGTTTGTAACGGGAAAAAATAGTCATACCACCATTTTTAAGAAACACTTCCCGAGTCGTTTACAGCATCTCAGTCCGTCCGTCCATACTATTGGCTGTCTATGCAAAACTTATTCGCAAAGTACAGATCGCATTTTTGAAGATATTTTAATGAAATTTGGCACGTACTCAAGGACGGTGCCTTTTGAAACTAGTTATAATTGGTCCATTACTTCATGTAGGCCCCATAAAAATTATCCCTCGGAATGTAGTTTTCAGTCCATAAAATTCCTAAAATATAAAGCGATTTCATCCAAATCTTATTTTAAAACGATGTGTTTCTCATAGGTCCCATACAATGAAACTTACAACTATCACTATGAAACTTATAAACCAACAGTGTGGTGTAGGGTATTTCATATTTTTTAGTTTATCTTTCTTTTCGTTTTTCTTTTTAAACTTCTTTAATTCCACAGTTCCTACACTTTTATGAAGTTGCTGTTCTTAAGTTGTTTTGGTAAACACTTTTGTTAGTAACAACAATAAAAATTGCTAAAATAAGCAACAACAGCAGCAACATCCTAAGAAATTTGGTACATAAAAGAATGAAAAAATAAGAAATAAAACAATATTAAGAATTAGATGAGTGCGTGTGAGAAAAATTAATTCAAAAATCCCATCAAATAAGACAATAAACTAAAACAATAAATAAATAAATTAAATAAAATAAACAAAAGAATTATAAGGTTCATACGGTTGCTACCTGTTGGGTATTAAAATTTATGCTTTTCCGATTGTTTTGAAATAGTTACGGAATTTTTTTCAAAATCTGCTCATATTTTAAAATCTTGATTTAATTAGAGCCACCAGACTAAGAAGTCAAAATTGAAACAAATAAGTGAAAATACTTATTCGGTTTTGCCGAATAAGTATTTTCACTTATTTGTATGCGGGCAAGCTTTGTGGTTTCACGAACTGGATCACTTTTATCTCTAAGGGAATGATTGCTTTAATCAGAATGTTTTAGGTGCTAATCTTTTCTATTAAAATCATAATCAGACGTTTTAAATATTAAACAGATCTCAGAATAAATATGAAACTGAATATTATAATTCCACTATTTCACTTAGCCGTTCTAATGTGCTTAGATAGGACCTTTGAAAATATGTTTACAAGTGATATTCATCTTTTATAGTTTACGAATTATTTGCTTTTGAATCTCAAACTTTAAGTCAGTCAGTTAAAAAATTATACTTATTATATTTAAAAATTTAAAAAATTACGAATTTGTATGTTTTTTTGGCCGAAAAAATATCGTCATATCCAACAACTCTTAGTGTGGGAATGTGTACAACAGACAGACGCACATGGCTAAATCGACTCAGATTATGATATGAAGCAGGAATGTACTGGACAGATTAGAACTGAAATTGGAAACCATAAAAAAATCGTACAATATGGATTTGGGTAAACAAAGAAATTTTCATTGTAATAGTTTAGATGTATATATTCGATATAGATATTCGGTTTACTTATATTTGCCTTGAATAATTGAATTTGATACAACTCTATCCTGATCATGTCGGATCTATTTTTTTCTAGTAGAACCATTTCATAAAAACTCTAAATGAAATAGTCTGAAAAGTAACATTAGCTATAAAAATTTCAATAGGACCAGGGGGAGAGGTACTCCTCACACGAAGCAAATATTGATTATAGAATATCTAAAGTAATATAACAGAGAGAATTTTCAAATTTTGTTATAAGTTCTTCAAGGAACTGTATTAGTTGACAAAATGTAGGACGGATAGGACCAGGGGGAGAAATTTACTCATACAAAGCAAATAAAGATTATTAAATATCAAAAGAACTTTAACAACGAGAGTTCTCAAATGATCCCAATAACTATTTCATGGAACTATTTTAGTGAACAAAATTTAAAACCGGTAGGACCGGGGGGAGTTATACCCCCATACAAAGGAAATAATTATTATCGAATATCTAAAAAAACTATAACAGCGAAAGTTCAAAAATTTGGTTCTAAACAGTTTTACTGGACAAAATGTAGGACGGTTAGGATCAATGGAAGAGATATCTTCAATGCAATGCAAATATTAAATAAAATTTTAGAACGGATAGTGCCAGGGGCAATTGGCAAAATGTACATTGCATAATTTTTTTAATACACGTTGTGATTTGTGAATTTTTTTCGAGATCTTTGCTATTGAAATGATCGAAATAATTATTATTTGATTTAAAAAATTTTAATATGAAAAAATATTATGTAAAAAAATTGCGTAATAAAAAGAATTCGCAACACAACAATACAAATAATTAATATCTTATTCTAATTCTATTTTTTTCTCTTTGTTAATTCTAATTCTTTTAGGTTATTGCACTGACTAATACGATCATTATAATACCATAACAACAATAGAACAACAAACACAACAACAAGTAGGGGAAAAAGTTCAAAGAAGTAAACAACCAAAACAACAAAACACAATTTCCATCATAATATAAAACCAAATAAAAATAAATTTACACATGCATGTATGTATGTATGTATGTATGTATGTATGTATGTATGTATGTATGTATGTATGTATGTATATGAATGAACTTGTATTTCATTTTGATATTAAAACCAAAAATAATAAAATTCACTAGAATGGAAGAAAAATATGTAAAAAATATAAAAACAGGAACACAAAAAAATGGTTGGAGAGGTACTAGTTACCTGAAGAAGAAGGAGAGAATAAAATAAAAAAGTCAACAGCAACATCAATATACTCACACACACTCATTCAACACAAAAACACATCAAGTTTTGTTTTGAGGTACAAAAACACAAACGAAACTGAACAAAAACGCACAATAAACAACAACTGCCAACGCATGCAAAATATTCATAATGAATTCTCTCCAACAAAAAGAAAAAAAGCAAAAACAAAAAAAAAGCAAAAACAAAAGAAAAACAGAAAGAACAAAAATAACAAAACCCATCAAAGAACAAAAACAAAATTTGAAAACAACCATTTTATACAATGAATTCTCACACACACTAACACATACCAACAAACGTTTGCTCATATTGAACGCATGTTTTTGTTTTATTCTCCTGTGCGTTGTTCCCTCTGGGTTGGGGCTAACGTAAGCGTGCAAAAATATTGTTATAAAAATAAGCAACAACAACGAAAAAGCTCATAAACAAAATTCACCATGATGATGCAATGTGCTTACTCATACACACGCACAATCTCATTCCCCAAATGAAACCCTACAAACATTTTTTATAGCAAAGAGCGCTAAAGATGAAAATGATCGCTAAAGTTTAATAAAAATATTAAATTTAATACAAAAGATTAAATCTTCTTGCTATTTTTCTTATAATTATTTGCTACTCAAGTAAATAATGTAGATCTGTTGAAAAAGTTTTTTATTCAGATTGTTATCTATATTTACTCACTATCTTTTGTCATATTAATCGTGCATCAGCGTGTCTGTCCATAAATTCATGTGGCACCCGATTTCCATGCCTTTAAATAAAAATGTAAGGAAATGTTGTTCAAAAACCCAAAATTGGGATTCCTCCTCTATGGCACACCAGATGATATTTCACAACGTTGTCTACATGGAAAATATATAATGATGACACGATGTTCAGTCAGTTATTAAACATAAATTTAATAAAGGAAAATTCGACGATAATACGGCAATTCCCAGTACACGGGAGAACCTTTAAAACATGGTTGAAGAATAGGAAAATAAATGTAAGCACATCAGCTTTGCTATTAGATGAGAAAACTATCCACAAGATTCTCTTACCGGTGTCACCATATCCCAGAGTTATTACGTTACTTATCTCAGTATTCATTTGGATATGCTAAGCATGTACTTAGCTAACATTGGTTAAATGACCATCAGTTGAAAATAAACCTTGACAATAAAAATCAGTAAGAACATTTGGTATTCAATTATTAGGAACGGCTTGCCGAACGAGTATTAATATTATACAGAGGACACAGTCAAAAATTCTACTCAAAATTTTCGTCGCAACGTGGTATATTCCAAACGACAAAATCTGTAGAGACTTGAATATTCCATTTGTGAAGAGTTTGGAAAAGTATATGAGAAACATTCAACAATGCCAAGGACTCATCCTATCCCGTTTGCCAGACGTCTTACAGACAGGATCAAAATAAGAGGCATGGGTTATGGAATGGGGAAATGAGACCTTCTTAGATAAGAATATTTTTATAAATTACTAAGATTTCTATATTTATTGTGAGTCGTCAAAATAGTGACAGATTCAATTACGTATAAAAAGGAACAGATATGAAGAGCTTAAGATTTTGAGATTTTTTAAATAAATATTAAAAGCCTGTTTTTGTATGTCGAACCAAAGCTTTCGTTCGCTTTCTAAACCAAGTCGAACAAAAACGTAAGAGTTTTCATACAAAATTGAGTTTCTGGTTCTCAAACGACTCGAAATGAAATGTCAAAATCAGTCACTTGTTATTTAGCTTTCGGCTGACTGAATTTTTGAATGAAAAACTATAGAAATACATAAAGTTTATCTTATCCATCTTCGTTATCGAAATAATGACCGATTTCTTCTCATTTTTCAATTTCTTTTTTTAATAAAATTATTATTCTAAAATTGTTGTTATTTTTTCATTTATTATTTTTGTATATTTAATTTATTCAACATTGTTGAATTTTAGTTCAAACTAATTAGTAGCATTTTTACTATATTTCATACAAAATGATAGAAATTTGAAAATTTCAAAATTTGGTTTAACTTAAATTTCTGAAAACGTAACAAATAACGTAAGCCTATGCGAACGAAAGTTTCGTAGATAGAGAAACCAAATTTTACACGAATTCTAGTGATTGGCTTTCGTTCGCTTGAGTTTTCGTTCGACATGTAGAAAATAGGCCGTATAACTATATTAAAATTGGAACGAATAATCCTATTTACAATTTCATTATGGTGTATTTTTTTTAACTCGACAAATATAAATTTTACAGATTCATTTATTATAGTTGTTGCAGCAATATATTTTTTTTAGAATTTAATGGGGACTTTGACATAGATTTTTATATTAAGTCCGCTTAATTAAAATGCTAAAGAACAGGGGTAAAAATAGGTTAATATTTATTTTGACATTAATAAATTTGAAACTCTCATATGAATATTTTGTATTAATTACAGAGATTTAGAATAGTTTAAGAGATGCAGAATTATTTACCTAAAAATCATTTTAGAACGATTGTACATCACTTGTTTATAGGGAAATTCATTAAGCCTGTTTTTATTTGTTTAGTCTGGCTTAATTTTTATATTCTTCTTCTTCTTCTTCTTTTCTTGGGCAATTAATACTGAATGACTAACACACTCAATGTTCAAAGCACTGATCTTTAGTTTTTATGTGTGTGAGTGTTAAGAAATAAACAATGGCGATTTATCATTCTTGTATTTTCTGTTTAATTAAATTATAAAATTATTCATATAAAATATGCTTATAGTATTTTTTGGTACAATATACTTGATATGGTTTATGTTATACACTTGAAAAAATTACATTATTAATTAAATCAAATTTGTAAAAGTGTAAAAGTGTATTTAAATAAAATTTTACAAGAAATAAAAAGTGATTTTCAGTTTAGTATAGAAACTTTTAAAAGTTATAAAATAAAATTATATAATTATATAGTAATAATCCAAAGTGTTTTTAAGAAAATTTTCATTTTTTGAAATATGAATTGCATGAGGAAATATTTTCTTAAAAATGTTTTTACTTCCCTTTTATTATTTAAATGCTGACATGAATTGCAAGAATTTAAATGTATTTCTATAAATTTTATTAAAATTATTATATTGTAATTCATATCAGTGAATAATTTTTTTAGTTGTTACAATAATAAATTGTCATTAGTATAACAACAACAACAATAATTGTCATACAATGAAAACAAAGGTTTTTTTTCTTTCATTATATTCCTATTGTTTTTAGACCCTGAGTGTTAATGTCGGCTGTGGGCTTTATTAAAAGCTTATCAGTTTTGTGAAAAATCCTCACCTTCTTATCAGTAGATTAAAAGCACGCAATCAAAAATAACAATAACAAATATTCACATCAAACAAAAAAAAAAAAAAAAACACGATACTTGTAAGTACGCGTATGTGCAATAATCATAATCAGAATATTTGTTGACCCAATCTCGAAATGAAACATTAACAAAAATGTCAACAACTGGAACGAATCTACAAACAAACAAACAAATAAATGTATGATACGATATATAAAGAGCTCGAATACGAAATGAAATAAAGGAAAGAAATATTGTATTTGTAAATGCAGTTGTGTGCTATTAAATAGCACTTTATCTAGAATAGAAATCTGAACACGATTCCTTTGCAAAGGATTGTTAAATCCCCTTAGCAGTGCCACAACTGATGCATTAACTAATTCTTGAGGCAAAAGCTTAATTAATCAACTCTGCATACTAGATTTTCCGAAAATTTATGTTTACAATTTTGTTTAAAACTGTAGCAACTTTGACTCAATAAAAATTTACTTAAAAAGTACTTTACATGTACTCGTTAAGTAACATCCTTTGTTTCTTACGACGCCAGTGTATAGAAATTGTACAATTAGAATAGATGGTAATATAGCTTCCCATTCTGATTTAAGACAGTTCAATAGCTCTTGTAAAGAGGTCCTATATGATATTCAAGTCTTTACATGCAGTGGCCTTGAATCCCATTAGCTGATAACTAAACTTTGACTTGATGTAAAACACAAATCGAAGAGGTATTTTTACAAAGTGACTAACGCCATTCGCCTATAAAACAGGTTTTAAACCAAACTATTGATCCTCGGAAGAAGTTGATTTTCCTTTAAACTTTTTACATGACACACACAATCTACATTATAAAATGGTAAATTAGGTGTGTGGGTTGAAGTGAGTTGACCCTCATGCCCGTAAGACATACACTTAGACCACTTTTTTGGCTTATTGTACGTTCACCGTTTGAAAAAGTGACTACACACAAAATTTTTCAGAAATCTTGTTTCTATTTCGCGAAAACAAAAATAATTTTGAATTCATTTCATAAAAGTTATTTACGATTCTCAATTCCTTTAAATGGATTAACTGGGCATCCTTATAAGCATATTGAAGATATTCTCCAAAACTTTTACAGTTCAAAAGATCTTATCTTACTTTAGTCTTTAGTACTGAATTTCTCCAAGATTGCCCATCGATATTGGATTTTTTATTATTGTAATATTTCAGCGTAAGAGGTCTTCTGGAACTAGGATACATCATTGCTGATGTCCTAATAAGCACAAAACATCAAACAAAATTATTATTCCCTTAATTAATATAAAATAATCTTTTTAGATTATTTTATTGCAACAAAAATAATAATCAATAATACCCTTGTCGTTGTAGTTATTTTACACAAATTTAACATTGTTAGGTTGCTTAGGTGGTGATTTTAGAATAATCTATTTTGGTGGTAGATAATAAGTATTTCATTTCATTAAGACACTTATGATCTTGTATTTCCAAGAAAAATTGTTAAGTTCGAAATCGTATATGTTAACTTTCATAGTAACGCAGAAACAAATTGTCCTACCAATATATGTATCAAAGCAACAAAAAAATAAATTTATGACAAAAGTTTGTACTCATTTACCCTACATCACTATGTGTAGGGGTGTTATGCGTTTTCAATGTTGTAACGGCAGAAAATCACCACATTTAAGTAGTTCGACTCAGATCATTTCGTCGCAGTTTTAAAATTATTTTAATAAAATTTGGCACGTACTATTATTTTGGCCAAGGACGATGCCTATTGAAATCGTTATGATTGGACCATACTACTGTCCCCTGGAATGTGGTTTGTAGTCCATAAAATTCCTAAATATAAAACAATCTTAACAAAATTTGGTAAAAAAGGTTCTATTATATTCTAAACGATCATTGGAGGATCGGTCCATAATTTCTCATAGGTTCCATAAAACCAACCTTAAAATATCATCTTGAAACTCATAAATCGAACATATACGTGGCTGGTATTGTAAAATGTTTAGTCATATATGAGATAAATGATAGCCAAAACAGCTGCGGTGCGAAATGTAGATTGACGATCAGTCCATGATTATTTTAAACTCCCATATAACTCTCCAGAAAATAATCCTTTTAAAAATGCATAAATTTCAAATCATATAAGCATATATAAAAAAGCAAATTATACGAGGGCCTTTCACAAATTTTTCGTAGTAGTGGTGTGGTGGTGTAGGGTATTACATAGTCGGGCTTGACATACTATTACATTTTTACTTGTTTTATATCAAACATATATTACAACAAACAATCAGCAAACAGAAAATTATTTATTCTGGAATAATACACGATACTTGAATACTGACTATATAAAAGTTTGAATGTGTGATATATGAAAAAAAATGTAAGTGTATATGTATAATTCTCTCTAAGAATGTAAAACATGCAAGTAATTTTGTCATTGTCTTGCTGCTAAAATTAGATTTAATTTTATAAGTTAATCATAAATACTAATTTTCTTGTACTAAAAAAAGCAATTCTTAATATTAAATGTCAAATCATAGGCCCTTATTATGGTCCACTAGTCAAAGCCGCACACGCAGTTCAAAAAAAATATTTCATGTAGATTTTCTTAAACTCTAAAACCCAAAAGAATGGAAATAAATAAATAAACAATTTGAGGAAAGTATTATAGTAAATTCGTTCGCAAAATATCAGCAGAAGTATTAACTAGTTACATCGAACCTTCAGAGCTAAGATGAGCTTTTTTTCCTATATGTTCAGTGGCATAGTCAGTGCAACTCTAAATTTAACTACTTGGGAATCTTGTTTTTTTTTTTCTCAATTTATGAATTGAGAGAAAAGAAATTTTATATTTATTGTCCTTCTAAATGAAATATGTTTTTTACCAATTTATTTTTGTTATTCTGTGTTTCATACTTTGTTATTGTTTTATAAACAAAAATGTGTGTAAACTGGTTCCGGACGATATTGGGACAGATAAAGATATCTTAGATATCTGTGTATACTTGGGAATCATATTGGATTCGAAAATGAAATGGGGACAATATTAAGTAAATTGGAGAACATAGAAAACTGTCCGTTAGGGTATCCAAACTGTTAATCGGTTAATTTTTATCAATTTACTCTGTGATTTATTTAAACTTTGCAATTTAAACGAATAAATTGAATAATTTAAGCCAAATAACCGCTTAACCCAAATTTATTTTTATGCTAAAAGAAAATGTCTGGAGACATATAAAATAATAGATTCCAAATCTATATTATTCTAAAATTCTCAAGAATTTGTGTGTATTTTTGTATGTATGTATTCATAAATACATTTTAGAGCTGATTTTTTTTCAGGTAACGGCTTTAAATATTCAAATTATCATGATTATCGGTGGTGGAAATTCGACCACATTATTTTTTGTTTTCCTAAGCAGTTTCCTAAACCAGCTATATCGATCCATTAGTAAACAAGTTATTGACCGATATCTGAGACAACCCCAAAATTCTAAAACAGATCTTTTCTAATATTTTCATTTAGATACACCATAAAATTAATCTTTTATAAAAAGTATTTTTTTATTTATAAAACTCTTAAATATAGACCTATTTGGCACTATTATTTTTTCTAACTATCTGGAATATATATATTTTATTAAATTGATTATTCCATGTAAGGCTGCTTCACGGAAAACAGTTTTGAGCTTATAAAACTCTTATACTAATGTAAATGAGCAATTTTATTGAAGATTGTGTGTTTATGTTCATATTTTGTATAGGTCACACATAAAGCTCTTTCCGGGAGAAAGCTTAAATTTGAACCAATTTTATTTGAATTTGGTAGAATTATTTTTTTATTTTTCTTTAATTGTGATTGTAATTTAACAATTATTCGATTTAATTCCGTTATAATCCATCTTCGCGGAATATGTTTTTTTTTGTTTTAAAGGTTCTTAAATATGGACCAATTCCATCGAAATTCAGACATTTATCTAATCGTCTTCAATATATGTTACTAATTTAACTGAATGAAGAAAAATTTACACAAAATTTAACAATGATTTTGTCTCAAGATTTTTCTCTGTATGGAGCATTTTTTCCGGAATCGCTGTTACGCTGATGAACTGATAAGTAGTTTTCTGTTGCGATGTCATCTCATGCAAATGTTTGCACAATGTAAGATTTGATACACCCTCATATAGCATTCTGTAATTAAAATTATGATAAATTTTCCGATATTATTTGGTTATAACGCCAACATAGGGCTTTTTCCAGAGTTTACATCTTAGTAGGTTATATTGTCTACGAGTGTATTTTTAATCGGACCTTGTTCGCAATAAGCTTTTTAAATCAAAGCTTAAAAAATCTTGAGTGTGAAATAATTCCATCCAAAATTCAGCATAACTTTATCTCAAATTATTCTAAAAATATTAATTTTATGGACATCGGCTCTTATTGGATTATAGCTTCCAGCCAGAGTAGAGTCTTTTGTTTATAAATGTAATGAGAATTAACGAATTTCAATTTAATCCGGAAATAATATCTTCGACTTTTAATTTCAACAATATCGAATTATATTTGACTAGAAGATATAAAGGATTCAGTGGAGCCCAAGATAGGAATCCTACTTATTTCTATTTTCATTTTACACACTTCTTCTCTAGTTATCTAAAAAACTCCAGAAAAAGAGAAACTTAACATTCTACATTCTAGTCGATTTTCTATGTCACTAGTGTTCTGCTTACCCAGGTTGGTCATTGTAAATGTCTCTTTAGAATGTTATTACAATTTAATTATTATTTTTCTTAAGTGCCACCGTAAAAATTGTTAAATGTAGGCGTGTTTCTGTTAAAAAAAAATGAAGTGTTTAGTAAACAAAACCACGCATTTATCATACAAATTAAAATTAAACAACTCTATTTAAAATCATAGAAATGAAGATAATTCATACCAAATACACTGTTCAATATTTAATAAAAAGCACTATATTTTATTAAAATATATATAAAACATTTTCTTAAAACTGCTTTTAATCGAATACTTCGGACTAAATAAATATAAAATATTACAATAATAATAAAAATATGCAAATAAGTATCTTTTATAAAAATATGTGACCATTTGTGCATGTGTGTGAAAGTGTAAATGAATTTTTATGTAAATTCAAATCAAATGAAACAAATTTGAAAGATAAAATTAGTGGGTGCGTGTGTACGCGCTGTCAGTCATCTTTTTTCTAGTAAAATATTTATAATTAAAAAAAAACGCATTCATTTGTTTCTTCTTCCTCCTCCTCCTCTTTCGTAATTAATATTATTTGTATTTCTTAGATTTGAAAGTGACACACAGTTTTTCAAATGAAAAAAATAATAAATAAATAAAATGAAAATAAATCTGTAACTTCCGATTGACCACTCCAAAATTTCTCATAGTAATAGTAGAAGTGACAGTGAGTTTAAGTTTTGAGTTTGTACTTTGTGGACCATACGGGAGTCGGTCCACAGGGTCAAAATGTAAATTTAATTTAAATAGAAATAATTTTACTTTTTTCTGTTATTAATTTGCTTCATACATAAAAAATGTTAATTTAACATTGTTTCACAACAACTCAAAATTTTAATACATAAAAGTAATTTTAAAAATGTTATATATTTATATCAAACGACTCAAATATGTAAAATTGTAATACACCACGTTTAATTTAAACTAAATAAAAGAAAAAAATTATTCAATCTCAAATCAACTATGTTCAACATTGATTTTACTTCATGTTTTCTTTTTTCTGTGTGTAGACAAGTTAAAAGAATCGGAAATTATGTCTACTTTTCAAAAATATATAATATTATTGATATTAAATAAATTCGTTGTGCCTTTTTGCGGAAATGTGCTATGAATGCGTTGATTTTTTTTTTAAATATTTTAGATATTGATTTTCAAATAAAAATTTTGCTAGTGAACATTTGGGACCCTTATTACAAAGCAAACAGCGATCGTATTGAATCGTTTTAGAAGCAATTTGTACTATTTATAATTAAACTCAAAATTTTTTTACATTTACTGTTTGTAGTTTATTCAAAAAGTTTTCAATAAAGTTGAAAATAAATGAAATTTCAGTTGTTTTCCGAATAAATCTATTTTTTAACTTTTAAGCATGTTATTTTTGAGACTTTTTGTCTTCTAAAAATTTTTTTCAATAGAATACATATTTGTGAAAAAGCAAATATAAAATATGTATTATATAATATATTTATACTTTTAAGAAAAAGGACAATACAGGAAGCGGTAAGTGACAATTAAAAATTACATCAAATACATGTAATAAAATTTATTGTATTTAATTTTTGGCAAAGAATTGGTAAGATATACATTAAAAAATATGTAAATCATTAAGTTACTTTTTTACAGGACTCGAAACCTCAATTTCTTGTGCAGAAATTAAGAAACAAGAATAGGGGCAGGTCAAGTCATCCGAAATTCAAAAACGCTTATAACTCTTAATTCCATGAATGTTTAATAGTTCCTAATAAGATTTGGACCCGCTTTAGCATAAAAACTTCGCCAAGATCGAGCAAAAAGTAAAATTTTTAATTTTTAAAGCGAAATGTCTCTAAAAGTAGGTTTTTTGTTAGTCACCACTAACAGAATATACTAATATAAAATCTGAAATCATTTCAGATATAACGAATCTGGATCGTTTTAAATATTTGTTTATATGTTAAGTCAACAAACTTAAACTCGCCTGTAAGTGACGTAATTATTTCTATTTCATTTTTCATTTGAAACACTGTGTTATTTAAAACACATTCGAAATAAATTTATTAGTTTAAACTAAATTAAAAAGTGACGAGATTTTATTTTTACTTTTGCAATTATTCTTTTGCCTAAATTCTTAAAATATTTCTTCATTCTCATAAATATATATTTATCCATTTTAAAGATCATTAATCAATTTCATTTTATATACATATTTTTGTTTCAAATAATCATTTGTCATATTTCATATTTATTTACTATATATTTTATACGGATTTAAAATATCTGTGTGTAAGTATTTTTATATGAATTATATGAAATATATTTTTATTGAATTCTGAATAATGTTGATGAAAAAATGTTTCCAAATAATTCAATATATAAAAATGATTACTCAATATTTGAATATCAATCGTTTTACACTAGACCGATTTAATAGAAAGATTATGCGCGAATGTGTCTGCCAATGGTTTACATGGACAGCCAACAGGACAAACAGACAAACAGGCAGACGAATGGACATTGCTAAATCAACTTAAAAAGTGATTCTTTGTCGAACGGTATATTTAAAATTGGTTGTTACAAAAATGTTTCTGTATGTAATAAACATTAACAAGCACTCTAACCACTCACGGTGGTGAAGGGTACAAAATCCGAGTTATGATTTATCTTTAATTTTTTGGGAATACAAGGAAATCCTTTTGTCAGATCAAAATTTCTGAAAAATCGGATGAAATTCATACCCGCTATACAGTCAAAAAATTTAAAGATAAATCATAACTCGGATTTTATATCCTACACCTCCATAGGTGGTGTAGGATTCGACACAAAATCTTTCTGAGTCCATTTAGCAATGTCTATTCATCTGTTTGTCTGTCTTGCTGGCTGACCATGTAAACGTTGTAACAACAATTTTTGAGATATCTTAATGAATATTTTTACATATAATTATTTTAGACCCAAGGACGAAGTCTATTGAAATCGGTCATGTTCGTTCCATTATTGCAGGTATTTTAATTAAATTTTACACAAATAAACATTTTATCTGTTTAAATATACATACTAAATTTCATAATGGGCGTTCGTGTAGACCAACTTGTACTTTAAAGTACAAATGTTTCTAAAAATGTCGGTGTTGTGATTATTTTTCATATTTTTGAGATTGATACAATTACAAAACACCAAACCAAAATTTGCAACGATCACATAATTATAGATTAATTGGGATCGATCCAAAATCAGATCCTACGAGGGTCGGTCCATAATTTTTCATGTCTACGCAATGTAGGGTATTAAAAAGTCAGTCTTAACAGAAGGATAAATTTCAATATTATTTCAGATTAGAAATATGGGAGATATAGTCAATTATAGATTGCTCCCAGAAGAATTTGAAGTATCGGCTTTTTTATATATTTGTTTTTTCTAAAACCATATATTAAAAAAGATAATCGGAAGTGGGTCTTATATGATAGTTATGAAAGATTATAGTAAAGAAAAAACATTGACTAATCAAACTGAATCCTTTGAAAAGTTATATTATATTTTATAACAATTTAGTCACATGTTTGTGGCAAACATTTTACGAAAACAAACAAAAAAGGAGAAAAAACATCGAAACAACCAAAACTGCCTCTAACTTTAACCACAATTGATTCTGTGATTTATGATTTCAAATTTCTTAGATGTCGTTTGTGTTGTGACCATTAAATTAATTGCAATTTATCGATTTTCAAATTGCACAACAAGACCCATACATTTGGCATTCAAAATACATACATACATACATACATACATACATACATACTACATCGTTACCCATACATATGGAAAATAAAAATATTTTCGTCTGTAACATAACAAACATTTTCACGTTGATTTAGAAATAAATAAGAATACAATAGATTATTGAACAACCTGTTCCAGTAATTTTATTACTAAACATTTAAGGTAGCTCCTGCTGTTTCATACGGATTAATAAATTTAATAATGGTTTTACAAAATTGTCTAAACATAAGATTTTGTATAGTTTGGAGTTTTCGCCAAATATTTGTGATATTTTTTGTAGAGCAAGCACGAAGTTTATGTTATAATTCTACTAAGGACTGAGATAAAAAGCGAAACCACTAAACTTACAGTTTTATTACTATTATTATTCTTATTTTATTATATAAATATATTTTGAGTCATCATGAGTGGTAAACTTTTTAATCTTTTTCAGAAACTATTCCATTAAGATTTTTTAGTATTCGAACAGTTAGTCCATCTCCATATAAAATCTACCGCACTTTTGGAAACTTTTTTGTGTCCGAAGCAGAAGCACCACTAACCTTAGCTTCATATTATTCACATTACTGTTCTTGTACTACACAAGGGCTTGTCAAATCAGGCCAATAAGCCTTTTTGAAAACATGTTTGATGTAAATTTCGGTATTTATAGAGCCCTTTGTAACAAATGATTGTCATCTTGATTGTAGCAACTATATATTGATTGCTATGCCAAGAACATTGTGGTAAATTTTGACTGCATTTGGCCCTTAATTTTCCTTCAAAATTCCTCGAGCATCAGCAACTTAAATTTTTTGGCACAAAAAATTCGAAAAATCTGCCAAGAATATATTTTTAAGAAAAAATAATTCAATTCCCGTGCCCTGTTTTCGGCCTCAATTTTTTTTGCAGCGGTCTTGTCAGGAACTTGTTGACTTTTTAACTTATCTACTATTCCTTCTACCGGAACCAGGTTTTCTATCTGCGGACTGATTATAACATATGTGTATCTTGTCACAAAAATGCTCACTGGGTACATATGTGTATCTCCATAACTCTCACATCGCTTCCTAAAGAAATTCATAAAAATGATGACTCTGACTATGATGAGGGTCATAAATGTTGTTAGAAATGCATAAAAACACATTTATTTCATTATTTTTTGGGTTTTATTTTCCACCAAAAAGAGAACAAAAATGTACATTTTAACCATTGAAAACGACATAAATGAAAATCAAAATAAGAAACATTTAAATAAATTTGAATGTTTGAGTCAGTTGGATCGAATAAATTGGACACTTTTCATATAAATTATATAGCAAATTATTTTTCCTGACAAATTTCCAATAACAATTTTGAACTTTTGGTTTGCATGTATATGTTTTTCAATTTTTATCCATTTTGCTGGTTTTAAGTTTTAGTTTAATGCAATAAAAATCCTGGCCTATAGATACTCATAGATAATTTATATATAATATTGAAATATTCTATAAATTCTACTTTTACCTGCAGTGAAATGTTTTAGAAATCGTATTTTACATGCCGAGTCACGAATCACAATAATTCAAACTTCATATATGATGAGAAAAATACATTTTTATATTTTGTTTTCATTCCACAGGAACAATAACAACAAAAGTAATATCAAACAACAATATTTTCCCTTTTGGCGAAATGGATTGCAGTCAGTCAGTTAGTTCAGTCGAGTCGAGTTAAAGTGAATGAATTGCGTTGAGTTAAGTTCATTGTGTTATGTTGCACAATGGGACAGAAATAGGAAATTTTGAAAATAAATAATAATCAACTAAGAAGATTTACATTAGAATGTTGTTCCACATTTTAACATTTTCACTAGTTTTATGCATACACGAAGGTCGGCCTTCGAATTTCTCAAAGAATTGCAATGTTATTTCTTATTAATCATAAGACTTATACAACCAAAAGAATATCAAACCATATTTTGTGACGATCAGTCCATTAATTCCACATTCGAAAATAATTTAAATGGTATAACCCGCTCATATCAAGGAAAAAAATTATAATAATTGATATAAATTGGACTAATACTTCTATCACATTTAATAAAATTTGTCAGTGGCACATCAGCAAGTCTATCTAGACTGGATTGAAAACACCCATACTAAGAAATCCAAGTCTTCGATTTATGAGAGCTTGACAAACACTAAGCAGATACCGTATATATTCATGAATTTCCTCATTCATATATATTATTCAGTAGCGACTGTTTGGGTGGCCATGTGCGCAGACTTTTGTCCAATAAAGCTGTGCCTTGTCTGTATATATGCTGAAAATCTAATTGAGTGATAAGAGGATTTTTTTCCAATTTCCTTGTAAGGCAACTTTATCTTAAGGAATATATATCTTACTGGCGGTCAGTACTGACATTCTGAGAATGTCCTTACATGCAAATATTTATTTAACCGACGATCCATTCACTGCACATGTATTTACACTTTCCTTGATTATACTTCCAGAGCTAGAACTTTTCGTATATGGCGATAGCAATTTCTTTCATTCAGAAAACTTGAAGTCGTTTTTTAAATATCAAGTTGGTCGTCTATATTTTCAAGGTTAACATTTTATCTTCAGCTATATAACCGAAATAGTTGATTGTTCATGTTGGGAATCGGTTAATAGAAGTCGATTTTTTTTGATTCTACCCTAGTGTATCGTTTGATTTTGAATATGGAATTTTTGAAATTACATCTACATAACTAGAACAAAATGTAATTTAAATCACACTCCTGCATAGATCCTTTACGATATTTGCCATATAACTTTTGTTCTTTTGGTCTTATTTTCTTGGTTCACACCTACCCACACATAACCAAAACATTCACATGTATATACATATGTATCTATAGATATATTCTCAAACTTACAATATTTGGTTTACTAATAAAATTAAAAAGATGAGGCCTTTTGGCAATGATTGAAACATGTGTGAACGTCGGGAGCGTAACACGTGCACTTCAAGCATTCTAGAGTTCTCATATATTAAAATTTTGAATTATCATGATTATCACTTTATTTGGAAATATCGTTTTGTTTCACGCTTTAAGGGAACAACACTCTAAATCCAGGAAAGGAACTTATATGGAAGGTTAAGTCAAGTGTTGGCGGGTTTTCATGAAATAAGTTTTACTGATCTTAAAATTAGTCAAACATATTTTTAAGAGTTTTAGCAGCTTAAGACTATATTCCAAGGAATGGCCCTTATATATACCCCACAATCTAGTAACAATGAAATATATTAAAGGCACTTAGAGAAATAAGTAAGCGAAATCTCAATTTATTTAGGTTTTATAAAAGTTTTACAAACTTTAAATCTTATTCTTGAAAGTGGGCTTGTGCGGAAGTTGTTATCAATTATGTATTGGTATTAACTGAATTAGTTAGCCATATTTAAAAAGGGGTTTATATGGGAGCTATATGAAACAATGGTAATATAAAAAATATATTTCCAACAATTTACTTTGAAACTGACTTCCTAAGGTTGGATGTCTTTCTATGAATATTAAAATTTTCTCCTTGCATCATTTAATCCGTAATAAACATAACAATAATTTCTTCCTGTGTACCCGGATATATGTAGTTATTTTATGAGTGGCTATTTCGAATTATTTCTATATATATTTTCTTGTTTGTTCATAAATGAATTTACCATTTAATAGCAAATAAAAAACTTTCTATGAAATTTTCTATCGAAAAAGCAGTAGATGTGTGTGACTGTGTATTTCTATATGTGTGCACATGTGTATATAATATGTTAATATGTGTGTTCATTTATTTACTTAAAAATGTATATTTATATTTGTTTATGAATATCATTTTGTGTGTTATCTTAACTGTCACAGCCTTTGCTATAGAACATTGATGAGAAGTATCCTGCCATTTGGGGATACGAAATTACTCATACGTTGTGTTAAATCTCAGACTGAGAAAACTCTTATGGACTTTTATTTTCAATAAATCTTTATGTTTATTGGTTACATTAAAATTTTAAAAATATAATTTACACCTTTTAAATATGTTTAAATGAAATTAATTATTATTAATAACTTAATTAATTACTATTAAAAAATAATGCAAAAATATAGGGAGGGTAGGAAATGGAGTAGATTTATCATACTTATAATAAAAATATAAGTTATATACTCTCTATGAATTGATAACTTTTAATTTTTAGATATATTAAAGTTTAAGTTAAATAATTTTTTTATTAAATAAAACCATTAAACTACAATTTGTTTCACCTAAAAATGTATTAAAGTATCTTTGAAATTTAAGAATGTTTCATTTTTTAATAATTTATAGAAATTGAATTTCCATGGAAACCCACCTGCCATCTTTCCATTACTATAAGCTGGAGGGATTTTCAATTTATTTGAACTATTTTATTTTTGTTTACTATATTCGTTTTACGCACGCATTTTTCTGAGCTCCTAAAATGTTAAGAGATGGAAAAAAAACAATGATTTGTATTTATTTTCCTTTTATGCCTTTTCACTGCATATATACGCATTTCCTTTTCTCTCTCTCTTTCTCTCTCTTTTCTATCATTTTCACAAGATATAAATACAAAAGGGATATAAACTCATATACAACCAATTTCCCAAACTTTTCCCAAAAGTTTTTTCTAGAAAAGAACATATAAGTATGAGTTGCAAAAAAGTTAAAATCATTTACACACTTACGTACATACACATACACATACACATACACTAACACATGCATACATTTACACATTTCATTTGGAGGTGCGTGTTTTTATAATAATTTGAAGATATAACATTTCTGTGTGAAATATACAGTGGAGATGAAATTAAATTGCAGGAACCGTATTTGTTAGGATTTTAATAACGACATTTCTTTTAGAATTATATGGGAAGTATACTGTTGTTATACCCTCAACCACCACAAGTAGTGATGGTTGTTAATATTAACCTTCTCATTGCATTTGTAATGTCCATATATTACAGCAACGAATCAAAATCTGAGTTGAATTAGTTAAGTCCAACTGCCCGTCAGTCTGTCTGTTGTTGATAGGCTCACATCCACAATGAATTATATAACTCAATGCTTCCTCATTCATAAATTAGAAAAATCGGTTCAGCAGAAGAACTGGAAAATTTGAATATTGATTATGATTAAACGGCTTATTTAATTTGATACGCTAATACTGCTTTTGCTGCCATATAACTAATACAGGAAATCATATTAATAATGATTTAACACATTAGTAATGATAGGCACGGGGGAGGTTGTATCCCATTAAAAACGAAACTTTTAGTATCGTATATATTTGAAGTTTTGTAAGTAAATTCCTTTATATTTGGCATGTAGATATATCCTTAATAACAACATATTAAAGATAAAAAATTTGGATAGGGAACGGGTAACTTGAACTCGCCTTATAAACGAAATTTCATACCATTGAAACTTTAGCAGGAAATTCAATTAGACTCGGCCATGGATAAAGCAATAATAACAAAAGATTATAAACTAGTTGATTTAGAGAATATGCTCGGGGTAACTAAATATTCGTTGTAGCAAAAAAAAAAAACATTTTTACTCGTTTGGATACAAACGATACTTTTATACAATAGGTTCCAAAAAGTACCACATAACCGTATTTATTTTTATATTTTTTAAAAATCAAATGGTACCTTTCGAAGATCAGATAAGTTTTATGTATTTAATTTCTATATAAAAACAATTTATAATTATTACGAGTAATTAAAAAGTAACATGATAGAAATTTTTCAAAAATATTATCTCTTAAATTATAGAATATAATAAAAGTTCATCCCTGGACGTTTATTTAAATTTATATATGGAATGGTTGCAATTAATTTTTAAAATAGTACCAAAAGTACGTTAAAAACTCCAAACAGTACTACAAATGACATTATCTAATAAATTTTCGTACCAATTACTATGGGAAAATGAAAAATGACCATCAGAAGATCCAAAAAGTGTCAAATAATATGCTTATAAAACTATTTTGACTTATTTGGGACTATATGAAAAAGTACTGAAATGATTTAAAAATCAACTAATTATAAAAATTTACTTAATGTTGATTTCTTAATTGATTTCTCGATTTATTAAATAAATTTAAATTATATTGGTATTCTAAATTAAAACTTTCGAATTATGTTGTTGATAATTTCGTAAAAGTGCACCCAAACATTCGATTATCCAAAAAGTATCACATTTATTTAACAATTTTTTTAATTTTGATTATTGGTTGCCAAATTATAGTTTTTACCTTTTCCTCCTTAAATAGATAGAATTAAAAAACAAAAGTATCAATATCTTTTAAAAAAGGAATAACATATTTTATATATTTGAGTGTATCCATTCGAATTTCAAAAAATCCCTATTTGGGTGAAATCGATTCTTTCGAGCTACAGCGGTTAAGATTGTAGTAGGATGAATACAGAATGTAACATTAAACGGACGAATTCATGTGCTTATTGACTTATTTACAAACAATCATATCCTAGAATAATTGACCACCACTGTAATAACAAACATATGTATCGTTGTAAGTTTGAAGTTAAAAGAAATCCATTTTAAGTGTCGGAGGCTTTTTACTGTTTTATGTATATGAATGTGTGTGTGTATGTGTATGACTTTAGGTAAGTCTTGTGTGTATGTTTTTTTTTCTATTACAGCAAATAATAAAGTGTTCATTATATGCGAAAATAACCGATATTGTAACGAAAAAGGATAAAAGTTATTTTTGCCCCACATCTAAAGTAAAACTAGAGTGCATAACAGAGAATTAAGTATTTCCTACCTCAAAAAGTTAAAAAAAAGAAAAAAAAAAAGAAAATAATATGAAAAAGTATACGATAAGAGGAATAAATAGCATAAGGATTCGTTTATCTTCTTTATATTTTTTGCTTTTTGTTTTGATGTTTATGTAGTTGAAAAAATAAAGCGCTTTTCCTTTTCTACGACTTATTTTCTTTTCTCATTTCACTTATTGTATTTTATGTTATTTCTTGTTGTTTGTAGATGATGAAAGGATTTAACACATGCAAACATTACTATTATAATAACAACAACTACTATATAAAAATCTACAAAAACAACAAGTTTGTTTTTAAAAGAAAAAACAAGAAATACATAGAATTAGAAAACACAATAAAAATTTATCTTTGAATTTAGGAAGTTGAGAGAAAATAAGTGAGGAAATTATAGACGGCTAAGACCTAAAGTTATTAACCAATAACTATGTGGACACATACGTTTTTTTTTCTTACAATTCCAAAATCTATTGTATATATATATATGATCAAAAAGACATATCTCGCACAAGTCGCCTATTAATTTCCATAGAAATACCCAAACGTTATACATTACTTTCTTAGAGCTGTAATACAAATGTTTATTGGGTATACATTAAATAAACATATATACATTCATTCATACATACATACATACATACATACATACATACATACATACATACATACATACATACATACATACATAAGTTTGTTGCAAAATTATAATTTTTAATTTTGTTGCAAAATTATAATTTTTAATGTTGAGACGTTTTTCAGTCCGAAACTTGAACAACATAAAATAAAATTCCTAACTTCTAAATATTTTTTTAAATTGTTTGTTGGATGCTTGAAAGTTGTTTTCTTGGACCAAAATGGACTTTCCGAAATCAGTAAACAATGTAGTTGTGAAAATTAATTAAATGAATGTTTTTGCTGTATAAATGAAAGAGGCAAATAACGTTCAACCACTAAATCCATAACTATACACCAGGTATATAATAGGAAAAATTTTCCCTCAACACAAACATAAAATAGGAAGTTAAGTGATAACGAAACATTCTTGCATTCTTTTTGTGAAAATTTACTCTGAAGAGTTTAAAATTCTAGTCAGTTAACATTTAAACACTTTATCTCAAGAAACTTTTAAAAAACAGTTATCATTCGTTCCAAAGTAGCAGATGTGTTTAAAATTAATTTGGATAACTGCCATTTCGAGTTAGTCCGTATTTACAGTGACGACAATTCAGTTTTCACATTGCCCGATTATAAAATTCACATTACCTGATTATTCCAATTCCTGGCGCTATTGGCGACTTCTGTTGCAATGCATCAGCACATCGAATGCATGACATCCTATCAGCCAGCACGAAATTCATCAAAAACCAGTCAAATACTTATGACAAGATGACATAAGTAATTTCTGCACTAAAAGAGATGACTTGTTTTTGTGCTACCAGACTTAAGTCTCTGGTTAAACTCTGGTAGTATCTTTGGTTGTTATCTCTCTTTATCGACAACAGACATTCTAGGTATTGAGTAGCTCTATATGCACCTCTCTTAGAGACATATTCAGCAAAAAATGTAAGACGCATAAGCAAAGGAAATAATTTTATTTATATTTTTCATCTTCAACAATGATTTAATAAAAAGTAACTTCCATTTGAAACGTTCAATCACAACAGCCAATTTGCGAAATCGCCTTTCTACTTTTCACGGTTTTATTTCATATATAATCCAACTTGCTAATATCTAAACACTTTTCATGTGAGTTACATACCTAATAATAGTGCAAAATCTGTTTCTTTAAATAAAAGCACTTCTTGTAAAATGTCTTTAGAAGCAGAGCATTTCCTTACACTTGGCGACTATCGAAAACTGAATGTCACTTTTGACCAATTAGACGCTAATGCAAATAGAAAAAATCAATGCAGAGTAAAATAGAAATAATTTAACTTTTTTTTTAAATTTTGATTTTGCTCTATGAATAAAAAATGTTAATTTAAAATTGTTTTACAGTAAATACAGTTTCTTGAAAATATTCTTGAAATTTTTAACTTGGAATTTTACTTCTTAAAAGTAATTTTAAAAATTTATCGTTGTATCATTTTATATATTAATAACAAAAGATTCTAATATGTACAATATTATTTCACATTAAAAGTCAAAACCTTTAATTTAAAATATATAAAAAATGTTATTCAATCTTAAATCAACTATGTTCAACGTTGATTTTGCTAAGTGATTTTTTTCTGTGTGTGGTTTTAGTTTTTGTTTCAGTTATAGTTTCCTAAATCTTTTAAATTTTGAAGTGCTAAAAATGATAAAATTGGTACTGCAATTAAAATAAAGGTATCGTTTTTATAATTCTATATGAAAAATTAGCAGAACAGTTGTTTTCCTTTTCCAATATCTTTGTCTAAATAATTGCTATCATAAAGCTTCTTTATACGGCAGATACGGATTAGTTATGGATTGACGGTTGAGTACGATATTCATTCCACCTTTTTTACATTCCATAACGTTTTTCATTGTAACCAATAATTCCGAGAAGAAAATCATTAGGAACTCTTCATCTATAAATAATTTTAATTTGTTTCATTTTATATCAGTTTTCTTGAATTGAATTCTTCAGTTTACACATTTTTGATTCAAATAAAACAACATTTGATTGGGAGGATTATCCATTTCTTTCCATGAGCTGATGAGTGTGTATGTGTGCAATAGCTATTTATTAATTAAGAACAACATCAACATTATAACGTCAGCATCATCACAGGAAATCGAATATAATTTCGACTGATTATTTCTATTTCGAATACAGTACGACATTCATATTTTCTATGAGAGTTTTCTGAAATGAAGAATATAATTTCTATAGCACAATTGCGTTTGTCAAAATATTGTTATTAATATTATTGTTGTTGCTTTTGTTGTTGTCTTGTCGTTGATGATTGCGTTGTTGCTATACTGATGTTGTTGTTGTTATTTGTTTCTTTATCAACAAAGTGATTTCAAGACCATTTGTTATGCTTGTCTTCTCATCACATCATTCAAAAAAAAAAAAAAGAAAAAGAAGAAAATATTCTTGTAATTTAGTATTTTTGGCCTGGATTTCATAAACTCATCGCAGTCGTTTCTTATATTTCTATTCTAATTTAATGTTATTCATAAACAAGGATCTAACAACAAACACACACACACACATACACACAAACAAACGCATGCACGTAGATATTGTTAAATGTATGTAAATTTTTGTTTATACGAGGTTAGATTGAAAATTTACAACGTCATTTGTTTTTGTCCCTAAAAGATTCTTATTTAAAAAAAGAAAATATTGTTTAGTATATAAATTGTTATAAACTAATATCTGAGACATTAACGGATTTAATCTATGGTCAAGTTACAATGATATATTGCACAATACGTCTTTGCGATTATGCGATATATCTTTTTGCTTCATACTCTTCAGATATCTTATGAAACCTTAGACCGCCGCTAGGTTTATGGCCTATAGGGTGCTGCAATCGTCCCTTATTTGAAGGAGATTGTATCCCACCAAGATGTTCAATACAGTAACCCTATAAAATATTAGTTAAGCCTTAATAACAGCAGATATCCAATTTAGACTATATTGACACTTAAAAATTTTGGAGAGGGCACGGGGAAAGAAATCCACCTTGAAACGAAACAAATATGTATGTATGTATATATATATATATATATATATATATATATATATATATATATATATATATATATATATATATATATATATATATATATATATATATATATATATATATATATATATATATATATATATATATATATATATATAGCTAAATGATTCAGTCTGTTGAATACTGTGAGCTACTGAGGTTGAGTGAATAAAGTTCCGTTGCAAATTAAAAACTATTTCAAACGGAAATAATCAGGTTTATAAAACATGTTGTGCTTTGTAAGGCCCTCTTTTCCATAGTAAAACTTGTGGAAAATTGAATAAAGTTCCGTTGCAAATTAAAAACTATTTCAAACGGAAATAATCAGGTTTATAAAACATGTTGTGCTTTGTAAGGCCCTCTTTTCCATAGTAAAACTTGTGGAAAATTCAAAAATCTACGCCAGATCTTAACTCACACACAAGCAATTTCCGATAAAATACTAGCGAGAAGAAAAATGTGCTCTTAGTGCAGCTTTCAAAGAATATACTACGAAGACAAGAGGTGACTAATTACGAGGAATAGGAAAAAAACATAAGCGAAGTGTCACCGTGTTTTGCCAAAGTGTCTTGTAGACAACGATAACTGCTATGCATTGGCAACTTGATACTAGAAAAATCATAGAAGCAGAAGAGACAAGCTTGAATAAAGACTTGGAATTTATACTGAAAACTATAATTGTATAATGAGCAAAAAGTTTAACAGATTGATAAAATATCATGGGATGACATCAAGTTCAAATCGTATCATATATTCGACGTCAGAGTAAGTTAATATAAAATTCTTGATACTGGACAAGGGAAAATATGAAGTGAGAACATTTTTAAAACTTCCCTCGTATAAGCGTTGGTAGGATATAATGTAATGTACATGACATCACATCCTGCTTCATAAAATTCCATCTCTACTACTATGAACTTTATATCCGAAAATGGAATACATTTTTATGTTTGTTGTCTTTTGGCAGTCACAATGACGTTTATGAATGAACATCAAAGTATAATTGCAATCATTTCATTCAGTTCATATTTTTTATTTTCTTCCATTATAATTTCCAAAACGGGACAGAGATTTAGGGTTGCTATAGTGTGACATGACTATTTAAAATATTCTATACCCAAATCAATCTATCATAATAGATAATTAAGAAGAATGATTTCAGAAATTATAAAAAGTTCACATTTTGGGCGAGGATTTTGTGTCTGAAGCTAAAAGTAAGAAACTAGTAAATATTTTGTAATTTTATTCGAGAGATTTTCGTTTTTATTTTAAAATTAATTAAAAAATCATTACAGGACTTGCGTAGTAATTAAAATTCATTTTTAAATATATATATATTTTTTGTAAACATAACACATACGCACAAATGAAAAATGTATTTTACAGGAAGTAAAATATTTTATGAGTCTGTATAGACTCATTTCACGAATATGACTTGGGTACATATTTACACACATACAACTGAACAAATATAAACTTAGTGTGGGTGTTGCTTTCATAGATGACACAGTATATTCTCTAGTAATATACAAACGTACACAAATACACACTCACTTACATTCAATTACAAATCCATATATTTATGTTTTAGTACGTTTGTTTGTATGTACATAATATACGTTAGGATTTATAGGTGGGTTTTATGAATTTAGTGTTGGTATCCATGGGAAATGACAAGTGTATAATGAATTTAAGTAATTGGGGTTTTTGGAAGACGCACAGTAATGTTATTGTCTCGTTTGATAGTATGAGTATTTCGACATATATACTGATTTACTTACATTCGTCTAATTGTTTTTGTAGTGTTAAAACCCCGATGCTAATTAGTAAAATTGGCACAAACGTTTGAAAACTAATTCCTTTTGAACTTTATTAAATTTTTAAGATTTTTGTGTTTTTATTTGGAACTTTAGGTATCTAAGGAATTTTAAGATTTAAATTGTTCATCAGTGTTTTCACTCATAAGTAGGATACATTGGGAAACTAACTATATAAATATATAATCTTGGATCCTTGTATATTGAACTATGAATTTAAAAGCTGATACTTATATTTAAAAAATTAACATGGACTTTTTTGGAGGACTTAGAGACATCTGAAAAATTTTGGAATAAAAAAAATTAAATTCCGGTTTCGATAAAATTAGTTAAATCAAATCAATAAATCCAGACCGCATTAATGGTTACAAAAAGTACCTACGAAAAATTATAGAATGATCCTCATATCAATACCTTCTTACGATATTTATATTTCTGTGAAATTTATGCATTTTAGGACTGTTTTTTTTAACCTTCGTATATGGGAGTTATAACCAATAATAGGTTCGGCCTACATCGACTTCTATTCATACCTATTCTATATAAATCAAATAAAAATGCAATTCCAAGTAAAATTTATTATGTTGGTCCGATCATAACAAATTCCAGTAAGCTTTTTCTTTGTCCAAAATAATGAGATGTGTGAAATATCATCAAGAAATATTCCACATGAAGGAAATAAATTTAAAAACCTTAATTGAAGACCAAAATCTCCTTCATATCAATTATGAGTGAGAGGTTTATAACAAGAAATTGTAAGATTTATTCTAATTGTAAGCATAACTCCACAAATATTATAATATCAAAAGCCAGAAGTACTAATATTTTAGCACAAAACGAATTGAGGCGGTAGACGTTGTAAAACGATTTTGTATATTGGAATGATGTTTGAACGCAAAAAATCATTGTATAGTTTCTAACAAAAGTTATACGTATGTCCCGACCAAACATTCCATTATTGGAGCACTTGTAAAGAAGCAATTTATTTATTTAAAAGAATATCAAGCAAAATAAGTAATGATACTGTATTCGTCTATGCCGAATATTATACATCCTTCACCACAATCAATTTGAAGATAAATGTAGTACCATATTAAAAATTTCACTTGCAGGAGTATACCACACCCAGAATTGCATAGTCTATAATATTTTGATATTATTTCTTCTCTGCGCCAGATTTCATAAAATTTCCATTAACTGATATTAAAAATTTCGTTTGTAAAAGTGCATAGGGTTAGGGCAATTCCAGTCCAAATTTTGTTAGTGTTTAATATGTAGTTATTAAGGCCTATTTCACCTACCAAATTTAAAAAAAAATAGCTTTAAATATTTCAGAAAAATGCGATTTTAAAAGTTTTGTGTGTTAGGGAAATACAATTTCTCCGTGTCCTAAACGCAAATGTTTGTAGTCTACAACAATGTGTAGAGATACATGAAATACTACTCACCCATTTCCTATCAAAACATTTTATAGTGCGTAACATTTCTCACTAAAAACATTATCTGTGAGCAAAATATAATAGAAATTGATTAAGCCATAATTGGTTGAATCTGGGTCAAATTTTCAGTTTAAGTTTTTTATGTCTCTATTTTTACTGATCTGATTTAATAAGTTTTAAATAGAAATCGATTTTGCTGGTTTTAAAAATATAAAAATGTGAGAATATATATACTTTATAGGGTCTTAGAATGGTAAATAATATCCCACCATAGAAATATACCCTCAGCATCACATGTGATGCGATGCGAATAATCGACCAGATAGGAGTTCATAATATTCCTTAATTACAACTACCGGGCCCTTGGAGCACCATTTCTATATGTCCTGGAACGTGTACCACATCCTATTTTTACACTTTGTTCACAAATCCTCTCAAGAAATTTCACGATTTTCAACTCGATTTTTCTCAAATTCCAAAATTATTTCAGATATCCCACCAATCGTGCTCCATCGTGCTTGGACCATCATACCTATATGATATGTGTACCATTTCTCCATTCTGACCAATCCATCCACAAAATGGAATGTAGAATAGAGAAGGATTAAGGATGATAATATCATTTTTTTCCTATAAATTTGTAAAAAGCAAACAAAAGCCGGTTTACCGGTTTTTTTTAACATAAAACCGTATTCGAAACCGGTTTTTTTTAAATCCTATTTTTCGAATAATAACTCGAAAACCGATTTTCTGAATGCACTATTCGCAACGCATTAAGTTATGACTTTTCTTGATTGGAAGCAGAGTAAATCGGCTAAGCAGACAGAATTTAATGATTAAAATATTAATGCATCTATAATGAATTGGATATTTGTATTGGATATTGCCTAGCGGCGTCACCGGACTGTACTTCTTAATGATTAAAGATGATAAAGTATTTATCATGAAAAGTATATGCTAACTTTACTCACGATGTGTGGCTGCATTTGTCCCTTAGTCAACTGTGGCTTCATTTTGTAAGAATTTTAAAAGCCTCGTAATCCTTCCTAATATTTTATAACACAAACAAATTAGCAAAGAGAAATTCAAAAGCTAAATAATGAGATAAATCGAAAATTAAAATTCTTGGAAATATTGAATGTATTGACTATTGGGCCTGAGTTCAGGTACTAAAGCTATGGCAAGCATTTGAACGATATTTGCTATATCATAAATTATTTTATCATTAATAAACCATGTGAATTGTGAAAATTTATTAATTTTTTTTGTTTAAAATCAATCACAGAGTTGAATTTAAAAATAATATTTTCTTTGTTTTTGTGAAATCCCTTGTCCTTTTTGTTAAATTTTATTACGTTGAATTTTCAACAACAGTTATAATATGTTTGCAATTATTTGTATTTAATAACACTCAATGTAATAGTGTTAAAATATCTATATATACCATCAGCACATATTTGTCTATATTGAAATCCATATTGAAAAAGTTTTAGATTCTCCTCTTATCTTGAGTATAAAAATTTCTAAACTTATACTAAATCAGCAAAAACTATATATAAAATACAACAAGGATATCCAGCATAATGTTTTAGAACGAAATGCTTGCACGCACTTTCAGAGCTCATTGTTAGCTAAACTTATTTAGTTAAAACTCGTACCTCCCCCTTCCCCCTTTTCAACTCCATCGATAAGAGCACAAGTAAAATACAACTCAACCAGGCAGTTGTTAACTCACACTCCAAGTAGAGTTCTAATAGTATTGTTTTTGTTACTGGGCCTCTCCAACCACTAGAAAAAAATTTCCATTTTTCTACTCTGGTTAAAATAATGTACGTAGGCAGATACAAGACATCTGCAGCATGCTATATAACACACGCATACTCTTGCACAAAATAACATAGATACACAATCATATACACACTACTTACATACATATACTATTACTTATATTACTTAACTACCAGGAGACGAGTCATAGAGGCATAACAGCAGTACAACATAAAATAGAAAATGAAAATATGAGAAGAGAAGCGTAGTGAAGTGAAGTGAAGAGCATAGAAGAAGGAAAACATAAATGGCAAGTGCAAGTGTATCATCATCAATTATTATGTACATGATGATGGTGATAGTAAACAGCATTAACAACAACTACATCGTCATCATCGTGATTTAAGAATAGAGCAAGAAAGAAGAAGCATCATGAATATAACACGCGCCACATTCAAAACTTCACAATCATTCCATTTCATTTTTAATTCAACAACATTCTCGTTACAGCAAAAACAAACTACAACAACAATAACACCAATACCAATAGAAGAGATAAATACGTACACACACATACACATATATATGGAAAAGCATAAATAAGTAAAATTCATACAAACTGAAAAAAAAACAATATAAATTAACACTGAGAGAAATCTTATTATGAATTTAATACGATTTTACCAATTTTCACAAATATTCGATTTAACTTTGGAATCTATGGAGGGACACGTTGGCATCTTATTAAATTTTGTAGTTAAGGCTGAGTTCATGTCTGCTAGACTTGAACTTTCTTATAAGCAAGTTTTTTGCATGTTTCAGTTCCCTTAAGATATTTCAACTATTGCAAATGACACAAGGATTTCTTATCTTTATCAAACAACTATAACAGCAGTATTAAAAAATAGATCTTTACTTGATCCCCTGTTTATAGTTGTAATGCTCCAAAGAATGCTCTTCTACTTAAACCTTAGCGATGTCAATATTTTAAATTTGTTTTCCAATTATCAAAATATTGACTCAAGCATCTTCAAGCCACATAGCTTTATGTAAATTACTGTGCGCCAGTCTTATTTACTGGCCTTTGATCCCCAATTCACATTGTGGTTCAGTCTATCGAAGGCTTTCCCAAAGACTTTGAATTGTTTGAGATATTTAAACAATACACTTAAGATGTTTATATGCCAACTCACTCACTCGATTAACTCTAGTTTTCTAGAGTTGCGGTTGCCATATAACGGTCAGTGTTTCCGTTATACGGCAATTTTTGAAGGATCCTTTGTGACGTAATGCTTCTGAACAAATTCGCAAACCTTCATAAATTTCTTCGAAATTGAAAACGATCACGTTTTTACCATGAATAGTATTCTATTCTTGATATGTGCTTTTAACAGGATAGTGAAGTTGTCCCTCTCCCAACTTATTTTTGCGGGAAATTCAAAAGCAGACTAGAACACTTTGCTAGTCTGGGTCCAAGGACACGGGATCCACATCAGGTCTATGCTATAGTGCAAGACAGATGTAAAAATGAATCACCGTATCTGCCTTCCCTGATGGGGTAGGATATCATTCCCACTTAAGATCTCAAGATCTTCCTATAGACACTGTCGCTACGGTATTTGATATTGCCGCATTGGAATACATGTAGTGAGAATGAATCTACCTTTAACGATTTTTGCAGGAGTTGTCAAAATAAGTAGGAGGAAGAAATGATTCTTTACCTTTTCTATCAATCGAAGATGTTTCATTGACTGCAACTCGTTACAATAAGGTTCATTCAAGGCTTTCACAGGTTTCTGTGACACTGATTTTTCTTCTTTTCATTTTCATTTTTATGTTCTTAAGAAAGAAAGAAAGAAGAGAGAGGTGCACCCAATCAAAATCCTCGTCCATATCTACGGATTTAATTAAATGTGTAAATAAAGTGACCTTGTAAGAAGGTAGGTAGCTTTGCATTTATTGCCCCGATATTAAGTTGAGAATTTCCGACGACAATGTCTGTAAATGTGAATAATGATGTAGATCGACAAAATTATAATATTTTCACGATATAAAAGTGACGCATTGCACTGATTAACTTTAGGTTCATACTTCATACATGTCATTCATTTAAAATCCGTTTGGATGAATTGAATACACATGGAAGAAATAGCACAAAATTCTGTAGCTCATAAGATATGTTATTGAAGAGCCTAAATAAACAGTTCTTCTAATAATCGGTTTGGAAATTGTAACGCACTTCGTCTTAGAACTTAGATGCGTTCGAATAAACTTCAAATGTTTATTTCATAACAGAAGATTCACCCGTTGCTGATACAGTCCTTGTTTTGATATGTAATAGGTAGACAATGTATGGTTATCGTGCATATTATCTACAGTTCCAGAAATGAACACATGTCTATCTGTACATGTCATTGAAGTTAAGAAATTGCGTGTTATTCAATATTCCGTCCATCTTATCTTCCCTTTGAATGTGTTATTGAAATGCTTTGTGTTTTGTTCAGGTCGCTATAACTCTTATCGTTAATACAAATTTTTGAGAGTGTATCCAAAAACAGCAACATAGAGCATGAATGTCGTTTTTTGCAGAAGAAACAAAGGCGACAATTCAGATGGGTTGGTAGGATTACAATTTTTTGTTCTTGTTATTACTCCTGATGTTTCTGCTGTAGTTAGTTACTGTTGTTGTTTTTGTATTTTATATTTTTTGGTTATATTCCCTGTTAAGGTGGTAACGTCAGTTGTAATAGCTTTGGCATATAAATCAATAAAATGATTGTACGCACCTTTCCTGTCTTTGTAGGATAAAAACTGGATGCGTAAAATGTAAACACATACATTTGTGTGTGTATTTGCTAGTATGTATGAATGTACGTTTATAAGTGTTAGTGTAATTGTATGTTTTTAGCTACGTGTGCACTGAAGTGCGTGTAACATTGTAAAGTGTTGAATGGTTGTTATTTGTATGTGCGTGAGTGTGTTTGTGTAAGTTTTTCTAATACAACTAAAAATTCCCTTACAAATAACTTTTCTCTTAACGTTTCTTATCATTTCTATTAGTTGTTGTTATTGTTATTGTTGTTGCTGTAAATATATATTTTTGTTTTTCTAACTTATTTCGTCTATCGTTATTATTGGTTTCTGTTCTGTTTTGCTGAAGCTGCAGGAATAAGTAAAAAATCAAATCAAGTAAAATAGATTTTTGTATGTTGTAATACATACAAACATACAAACAAACATGCTACGGTTATGTATGTGTATTTGTGTGTTAGAGTATTTTCGTTTATAGGTTTTTGGGGTGAGTTTTTATTGTGATAAAAATTTTTCGAATTTTGATTTATACGTGGTCAGAATATGGCTTTATTGGAAATGCATTCCATACCTTGTCATTTCTATTTGTTATTTTCTCCACATTTCTCTTCCTTTCTTCGGTCGTTTATTCATTCTTACTTTTCGGTATTTTTTCTTTATTGTGTTTACCTTTTTGTATTCGGTGGTTGGCGGTATGCAATAAGGGATTTATTTACTGGAGTGGGTCTTAAGTATAGATGTTTCAATTAAATTGGAACAGAAACAATTGTTTGTGTTGTGATCAATTTCGAGTGCTTAAATGTATATGTGTGTGAGTTGACTTTAATCTCATGAAATTGCTTTAAGACAATCAAATGCAGTAAATAATAAATTTGAAATTACAGTTTTGTATGACAGAATTTTATATTTGATTATTGAAAATCTAAAATGAATGAAGAATTATCACAACATCAATTTTTTCGAGAATTATTTTCTTTAAAGTGATTTTCAGAAATGGATCTGTATAAGAGCTACAGCCATTTGTTAACCGATCTTCTTTAACTTTAAGATGTAAATTTATTATAATTTATTTATTTGTGCCACATTTAGTTAAAATATTTCCATATCGACTTAGGAGAACTGCCTCAAATCATGTCAATGTGTCATCAAAGTGTCGTTATTTAATTTTGAAATTAATAGTTTGAAATGTTACACAAATTTACACAAAAGTGTTGGTAAGACCGAAATTTCTAAAAGTTTCTATAAAATTTTGATTCAGTAACAAAGTGTTTTGTGTACAAGAATTATGAACTTCAAATAATAAATACTTATATATTGTCAATAAGTTTAATGAAAGAAAAAAAAACTATTTAAAATACATTTTAAATAAATCACACTTTATGTAGAGTTAAACTATTTTTCTATATCATTTGTTTTATGGGCGCATAGGCTCTTCAAATTGCATAATGTCACTTTTGTCCAAATGGGTAAATATTATTTTTCTTTGAGAGAACTCTGATAGGACAAAAAGTTAATCCAAAACAAAAAAGAATGCTACATTCGACTGTGCCGAATTTTAAATCTTAAATTTAATGTGCATAATATTAATGAAATATATATTGAAAATATATATTTCAATTATTCAAGACGCGAGAATGTTTCGAACAGACAGACTGACAGATTTTGAATTGATGCAAAAATATATACTTTTTTGATTTGAGTTGATTCCTTTTTTGGTGTTTCACAAGGAATGACAAAGTTATTATACCCCCATCACCACTTGTGAAGACGATGGAAAATGTATCAAATCTCCAATGGACAATCATCCAATAGTTCATAAGTTGTAGTTATAACTACTAGAATGTCAAATAAGTTGTGATCTCATTACCTAATTTAACGAGTTTTTTTTTTGTAAATTAATCCTACCATTTTTCAAAAGATTGAACTTAATTATAAAGAACTAAAACTATTCCAGCATTTATACCATTTATATCCTAAATTATTGCATATATAGAGCTAAGGTAGCATCATTTATATATTTTCATATATGTCAATCCCATATCATGATAAAAGTGAAAATGTCACAAAAAAAAAACTTTAAAAAATTAATGTCATTAAAAAATGTTATAAAGTACATATTTGGACCAACAAAAACAAAAAATAATGATAACAAAAAGCTTAAAAATTATCTGTGTAGTTTGTCGGAAAAAAATAATGAAATAGGAAAAAAAGTTTTAGAAAAACATATTAATAACCCAGATACGAGTAACAACTAAAACCAAATTTAAGTAAAATTAAAAAAAAAAATAAATAAATAAAATAAAAGAGAAAACAAGGATCAAAAAAGGTTTAAAGGGACAATTGGGGAGGAAACACACAGTAAAAATAGAAAGATATAGAAATTATGTGAAACATTTTCTTTTTGATGCAAAAACAACAAAATAAAGCAACATAAAGTATCTATGAAATAAGACAAAGAACCCCAAAATAAAACCACACAATGTCGAATTTATTGTAGTAAAGTGAAAGTAAATGAAAAACTTTTCATTTTAACATTCATTTTTTATTTTATATTTTTGTTGAATTTTTTGGAAAACCTTTAAAAAACAGGAACTTAAATAGACATCATAAGGGACACAAACAACAATAAAAGGAACGGCAATAACAACTAAGGCGACAACAGAAGCAGCAGCAGCAATAGCAGTGATAACAACTAAATAACAATAACAACCATTATCATTGTTCTCTTTTTGGGATAAAGAGAAGAAAATGCTGGAAAAATAATGTCATAATGATATTACAACTACTGGAAATACAACTACAACAACTAAAGGAATAAAGGAAAAATTAGGACAATGTAACGCAGCAACGCAAAGTACAACAAAAAAATAATAAAATAAAACCAGTAAACGATGCTACAATCAGCTGAATAGAATCATTAATACGGTGTAAATAAATAGCGGTACAGCATCAATACTGGACAAAGAGTCTAAGTGAGAAAAAAATTGAAAAAGCTTACGAATTATATTAACGAATTTTTTTTTAAATTCGCCAAAAATTTATTTATGAATTGAGATAAAATATATTTTTTATATAGACAGTGTTCATATATCTCTATAAAAATACGCTTACAGATTATCTGTTATAGTTTCAGAGATATTCAAGTATAATTGAATATAATTTGAAATCTAATTAATATTAGAATTTGAAAATTTGCAAGTTCAACATACCCGGGTTGATCAATTTTGGAAAGTCAGCGAGTGCTCCCCTGACCAGATGGTGACTGTATTCCTCCAAATGAACTCGAAAATACCATATCTTTAACGACGTGAAATTTCCTTTCATATCTTTAACGGTTCAAAAGTTAAATATTTATTTCCAAAGTCATCGATCTGGGCACATTTTCCCAATCATATTCACCAAATTAAAATATCTTTGAGCACTGCTCAGTAGAGATCTAGGATTTTTGAAATTGGAATTTTGGTGAAACTGATACATGAGTGCTACAAAAAATGTTGTTACTAATGATGTAAAATTAATTTAACTTAAATATCGTTCAGCAAAATGAAAGCCGAATGCTTTGAATACATCCAAGAAAGTGCACCGCATATGATTATATGGGTTTTTTGCGTACTGGGTTGTTAGAATCAATCCATAATTACATGAAATCTACACAGAAGGTCAATATTCCAATTGGTTGTATTTCATCCAGCAAAACTCGGCCAGATATTAGAAGAACTGTCAATGACTATTTAGAAAACAGTAGATAGACAGACTAATTTGCTCTTAAGAATAAGACCGCAGGAATCAAAAAAAAAAAAAATAGTACCAGAAAAATGTGAAAAAGTAGTGGCTCACGAGGTTAAAATAAAATAAACCAACCTGATTTATAAATTCCTCTACATCTTAATCTCACAATCTGCATCCACTTATTATTACGATAATTTTAAACTTTCCTCGAAGAGCTTCCAGAAGCTAAAAAATAACAAAACATTATTTTTCGTATTTTCATCTAAACTTTACAAATGTATTTATGAATATAAAGCCGACCAATGCAGCTGTAGGGTATGGAAACCCCAAATGAATATACAAGATGAACAGCAAAAACGTTACGATAAAATTCAAGTGGAAAATGTTGTATCTAAATATATGAAATTTTATGTTTCTACAAAAGTTTCATCACTTTATATTAATGTATATGTAGGACGGCATGTGTGTATGTGTTTTCATTACGAAATTGTATTATCGTATACTTGTCGCTGCTAATGCTGGTGATCTATAATTAAAGTAATATTTAAAGGAAATATAAGTAATTCGTAATTTTATATGCAGATGTTTGTGTGAGTAAATGTGTGTTAGTTACTGCGTATATGAAAATTCATTTATCAAATATCCTAGAATTGTATGTGTGTGTGAAAATTATAAACAAACCCAACATATTTAATTCAAATTATTTTGGATTGACGATTCTGAAATTGTTCGGTAACCAAAAATAACGTTTGGTTAGTGTGAATAATATTATGTCATACACATGCACATGTAATTTGAATAAATCGTCTCATGACAACTGGTTTTTACTACCACTACAACTACTATATTTTAATATATTTATAAACAGTAAGAAAATAAGTGATATTAGAGAAACACATATTCCTACACATAATTTGGTCCCTTTTTCTTCTAAAAGAGAGAGAGAGAGATCTCTTAGCTTCCAAAAATCATGCAAAAATTTTTGATAATGTATAAAACCAGGTCAGTAGTGCATATTTGGGTTTAATTCATTTATTTATTGTAATTTAATTTTTATTTTATTATCCTGCACACACACGTTTTATAGCCGAGCATCATATCGCATTTCTCCTGTTTGCAAGTCAACTTGTGGATAAGGGATGCTAATGATGATGTATCATTTATGAGTTGCCAGAAGTGAAAATATAACGATTAAAATATTAAATAATTAAATGATAAAAAAGAATTTTAATAACAAAATTTATTTATGTTTTCATTATAAATAAAAGTTTTGAAAATTTTCGGAATATTTCGAGTTTTAGATATTTTCCACCACCATTTATCAAATATAAAAATAAGTAATACATACACTTATACACTTATAAATTCATACACCAATATGTACTTACGCCCAAAAAACCTGTTTTACTCTGAAAACACATTAAATTCAATAGAGTCGAATAACAAATCCTAATATGTTCAATCACTTCTTTGCCACTTTATCGTCACAAAGTGCATCAAAAGTTGACAGTGAAGAATTTGTGTATATTGAAGAGATTATGTAAAAGCATACGTTACTCCTACATCAAGCCCATGTTGAAATGACTAATCAGAAGTTTAGTATAATGAATAATGGTGCCTCACTCTAGACAGTCGGATGACTAAATCGGGACAGTCACCAAAAACTGAAAGGTACGTAAATACATTTTAGATATTGGATTTCAGTTGTAATTATAGGACCTATAAAATTCTTTTGGAATTTATTATACTATTAGGCTAAATTTCAATACGCTTACATTATTCGACCGACATAGTTTTCCATGAACATTGCTAATTTATTTAGTCTAGTTTGATTCTTAGGATCTGCACCAATGTCTAAAAAGTTTAATATTTTTGCTCACATTCAAAAGGGGAAGAATCATTTAAGAGTGCAATAGTCGGTAAATGCCAACAGATAAATTATGAACTTATAGAATTTATCTGGAAAGTATCGGAAGCTATAGGACAATATGGACCTATTTGTTTTAAATTTCGGTACTATATTTGCATTTATGGACCAAAATAAAGAATTAAGTTGTGCAAAACATTGAGGAATTATGCTCAAAATATTACAAGACGTAATAATATTTAAGATGTTAAGCGGCGCGTAATTGGTGTCCATGCAAAGAGGTTATTCCAATTCCGATTCCCAAGAATTAAAGAATATTTATTTTTGTATATTACGACGATAAAATATCAGGTATTCTCTACAATTACTTCCATTCCTTCTTCCCTTATGTCCTATTATTTCTATAAGTAGAAACTTTGCTGCTATTAGTTAGCCCAGTTCTTCAAAAGTTTATCTACTACAAAAGAAAAGCTTTACTTTATGGACCTTAAATCCCTTTATTGTTTTAATATGAATGAGTTTTCCGATGTCCTATAATACCGATTTACAGGAGATTTGTTTCCAAGTCAACTTTACGTTAATTTTTAATAAATTTTGTTTCCAACAATATTTGCAATATTGACATTTGTGATGATATAAGTTATTTCAATTTTATACATCAATAATATAAATAAATAAATAAATAAATTCTTGTGGTCAATATACTTCTTACAAATAATTATACAAATATAATAGTTTTTTTATATTCTTTACCTCCGATGGTGTCCAATGAATGTACTTTATTGTTCGAAACCTAAGCAACTTTTCACCACTAATTATTCATTGTCTTTTATGTGCTTTTAAATAGATCAATTAAAAATGTACTCCACCACCACAAGTGGTGAAGACGATATATTAAATGTGTCATTCCGTGCGTTATACTAAGAAGGAATGAAAATCTAAGTCGTTTTAGCTATGTCCATCTGTGTTTCCATCTATCTGAAGTTTTTGGCACACTCACATCCACAAAAAAAATGATAAAGCTTGTGAAGATTCCTATTTAAAACCAGCAAAATCGGTTCAGTATTGTAGTCGATATAGAGCGATATCTGATGCAACGATTAAACAAACTTTTTACTACAATAAAAACATTTGTTATTGGAATAACAATATTTTTTGTGGTGATAACAATAACTATTGTTATTAATGCAAAATCGTAAAGCTAATAAACAAATATTTTAGTTACGGCAACAATATATAATAACAATAGTATGAATCTTCTTGTTTATGGTTACTGCAAACATATTTTTCTCTGCGTGCCGATATATGCTACGATTTCATATAAATAATATGTTTATATTCCTTATAATCTTTACTCAGTTCAATATCTTTTGCAATTACACTTTGTACAAAAATAACACCATCTTTTATATCGTCCCTATCATGTGATTCAATTTGCACATACAAAAACTTTTCCAAATTATAGGGAAGACCCAAAGTGATTAATTCATCCAGTTGGTGATAACCGAAAGGTTCAAAATGAAATCGATTTCTATAATCTTGACACTTTTTATAAATATCAAAATATTGGGCAATTACAGTTTTTTCTCCCCCATGTGATTCTTTTAAGTAACAATTCAGTACTTGAGAGGCTGGAATTGAAATTGCTGTATCCCTAAAATTCATAAAGAAGATATTTTGAATATCTCTTTTTGGCAATTTATCTAGTGGATTAAAGCAATGTGAGATGTTTTGAGCTAAAAATAAAGGAACATGTTATGTAATTGATAGATATTTGATTATGATGATTATATATACCTGATAATTCCAATAAATTTTGAATTATTATTATGATTGTTACCAATAAATCGTAATAAAAATTCATTTTATATTATTCGAACGTATACACTGAGTAATAGTAATGGAACTAATGAATTTGTTAATACACTTTGCACTCATTGCAAGTATTCATTTAGTTTCTTGTACAAAAGAATAAATCATTTATTAATTATGAAATTCTAAAATTAAATAGTGGACTTTAATAATAAATAATACAAATATACACAAAGAAAAAGTCAATGTAATTAATTAAATATAATAATTTAACTTTTTTCAGTTATAATTTTACTTTATAGTTAAAAAAAAATTATTTAACATTGTTTCACAGTAAATACGTTTTTTTTTGAGAACATTCTTGAAATTCTGTTACTTAAAAGTAATTTAAAAAAAACTGTCGTTGTATAATTTTATATATAAATATCGAAAGTTTAAAAAAATTAAAAAATTTAATTTTAACTAAATGAAGAAATGTTATTCAATCTCATATCAACTATGTTCAACGTTGATTTTTCTTCATGTTTTTTTTTTAGTGTAAATATATAGTAACTGGTATTTTATATTAAAATTCTGCAAATAATTATTAATGAATTGTTTATATAAAATTTTTTAGTAGAAAAGAAAGAAATTGAGATAAAAAAGTTGTCAGAATAGAAAATTCACTCCATCTGGCATTTATACATCAGTTGTAATTTATAATTATATATCTAATTATAGATATTCTATATTCCTATATAAATTTATATATGCCTAAAGGTATGCTTTATTGTTCATTTGAATGTATATTTAAATCATATTCGGAATCGATTACATGGTCATCGGAAAATCCAATATAATGATATGGACCAAAGTATAAACATTTTACTTTTTGAAATATAAATAACTTGTATGTGCAAATCAATTTCCATAGTAGGGTCGATGTTAAAAATCGAGTATTTTTGTAAAGATCCATTTCTAAAGCTTTAAATTGATAATAATTACGAAGATTTTTAATATATTTTTATTATCATGAGTCTAGACAGGTAGCGTCCATACAAATAATATATTAATTGATAAACAACTAAAGCACTATTTAAGCGAGAGCTTTAAATTGAATCCCAATCACTTTCTCAAGGAACTGTTTTACTGAAAAAAATAAAGAGCGAATAAAAATAAAGGAATGGAAGCATGAAATTGAAGGAAAATTTTAAATTTTTCATCCCAATAACATCTTCAAGTAAAAGTTTTACTGGACAAAATATAAGACGAATAGGATCAGGCAGGGGAAAGGCATCACCCTTACAAAACTGTATTTCTTAAGAAACTTTTTTACTGGACAAAATATATGTCGGCGGATATGTAGCCTAAATACAAATTTTAATTATATATTATCTGTGGAACTCTTATAGCGAGATTTAAAATATTCAGTCCAAAGCTGCAGTGGAATGAAATATAAGATCACTTTCTTAAATGACAGGTGACGAACAAAAAGCGATTACAACTAGAATTTTTAATGTTATTTCCAATTATTAATTTTCGAATATTTAAAGGATTATTTAACCTCAAGGTCAAGGGAGGAGATGTACACCCTATTCAAACAAATATCAGTAATCGAATATCTGAAGAACTTTTATAGCGAAACTATTCGAATTTGGCAAAATCTTCGTTGCATGAAATATTTTTTAAAACACATCGTGATTTATGAGATTTCTTTCTTAGCGAGAATTCGGTCCCAAATTTATTTTTTAATACACATCGATTTGTGATTTGTGCTTGGTCGGTCGTCGGTGAGCCGACCGGCATTTAATTCTGATGAAAAGTTACTTTCATGTTTGTTGATCTGCATTTTCATGAATTTATGTAAAATATTCTTTTAATTTCAATCATATTAATCATCATAATTATAGTCAGTTTACATTTCCTTTGACATTTTCATTTAATATGACAAAGAAAATATATAAAATTATTTGACGAAAAAAATAGTTAAATTGACAAACATTTTATTCAAATGAACTACATTTTAGTATGTAGAATTTAATAAATTTGTGTGTTATTTTTCTTACATTGATTTACTGCCTTTTTACTAAATATCTGTTTATATAACTTATTTTTCTTTAATATTTTAACGAAATTTTATTCAGTTTAACATCTTTTACGAAATTTTTTTATTATTTTTTTAGTATATTTGAAGAAAATTCTTTAATTTGAAGAAAAACTATTTAGAATAAAAATCTGTTTATTTAATTGCTTTTTTCGTTAACACAACAATTTTTCGTTAATATTACCTACGGCATTTGGTTCAGTGTATATTGTTGAAGCACTTTAGGAATAATGATTTTGTGTTCAAGTAACAAATTAAACATTATTTTAATTAACCTAAAAGAACTTTTATTACTGACCAGGAATAAATTCAATTTGAAATTTTGTGTTCAAACTGAGAAATTATGAAAAATTAACAGTTAACAGAGAGTAGTGGAAAAGCAAAGGAAAATAAAAAATTTCGAAAATTATAAAATTTAACCAGTAGATTTAAAGACAAATTGCCTGATTCGCAATATTAGATTTCAAATTCTACTTTTTCAGCTGCATCCTAAAACGACTGAGTCCTGAGCAGTTTAAGCAGAAATATAAAATTAAAATATCAATATTAATTATTCCATAATTATATTTATTAGAGATCACTAGATATTATTTCTTAATAAATAACCTAAATTTAGATCTAGAAACGATATAACATTTTTTGGTTTATATTTTATTAAAATATTATATTTATACTCTTTATATTCTTTACTTAATTCCACATCATTTCCCAAAATTTTCTCCACATAAATTAAACCTTTCTTCATCTCTTCCTTATTACCCGTAACGATTTTCTCCTTTAAATACTTTTCTAAATTATGGGGAAGTCCTAATTCACTGAGTTCCTCCAATTGATGATCACCAAAAGGTTCTTTATTTAGATTATTCTTAAAGAAATCACACTTTTTATAAACATCAAAATATTGTGCTGTTACAGATTTATCTCCCGGATGAGATTCCCTTAGAAAACATTCCAGTATATCAGTAGCCGGATGAGTAAAAGCGGTGTCTGCAAAACTCATAAAATAAATATTTTGAACCTCTGTTTTTGGCAATTTATCTAGAACATCAAAACAATGTTTTAGATTTTGGGCTGAAATCGATATAAAGTATTTAAGATTGGAAATAAATATCTCTTGATCATTTGTCACCTGTTAATGTAGATAATAATTGAATTATTACAATAATCGAGGAAAATACAAAACTGTAAATATTCATTTTTACAAATTACACTCAAGTTGAAATTGTTTTGTAGTTATGAAACGATAAAAATGAACTAAAAGTAATTTCAGTACTTTAAGTGGTTTGTATAATATAAACCGGTCATACGTCTATTAGTCATTGCTCGGAGAAACCGATCAAAATATAAAATTGTAAATTACATTTTTACACACTCCAGCACTACAAGTAGCATAAAGGGTGTATTAACATTATCATTCCGTGTGTAATGCAAAGAAAAAGGTCAGTAAAGTTTTACTTTACTTCTATATTAATTTCACCTGCTTACATTTTAGCGTTGTATAGAAATGATAAAATTAATAGTCAGTTTCCTATTGAAACCAGAAAAATCTGTTAAATATATTACTATATATAGACCGATATCTCAGGCAAACAAAGAATTTTAAATTATTAATGGAAATATTATAATAACAGTTTGTCATATTAATAAGTAATATGCACTTCATTACCATTATAAAAATTTCCTAAAATCGGTTCAATTGAAAAAAGTTATAGTCGAAAATATTACTAATTTTATAAATCATTAAATGTTCCTGTTCCTTAAATTTAAGAACAACTTTTATATATTGTATACGTTTGTGAACGTATGTATGAGTGTCTGTGTACGAAACATAACGTACTAACTTAAAACGCAATTGTAGTAAAGGGTTTTGAAGATTCGGCTCTACTCGGCTAATAGAACATTCTGACTTGTTATTTTTCCAAATTACAGAAACTAATTTCAGAGACATTTTAATTATAAAACAATAAAATTAAATCAATTAAGAGTGATGAAATTAATGATTAAGATTTTTTTTAGATTTCGGATGTATTTTTGTATACAAAAAAAAAAAAATTTACGTTTCGGTTCTTAACTCTATTAAAGTGAAAGTGAATATATTAAGAACATTATAAACTCTAAAGTTGAAGTCAACTGTCCATTGAAATTGTTCATTCAGATCAAAGTGAAACTGGAGATCACATTACAGGTCAGATCTTTTTTAAATCGGCTTCGCAATTAAAAAAATAAATAAAAAATTTGCAATAAGAAGTGTGATCGAAAAATGTTTTTGTTTTTAAAACTTTTAAATCATGTGTTATTTGTTTTTTTTTGTTAATCAAGTTTTCTTTGAAAAACATGTCATTTATTATGTTAATGTCAAACAAATAAATAAATGTTAATCTGATTGTGCAAAAAAGATGCGTACTGAAATTATAAATAGTGTCAACAAAACCCATCGTGATCCTATAGAAAGTTTGCCAAGCTTCAAAGATCAAACTGTTTTGCATCTTATTAAACAGTACTGGGAGATCATGTCCGTAAATAGAAAATCTGAATCAGGTAGAAACAATGATCCACATAATGTTTCTATAGCAAAAAATAGAAAGCATTATCAAAAGGGCTTCCAACACATCCGGTCGGAAAGCAGTCTGGTTAACTTAGTGCTCGTATTTGTACGAAAAGTTAAAGGTAATACAGGTTTAAATAAATACAAGGTTCAAAAATTCTTGACATGAATTGTTCTAAAAATTTGGAGGCCAAAAACAGAGCATGGAAATTGAGGTCAAGTTTTCTAAAAAAAATCCTTGCTGCATTGTGGATGACGAAATGTATGTTCTGGAACATTTTTCACAACTTCCTGTTTTATGTTCTGAAGCTCGAGAGCTTTAGGAATACTTACAAAAAGAAAATGCTTCCATTCTTAAGAATTCGAAATATGTCCACTTTTTTGGCCTGATTTGGTATCCTGTCATTGTGGAAACAAGCCCTTGAGTGATACAAGAATAATAGAGACAAATCCTCCAAACTGACAACATTTTTCGATTTCTGCTTATATTTATGTTAATTAAAATAAAAAAAACCAGCCAACATGTAAGATAGCAAAACAATGGATATCGGTAAATATCGAACATTTATTCCAAATAGAATGGTATGAGCCAATCTTCTTGGATTTCAACAGCAATATACTCGAAAGCACTTCCTATCGATTGATATACATATCATATATGTTAGGCATAGGTCGGTTTCTTAAACTTGAATTCATCCAGACGGATGGACTTGACTCAATCAATTTCCTTATTTCAACTGATTCAAAACATATAGAATTTTGCGGATCTTAGAATGAAATTATGAAGACAACTATCAGAATGGCAAATTTAATATACCATTCTACAGGCCCGGTAGAAAATTTATCTGAAATATTAAAATTTTAAACTGATATCTCAAAAATTGCGAACAGAAATGTATAGATAACTAAATAAACGGATGGACATAAATTAATAGTAGATACTAAGTCGATCTTTATATTTGAAAATGGTTGTAGCACTATTGATTTCCGCCCGTTAGTGTAGTTTCCGATATTGAATAAGAATAAGCAGATTTTTAACACTCTCTTAATGCAACGCAAAAAATGTTTGGGTATCTATATCCTTGTATTAAAGGTTACACGGTATTTTATGATCTTTAGATTAAAAAAATGCAAAATTATAAAATTATATACAATAAAATCAGAGTTAACTTTATTTAGTTCAATTTCAATTCAAACTGGGGAAGAAAAAAATTTGTATGATTATTTGAAATTGTGACATAGAAAATTTAAAATTTCACCCCGAGCGAAATTTGTTCTTCTCATCCGATTTAACAAACTGTTATTTTCCTCAAATCATTTGTGTACATTTTTTTGCTACTGATAATTTCTAAGAATCTGATAATCCTTATTTTCTATAAAATAAATTTATACTCATTAATAAAAGTTTTACAATTACAAAGGATTGTGGTTGTAGTGGTAACAAATAGTTGAAGTTATGGTAGTTCGTTAAATACTCAAGCTTTCTCTTGCCAGCGATGTATAAAAAAGTAAATGTTATATGTATTTTATATGTGCGTATATAATCTGCATTACATTTGTGTTAGTGTGTATGTATGTTGATATTTGTGATTACCGTTATTTGAAAAACAAAACAACTTCAAAAACTATTCCGGTAAAAATACACATACATACATACATACATACATACATACATACATACATACATACATACATACATACATACATACATACATACTTTTATGAGTATTGTACAATATACATATTTATATTAATTAATTAGGGCAATGAAACAAAAAAACAAAAAAAACAAAAGAAAAACAAAAACAAAAAGAAACTGAATTTTATGAATTTGGGTAAATAGAGTGAATATTCACAAGTGCGATACTGAAGGAGGTGAAAGTTGTGAATGTAGTTGTTTGTTTGGTGGTGGATTTGACAAATAATAATAAAATCTTTAATGTTTTCTATATTTTCCAAATGATTTTCATTTATTTCTTTTGATTGTGATGCCACTAAATTCTCTTGATTTGAAAACATCTTTTTTGTTATTTAATTAATTCATGTATGACATGACACACACACACGCACACGAATAATACAAGGCCACTTTTGAATTTTATTACTCTAGTTATGTTAGTACACATTGACACTTATGTACGTGTATTAGTGTGTATTTTGAATTCATAGAAACAATCTAAAATTACAATTCTTTTCCAGTTACGCTTTTCATTCTCCCTGCAGATTAAAAGAAAAGTTGAATAGTGAAACTTCTTATTATTTTATTCATCCTACAATATTTTAATTAATTAGAAATTTTCAGTTGCAGATACACAAACTTGCACCTTTAAGAATCCATGAAATGAAAAGAAGGAGATTCAGAAATTTCAGAAATTATTGAATATTTTTATTTAAACTTCTCAATTTTTAACCTTTAATACGTAGAATACACAAATAAGATTCCTTATAACATTGTTACTTCAAGAATCTGAATTACGTATAATATTAACAGAATTGCGTGCAACGATCTGCCCGCAAGTCATATCTAAAGTTTTTCAAAGTTTTATTATTTTTTTATTAAGTTCTCAAATCAATAAGACGGAATCAACTTTAATTTAATTATGTTTAATGTGAAACAGGTGATTTAAAAAAACTTAGTCCAACAAAATGTTGGCCAAGCGTTCAGAGGTTGAACAGTACCGGAAGAACTTTTGATTGAAAACCTGTTTTCAATCATGTTTCTAAAACCAAAAAGATAGAAACCATTTTCAAAAGAGTTCTCAAACAGCCAATTTTAAAAGGGGTATTAGATTATTGTTAAAAGAGAATGGAAGAGCACAAGAAGGTGGCCAAAAGTGTGGTAAATTTAAAAAGGAGTTTTTTTTATTTGATCGAGCTTAGTAACAGAAAGCACTTTAAAAACGTTAGTGGAGGAGTTTCCGAAAAAGATTCAAAATTTCATAACTTGTGTTTAAAACTATATATATTTTTTTGTAAATTGTAAAAATAATTTCAATCAAATTAAAAAATTAAAATTTAAGTTTAGAGATTTCGTTTTTATTAACATATATGTATGTTCAGAATTTTTTGTTCTCACTGCTTATATATGGGTAGAATCGGATTTTAGAACATAATAGTATAAAAAATTAAATAATTCGATATTTTCGACTAAAAGTATTAGTATTAAAATTTTTCATATAAATATGGTTCAAGAATTTTGAAGAGACATTATAGAAAATAAAACATGTTTAAAATAAAAATTTATTAACAAACCACTCCTTTGAATAAAAGGGATCATGCAGTTTGCGAAAATGCAAAATTTATTTTATACTCCAAATTTTATACCCCAAAACAAAGCCATTTTAATCCATAGAACCGACATTTTAAATCTGATCACAACAATTTTCATATCTTTATTAAAAATTTAATCACAGCTCAAGTTTAGTATTTGTTTATTTTTGAGTCTGATATAAATTTATTGTATTCGAGTGATTTTCCTTTAACAGCTCATCAAAAGTTACAAATTTATTTTCAAATGAATATTGGAAATTTTAAATGTCAAAGACATAATAGTGTATCTGACAGATTGTTATATAAATTAAATATATTTCCTACTTTTAATAAATTTAAATATAATTTTTTTTACTGATATCTTCACTTTCATGTACTTAAAAATCCCATAATAGACTCTATTGAAAAGTAATAGAAATTATTTTCAACAATTTACTTCATTTTCAAAATACTTACACATAAATTCACTTTTTTGTGTTTCACTTTTGACATTTAAACCTAAAAAACCAATTTAGTTGCAAAAAAAAAAAAAACACTTAAAAAACATTTTAGGAAACGAAATGAAAACTTAAACAAAATTATAAACATCAACCTATTTACTACAACTATGTACTATATAATACATAGAACATAAATGTACATACATATACACGCATATAAATAGATACATAAACATATTAACAAAATAATGATGTTAATGATGATGATAATTTTGTAGTTGTTAATAATGATGTTAAGACGGTTTCACTTGTGAGTAATACAACTACACTATCAAAATTCGGATACTAAACACTACAATGCCCCCAACTGATAAAAACAAATTAAATTCCTTTTTCAAAAATAACCCATACCAATGCAGAATTGAATAAAACACATACACACACAACTACCTACAGCAACACATAAACTCGCACATTTAGAAATTTGACATTATTTGAAAAAAGTTAGAACTGAAAAACTGACAAAACTCTTGCTAAATTTAGATTGATGTCGGTATGAGTGTGTGCAGCAAATTGTACAGAAATGGAAATGTATTTAATCTTTTTTATTCTAAAGTTTTAAATACGCTGAGGATGATGTTAAGACAAAAATGAAAGTACATCATCACAATGCCGTTTGTGATGATGTACTTTTTACTAAACTCCTGTCGGGAACATTTTTTAATTTTCATTGGTTTTTAAAATTCTTCTTAAAAGTCTGATTTTAAATGAATTTGCAGCATTTGTCAATATACTTTTAATGATTATTATTTATTTTTTTTGTTAAAGTCGGTGCGATCTATTTGGTTGGTTTAATTCCGCTATAGTGGTCCAGTTTATTTGAGATCAAAACAAAATATTTCGAAACGTTTAAAAGCAAAATTTTGATGAAAAATTATCATTGAGATTCCTTCAATATTTTTTTGAGGTAAATGTATGGTGTATATAGAAGAGAGAGGGGAAAGAGTATTACAACGAGAGTATAAAATTTTATACCTGTAATTTTCCATGTAACTGATTTACAGAGAGAAAAAAGATATCGCCGCGTTAAACTAAAAGTCTAACATATGGGAGCAATAACGAAATATGGACCGATATTGGTCAGATTAATAACATATATTAATAACAGTTTAGAATAAAAATAATTCTTGCAAATTTCAATACACTTTTCGTTTAATTAAGAGTTTTACAAGTTCAAACCCGTGTTCCGGGAAGGGACGTTGTATGGGAGCAATAGCAAAATATCGACCGCGATTGATCAAATTAATTATGTGGGGTCTAATATGGGCGCTATAGCACAATATGGACTGAGACTGTTCAAATCAACAATATATATTTAATATAGAGAAATAATTGTGCCGAATTTCAATGGAATTGGTCTTTATTAAAATCTTTTATAAGCTTAAATACGTTTTCCGGAAGGAGGCGTCATATGGGAGCTATATCAAACTATGGACAGCTTGTTCTAATTAATAACGTCTATTCATGAAAATTAGAAAATTGTGTCGAATGTTATTACAATTTGTTCTTATTTAACAGTTTTATAAGCTAAAACCCGATTTTTCGTAAAGATGAATTATATGGAAGCTAAAGGAAAATATGGAAAATATATTTTTTGTATTTTTTGTATTTTTGTTATCTTTTGTTGGAAAAATAAGAAAAGATTCTTTTCGAAATTTTGAGGTAATCACAGATATCGGTGTATAAATTTTTTTGCTGATTAACTGATATAGCTGATTTTAAGTAGCATATTTTATAAGCTCAAAACTCTTTTCCGGGAAGGGTTCTTATATGGGAGCTACTTTAATTATAGTTAGAAATATCACTCTGTCCCGTTTTCCGGGAAAGCGCGTTATAAAGGAGTCATAGAAAAATATGGACCGACATATCTTCAGAACAGTTAGGAAAATAATTGTGTAGAATTTCAGTAGAATTGGTCTTTATTTACCAGTTCTATAAGCTGAAAACTGTTTTCGGTGAGGGCCTGATATGGGAGCTACATCAAAATATGGACTGAGATTGTTCTCATTGATAATATACATTAAAATAGTTAGAAAAATCATTATTCCGAATTGTTATATATTAGCTTAAACCCGTTTTCGGGAAGGGACGTTGGGAGATATATCAAAATATTGACCCATGTTAATAATATTTATATCATATATTTAGAATAATTAGAAAATTAATAGCGACAAATTTCGATCTATAATATTTCAATAACATTCCGGGAAGGGGCCTAATATGGGAGCTGGATCAAATAATGACTCCAGAAAAATATGGCTTCTTTGGATTTAAAAGTGTATCAAAATAAGTTTATGTGACAAATTTTAGTAAATGAGAATGTTTCCAACAGACAGATAGACGGAAATATGGACATAGCTAAATCGTCTCAGATATTGATTTGATGCAGTAATAGATATACATTTAAGGGTCTGAGATGATTCCTACTTGGCGTTACACACGGAATGACAAAGTTAATATTCCTTCATCACCACTTTTGGTGGTGGAGTGGTATAAATATAGTAGACTGGATACAACCTTAAAACTGATTTGAAAATGAAAAATATTTGAGACCAATGGGAAATAGAGACAATACAGGCAAAAGTAGTTAAATACGTTATTTATATCTTTGCTTCAGTAGCGAAAATTTGGTTAATATACATTTAGGTGTACAGAATCATGCAAAGATTACCTTTTGATTATTGGAAACGTGAAAACTTGGTGAAAATGTGAATCTGGAAATGCTTACACAGTTCATTTTGCAGAAATTGTATTGATGTGCAAAAGTGCCTTCAACCTCTACATATCATGCCAAACAATTGATCATCTCATGATAATCATAGTATCATCATCAATACGTCTTTCGGTTAGTATATCCCTCATTATATACCGAGTGTTCTTGATATAAATATTTTTTCGCTATTTAATAAATAGATTTATAGTCCTGTTGCAATGTTCATATTGTTTTTATATGCTTTAAACATACACACATACATTTATTTAGACGCACTACGCAATGCGCAAAAACAAAAATGAGTTTTTTGTTCGGAAAAACTACAACATTTTTATGGCTGTGCAACATTCAACAAAGTAAAAACAACAACAACAAAAACAATATACTAATAGCAAAGTTAACAACCAGTCATCCATCCATCCCCATCCAACCAAAAAAAAAGAAAGAAAGAAAAACAGCCTGCTGCCATTATGCCATTCAATGTTATTTTTATTTCAACGTGTCGTCTCCTCCAACCAAACTTATCACCCACACACTCATACACACATACAAATATACACACACTATACCCAAAGGGAATCTAAAAAACAGTAACAACCATACACAACAAACAAATTTTTGACAACAAGACAACAACATACAACAAAAAATTGCAAAATAAAAGAATGAAAAAAAAACGCACAAAAGGAAACAGCAGTAATAGCATCGACAGAAGCAGCAAATAAAACAAACCAAACCAGCAGCATGAAAGTTGCCTACACATTCTCACTAACATTCACATCATTGGAGTGGGATGGAAGAGTGCACGCACAGAAAAAGCAGGAGCAAAAAACAAATACTCATGATTTTGGTATGAACTGTATACTTGGAGTACATTTGTACCCATTCATCTTACATAATAAAATGTCATGGTTTCTTAGGGAATTAGTGGGGATATGAATTCTGTACATTTAGACCGAAAGGGAACAGGAAGAAATAAATGTAACAAAATATGTATAAGAAACACATTGTGAGCCTCAACAACAACGCCTACCTAAAAATGTATAAGAACTTCCCATCCATCCCTCCCAAAACAGAACTTATAAATCCAATATTTTTTATACGAGTCTCTTGCATTAAACGTAATACAAACGTTGACTGAAACCAAAATTATTATTATCATCATTATCGTCGTCGTAGTTGTTTTTGTTGTCACCATTAACATTGAAAATTTTATAAACTGACTCACGCAACATACAATAGTAAAAACGCAACCGATCCATTAAAATCTACAATCTTCTTCATCTTTGCCGTCTCTCACTGTCTGCACGATGATGATGAAGAAGGAAATTTTGCAATCAAGTTTACAAAGTAAATTCGACTGGTCTTCGTTCCGTTCTGTCAAACAGTCACTCAGTTCTTATGTTTGTCTTTTCGTTCGTCCGCCTGCCTTTAAGTTGATAGTACATGAGTCTAATATTATTCTCGCTGCTGCTGTTCTTGTTGTTCTTATCATCCCCTATGGCAAAAATAAAATGTGCTTTGCATTTCTTTATCAGCTTTTCCTCGATTTTTGTTGCCTCTAAACAACTCATACCACCCGTTACTAGTGACTTTTTTGGGCCACCATTACTTTTATGTGTATTTAATTTCGTATCGTATTTATAATACTTTCTGGCAATGGCCGAAAGAAGTGCGTTCTTAAACGTCCTTGATTCTTGCATTACAGCTGCGTTAAAATCCCATTCACACACACACATGCAAACTCTTACTACTAATTTTTGTTACTCAGAGAAAAGCTTTGAGTATTTGTAATGCAAAAAAATATAACGAAAAGCTTTTTGTGAGAAATAGGATACGGAAAGAGAAAAGTGGAGACAAGTAAAAGAGTGTGAGTGAGTGTTACTGAATAATCGTATTTTATTTGACTTACATATATACAAATAGTGCGTGAGTATGCACACAAAGAAACAGTGTATTTTTCATTTTTATGTTTCATAAGAAATCTCCACTCTAAAACTATTTCAGAAAAAAGGTTGCCATAAGTCAGTTCGCCAATAAGTATCACACAAATATGTTTTAAGACAAATCTCAAAAAGCTTTGAAGAACCGGCAACTAGAGTATCCCTCTGATACGGAACCAAAACCTTCTTCAAGGAAATACGTGCGAATAGGGAGGCCATAAACTTCTTTTAACGCAGCAGGAACGAAGCTTCTACAGTAGCCGAAAACAATATTCCTGTGGAAAAACGAAACAGTTGCCTGAATTTCAAAGATACTTTAGGGAGTTTCAGAGTGAGGTAAGTATATTGGAGTTGAACAAAAGTTAGCTCTAATCTTCAGGTACACTTAAAACTCATTGGTGCAGCCGATGGCAGTGAATGCGAGACATGTAAGGTGGACAATGAAATAACGGAACACTTTCTTTGTCCTTGCCCAGTCCTCACAACTCCGAGAACGAGATTTTATTGAGAGTGAATTTTCTTCCTTACACGGGTATAGAACACATTTCCAGACCGGGAGCGCACAACAAGCCGAAAAGCGATTAGCCGCTTTGAGACATTTTTATGGGATTTTACTCCTCTCTTCAACTTAACCTAACCTTATTGACATAGTAATATCTTTTTCCAAATCTTCAATTAATTGCATGTTTGATATAGTTTTTCCAGTTCTATCGCTTATTTTCTGAGTCCATGTAAGCGTGACTCTTTACTTATAAGTAATGTGGATTACATTAACATTTAAGGGAATTCTTATTAAACCATATATTTTATACTGAATTTATACCGAAATGCTTCTTTCAGAATTAAATATGATAAATTATTAAAGGAACGTTGAGTGTTAGAACATGTTTTAATACTGATTTAACATTGTAAAATGTTAATTTTCTACATAATAAATCATTATTTTATTAGCTGTATTCACATTAGTATTAATAGATTTTACATTGCCTTTGTGAGCACATTTTTATAAAAAAGTTAAAATTTAATTTCCACAATTTATGTGGCAACACTGTACATTGTAAACATTCAACGATAAAAATAAAAACAAAACAAAATCAAAAAACCGGAAGCCTAAACACAAGGAAGTACAAGCGCGTGTACAAATAAATAAAAATCAAATAATAAAATTGCGACTGAATATTTGATAAGAGAGTGAATAATGCAAAAGAAATAAAATAAATTAAATGTAACACGAATAAACGAGTATTGAGTTTCTTTCAGGGCTTGGCGCCCAATAAGCAACGACGTAAACATTTTCTAATGAAAAGGATAATGAGATTTCACTTAACAGTGCGTCATAAGGAAAAGTGAAAGTGGAAGTGAGTCTACATAGTAAGAAAACTTTTAATACAATGGATGATGAGAAAATAACAGAGAGCAATTTGTATGACGCAATTTTGAAGCAGGCGCATTGCTGTTGAAATGAAGCGGCATATTAATGACACTGCAATGTTGAAATGTAGTTAAACTACATAGAAAGGAAGGGTTATACAAATGGCGGTAATGTAAATATTTATTATTAAAATTTTGAGAAAAAGCTTTTGTTCTCTCTCTCTCTTATCTCTCTCATTTTCTCTATTGATACTTCTCCTATGAGTTTGAATAGTGAAATTGCAGTGAGTCAGATGTACGAAGAATTCTCGTTCTCTGAAATGTTTTTATTACAATTTCATAAAATTAAAATAAAGCTTTTTCTCATAGATTTTATGGCTCAAATGTCCTTGGCAAAATATCAAGCTGAAGGATATTTTATTATTTTTATGCAGCTGCGCAGCAAACGTCATTCTAATCGTTACAACAAATGTGTGTTAGTATGAGAAATGTTGTGCACAATTGCCAGTTCCTTTTTAAGTCTTCTTATTCTATTTTGTTTGTTTTGTTTTGTTTTCCAAAAAATCATCTTGATATTTTCTTAAAGCCCTTATCGTTGTCGTTATTGTATGTTGTTGCTGCTACTTCTTGAAAATGTTATATTTTCATAAAATAAAATATTATTGCAACACTTTTACTCCAACCCTCTCTCTCTCTCTCTTTCGCAGTCTTTCCCGAACAAAGTTGTTTAACCTCAACTAACAACGTTACAATCAAATTTACAAACATGCAATTTAATATGCGCGCTGTTTGTATTTCTATTTGTAAGGGTATTTGTTTGTATATATAAGTGTATGCGTGTATATTCAATATATGTATTTGTGTATAATATATTTTATAGTAAATACATATAGAATAAATAAAATGTTGAAAGTGAAAGTTTATTTTTAATATTATACAATTTATGTATGTATGTATGTATGTATGTATGTATGTATGTATGTATGTATGTATGTATGTATGTATGTATGTATGTATGTGTGTGCATGTAGATATATACTGTATACATACATAAAATTTTTCAATGTCTTCAAGGAAACGACATAATTTTTCTCAACTTTCTTTCTTTTTCTATTTTCACGGTCCTCTATTTTATGTCTTAGAATATATAAGGGAAGCAACAGAAGATGAGTGGAATACAAAATCTATTGCAAGTTTGTAGGTTCCATTGGAATAAATAATTTTTATGTGAAGTTCTTCCTTTTTTTTGCCAATTTAGCATATATTTCTGAATAGTCGGCTTATGTACAAGTATATGATTTCAGTTCACTAGTACATATATATTTGATATGAAGTTATATACCTATAAAAATAGTTTAAAGCATATTTTAGTTTAACTTTACATTAAATACATATTTTCAAAAGATTAAAAAAAAAAACTACGACATCTTGCATTATTCAAAATGGAATTACAACATTTATCAAATCTTGAATTTAATTTGTATTAAATATCTGATTGTTAAGTTTCAGGATTTACAATTTGCTTCAATTAATTACTGCTTAAACCCAGATCTTGTAAAAGGCCTTATAAAACAGACATGAAAGTTAAAGTCAATAAAGTAATAGTACATATTTTTGGAATAGAATGACTGTTGTACAGATATTGCTATATGAAATATATAAGCGATTCTCGTAAACTTTGAGACGTTGTTTACAAATATAACGAAACTTATTTCGTTAAATTTGTTTATAATTGGAAATTTTATGAAATAAAAAATCCTTTTCAGAGGGACATTTGAATTTTCAATATGCTTTATCGTACGGCCAAAGTAAAACTACGTGGCAAATTTCATCATGATATCTTCAAAACTGTGAAAAGCTTTACATGGACACACTCAGAACGTGATTTAGAGTCGAGCCGTTTATTTAAAAGTGATGAAAGCACTTTTATCCTTACGTTACTAACGGTATTATTTACCTAATGATAAGGTAGAGAATGCAAAGTCAAACTCATTATTATTATTTACATTCTTTAGAACTTAGTGGCAGATATTATTAATATACTTCAATATTATATTAAAATCCAAATAGTGACCGATGACTTACAGTAATCCTAAAAAGCTGGTAATTTTGAACTATTGAAAATTTAAGCGAAATTTCATAAGAACATTCTTGAGAAGTTTATATACTTCATATATAATTATGTGTACCAAATAGAGTACTTTATTTACATATCTTTAATACATTTTCAAAAAAAGTTTATTATCGTTGCACTTTCTCTTAAATAATAATATTTGACATCTACTAAATTCTATTAAAATTAAAGTACTTTTATGACATTTGAGTATGATATTTATAAAATTTTTCTTAATATCAGATTAAAATATATATTTTAGAAAATTGACTTACTTACCGATATAAAACTTTGCAATTTTTCCTAAATAACGAAATTCTGATAAGTTTAATAAGAAAAAATTTCCCTTAATTAATAGTTGATTTCAAAGTGATAAATTCTACCAACTTAACCAAAAAAAAACAAGATTTAGATATCTTAACGGGTTTCTCAGAACCTTTTCTATTTATTTCGAAAAATAATTTTATTTTTAGTGAAATAACAGAATATGAAATTTAGTTAAACTCCCCAAAAAGTATGCAATATTTTATAGTTGTTTTCTTCATGTTCATTGTATGTATTACATATACACTCTTATTCAAACCACTGCATTGTTGTTTGTTAGAAATTTGTTTGTTCACACTTCTATTTTTATTTTTACCATGTTTTATTTATTTTTTCCTTTCTTTAATTTTGTTTTTCTTTCTTTCCTTCTTTCTTTTTTTATTTGACAAATGTTAAAATAATGTAATTTTGCTTTAGATTTATGGGACATGACTCACTATGCGTGACAGAAGTGAAAGTAAAATAAAAAACGCAGTACAAATTCATTTCTGTTAATGGACGTACATTCATACAAATCCAGATTATTTTGTCTTTTTTTTAAATTCTTTCATGTTTTTATGTCCTACACTATCATAAGTGGTTTGGGTATAATGTGTTTGTGCTTAAGTTTGTAATGCATAGAAAAAAATATTACTACCACCACTTTTAAGTATACTATCTAATCAGAATCACCTTCTGAGTCGTACGCCCGTCAGCCCGGCTGGCTTGCTGCTGTCCATGTTAACTTTTTGAACAAAATGCAGACCGCAGTTTTAAAGATATCTAATTAAAATTTGGCATTTACCATTATTTTGCCCATAACAATGCCTATTGAAAATTGTGATGATGGGTCCATTATTTCACCTAGCCCCCATACAAATATTAATTATTCCCGGAATGGATTATTTAAGGTCACTAAAGTCCTAAAAATAAACAATTATAAAGTAATTTGTTACAAACTAGTTTGTATATTATTCTAAAACGATGCGCACATAAAAAACGCAGTACAAATTCATTTCTGTATGGACGTACATTCATACAAATCCAGATTATTTTGTCTTTTTTTAAATTCTTTCATGTTTTTATGCCCTACACTATCATAAATGTGTTTGTGCTTAAGTTTGTAATGCATAGAAAAAATATTACTACCACCACTTTTAAGTATACTATTCTAATCAGAATCACCTTCTAAGTCGTACGCCCGTCAGCTCGTCAGAACGGCTGGCTTGCTGGCTCTCCAGTTAACCTTTTTAACAAAATGCAGACCGCAGTTTTAAAGATATCATAAAATTTGGCATTTACTATTATTTTGCCCCAATAAAATGCCTATTGAAAATTGTGATGATGGGTCCATTATTTCACCTAGCCCCCATACAAATATTAATTATTCCGGAATGGAATAATTAATATTTAAATGGCCAATAAAGTCCTAAAAATAAAACAATTATAAAGTAATTTGGTACAAATTAGTTTTATATATTCTAAAACGATGGCCAATTATATGAGGACGATCCATTATTTCTCAAAGGTCCCATACGATCCACCATCAAAATCTTTTGAAGAGCTTAAATCTTTGAAAAACGTTGGTATTGTAATAAGAATTAGTCAAATCAAGACAAATATAAACAAAATGTAAGATCGAAATTTACGAGGGTCGGTCCATAATTTTTCAAGCTCCCACACGCCCACAGAAATAATCCCTTTAGAACGTAGTAATCACACATGGAAGTTGGTACCAGTATAATATACTGTACACTTGAGCATAAAATTAAAAAATACTTTTAGGGTATTAAATAGTCGGGATTGACCGAGTATAACATCTTAGTTGTTTTATAATTCTTTTAACATCAACATAAATTACATGAAAAAAATCTATTTCCTTTAATTGAAATTCAACCAAAACAAACTAAGTCTCACCATAAAATACACATAAATTACATAAATTAATATCAAATTTATTATAAGGAAACGCTAAAAACTTGTTTATCATTTCATTTGAACGTTTCGAAATTTCAATTTGTGTTTAACACCTGAAATTTATCCATAAAAATATATCCGGTCCTCAAGCAAACACGAAAAAATAGCCTTTGCCGAGTTGTTCATCAATTGGACTGGAAAGGACTTATGAAGCCAAATCTTTGCGCAGGGTTAATGATTATTTATTTCGAAGGCTAACAAGCTTTATAATTTTGCACCTAAAACATCAAGACATTTTTTATAACATAATAAATTGTAAGTATTCCAGCCGAAAACTTTTTAAAATCGTAATTATTTCACTGGTTTATTCGGCCAACGAACTAATTTTCGGACTCATTCCAATAGTACCTGTTAAGTGACTGACATTGAAATTTATAGTTATAGTCAAAATACGGAAGGTACTGTAAAGAAAGATTAGCACTTATTACCAAGGTCTTGATGATATCGGTCCAGAAGGCAGCGTAAAATAAGCTCTAACAAATGTCTGACGATACTAGTTGTGGGATATTAAGTAAAAAACTTTAGGAATGCAGGGCGGTTATCTCAGTGCTCTGACTATTTGTTACGAAAAGTGAAAGTGAATGCAAATTTAAAAATATACAAGACCCAAAGGGTTCATGCTAAAAATTCTGAGACCAAAAACTAAGACACGGAAATTGAAGTCATGTTTTCTAAAAAATATTCTTACTGGATAACGAAACGTATATTCTGGCAGAATTTTCTCAACTTCGTGGTAAAAAAAAAATTTGATGAAATTTATATTTAAGGAATTAAAAAAAAATGTTGCTGCAATTCAAAAATTTTCTATCCACTTATTTTTGGCTTGACGTGGTATCTTGTCACTATGATAAACCAAAACAATAATATGGTATTTTTACCAAGAGACGCAAATCCTCCAAACTGCCCGGAGCTAAGGATAACGGAGAGATATTTGGCTTTTGTTAAAAGAGAATTGAAGAGCACATAAAAGGTGTTCAAAAACATTTGTAAACGGAGATGGACTACCTGTTAGAGCAAAGTGGCAGAAAGCAATATTAAAACGTTAATGGAAGGATTTCGGCAAAAGGTTCAAAATTTCTTAACCAGTGATTGAAACATGGCATTAAAATTCAGTTTTAACAAATTATTACACTCTTATTTGTTACAATTATTATTTTTTTAAATAAAAAGTCTACAGAAATAATGTAAAACATATATATGTGTGTGAGTACACGTGTGTATATGTGTTTATTAAGTTGCATAACTTTTTATTTTGTATTTTAACATGACACAACTTATTTGTACTAAATACCGTGTAACAAGTATTATCTTCCAAGAGAACTGCAAAATTTTTAGAGATTTTTTTCTGAATAAATAAATATAAATATTAAATTAAACACATATTACATACTCCTCACACATACCACATTAAAGTTAAGTACACACATCAAATAAAAAACTAACATTAATTCCAAGTTTAAATTTATTTGTAGGAATCGTTTTTCCGTAACATTTCTCCGCTCTTTGTGGTTGTGGGTTTCTATAAGAGTTACTCAACTACATAGACAGTACTTGATAGTCAGTGTGTATGTAAATAATTAAAACATATATATAATATTTATTCCATACACATGAATGCTTATACATATATGTATACGTTCATGTAAAATAGAATTATCAAATGATAAACAATATTTTTTAATTGTACAGAAAGGGAGTGGGAATAAATTTTGACGGGAATATATTCAGTTCATAAGTTTAATTGTGTCTGATTTCTCATTTTAAATATATATATATGAATGTAACATTAGCACTATATAAGAAAGTCTCCATAACATTTTTTACAAACGCAAAAATCTGGATCAACAAAAATAAATTTAAGGAATATGCAGACATTAATAAATATTTAGACTCAATAACTCTCTTGTATTTTAAAAATTAAAAAGCAAAACTTTACTTTCTTATTTTCTACTCGGTATTTCTTTTCCTTTTTAAATGCAATTCGAGTAATTAATCCAACAATTAAAATAGTAAAAAATACGTATGATTAATGTTTCAAAGAAATATTAGTCATACGCAGTGTAATGTAATAAATGTAAATAATTTAATGGGTCAAAAGGTTTATTCTTGAAAATGAAGTAATACATACTTGCAATAATCGCAATAAATGAATTATTCAGGAAATTTTCTTCAGTCCTGCTCCTTATAAAGTGATCAAGAAATTTTTAACTCTTATGAGAAACATAAAAAATTTGCAGGAAATAAATTTTCCGAAACCAACCATCAAAGAGTAAATTTTGTTAAAGAAATTACTATTTGGCGCCAAACTGATGCTTAACTTTTATTAGAATAGATCTGTTGTCTTTATGTTTACAGTTTTTCAAATAATACAACACGCAACAGTGGAGCAGAGTTAATAATTTTTGGACAAACATTATATTATATGTAATATTGTATCGGTGGAATTTACATTCTTCAAAGTGAATGTTGTTATTTTTAGACCTCTATGTAATAAAGGACTTTTCCGCTTAATGCTGCAATAAGCTTAAGTGAGGTTAGAAATGACCCTGGAAACAAAGCCAACTTTAGCGAAAATTATACCGCGAGATATAGCACTACTCTCTGATTATGGTTGATAGGCATAAATTGATACGAAATGAAGCTGAAAAAATGAAATGGAAATAAATTCCGAACGGCTAATTGGATTTAAAATTAATAAAATTTCACATAGTGATAGCGGAGTTGTAGATGAGTTTGAATTTTGAGCGAGTCCAAATATTATTCAATTTTGAAAAATTTTTTTAAATAAAAATTTTAAAAATATCTTCATGGAATTTGAAGTTATAAAATATTTAAATTTTTATTAACAATAAATACGATATTTTATTATTATTATTATTATTATTATTTTTTTTTTTTTTTGCAACAAGAAATGTAGTTACACTCTTTATGAACTATAAAAAAGACCACATTATATACGTCTGCATAACGAAAAGAATTTCAAAAACTTTAATTTTGGAAGAACCAGAAATACCCGATTTAACTAATTTTTGTAAAATACTCCAACTTTCAACTTAATTTCTCAAATTGCAAAGCTGGAATTTTTAACAAGTTGTATTTTCTACATAGCTTGATGTGTTAACAGCTTTTGGTAAGATAACTTTTTGAGTTCCGGTATTGGTGGAAGAGATATAGCCCAAAAAAATCTAAAAAAATCGACATTTTTTAAAGCTTTTTAAGAATTGCGGTATTTCAAAATTTCATTACAAAAGATTGACTAAAAAATATGTTAAACTCAAAATTCAAAAATTAAAAAAAAACTATTCCACACAACATAAAGTGTGCAACGAATTGCATTTTTAAAATTGTTATGTAAAAGTACATCTCTGTCCATATTCGAAATGAGATTTTTCCAAATTTTCTTGATTCCTTGAAATAACACTTGATATTCAAATCGTTTACTTTCTTTTAAAATAATAAACACGCCATATATGTTCGTCTCAAACACTTATGATCGCAATAAATTGTGATCGCAATATCTTTGGAAATATGTTTGACTGATCACAATTTTATTGTTATTAAACTGCTCGTTAAAAAAAACTGTTGGTATAAAGACAAAATATTATTTAATTTTACTGACAACTGAATATAAACAAATATTTTTTTTTTTACAATTTGTGTAAACATGGGAAATAATATATTTGAATAAATGTTCTTTTATTTATAAATCAAAAATATTCAATAAAAATAAATAAAATTATATGATGAAAATATTTCAAATAAAGTCTACATATTTTGTACAAAAACAAGTAAGAATGGTATATTCGGCTATGCCGAATCTTCAATACCCTCCACCACAAATTCGTGTAAAGTTAATACGTTAGGTTCCGTATATATACATAAACACACATACACTCACAAATGTATATAGCATATAACACAGAAACACTTAATGAGTTATAATTTTGGCTATAACTTTTCTTCATCAGATATCGGTCTATATCCTTTAAAATACTGATGCGATTTTGCTGGAAACAGTACTTTAGTGAATACTTAGGCCAAATTTCATTTAGCTCTGTCAATTTTTGTAGATGTGAGCAGACCGACAGATTGACGAAAATCTAATGAGATTTTGATTTGATGCAAGAAATTATATACATTATGAGATCTGAAATAATTCATTCTTAGCGTTACACACAGAATGACAAAGTTAGTATACTCTCTTCACCTCTTGTAGTGTGGAGAGTATAAAAACAAAAAATAAGCTTGTTATAAGCTTCGAACTGTTTTCTGGAAAGGGATCTTATATGGGAGCTACAGCAAAATATGGACCAAGATTGTTCATATTTATAATATACTTTGATTATAGTTAGAAAAATCATTGTGCTAAATTTATTTTAATGGTTTATAAACTCAAACCAGTTATATGGGAGTTATATCAAAATATGAAGCGATATAGGGCAAATTAATATAATATTTTCAGAATAGTTAGTAAAATAATTGTATCGAATTTCAATAGAATTTGTCTTTATTTACTAGTTTTATAAGCTGAAAACTGTTTTCGGTGAGGGGCCTGATATGGGAGCTACATCAAAATATGGACCGAGATTGTTCTAATTAAAAATATACATTAAAAAATCATTGTACCGAATTCCAATGGAATTGGTCATTATTTTATTGTTTTATAAGCTCAAACCCGTTTTCCAGGAAGGGACGTTGTATGGACTCTATATTTTAAAATATTTAAAAAATTAATTGTGCCAAATTTCAATATAATTGGTTCAAATTTAGGATTTTTATAAGCTATAAATATATATTCCAGGAAGGGGTCAATTAATGATCCCATTTCAATATGGCTTCTTTGAATTTATTATTGTAGCAAAATAACAAATTTCAGTAAATTATCTTAAAAATTGCCACCCATATGACACAAAATCCTTTTTCGAATTTTGAGGTTATTTCCGATATCGGTATATAACTTCCTTGCTTATAAACCGATATAGCTGGTTTTAAATAGCAAACTGATCAGGATAATAACAAATAATGTGGCCAAATTTCATTGAATTCGGACAATTATTCTAGGCGTGAGAATGTTTTCAACAGACGGACAGACGGACAGACGGACAGACGGACATAACTAAATCAACTCGGATTTTGATTTGATGCAATAATTAAAATATTTTAATACCAAAATATTTTTATTCAATAACAAAATAATACGAACACACAAATTTTTTATTTAGCTAACAATATTTTTATTAGAATAACAATAATATTAGTGGCGATAACAATATTTTTAGTGAAGAAAACAATAACTATTGCTATCATTGCAATTTAGTGGCGATAACAACAACTCTTTTTATTAATGCAAAATCGCAAAGCGAATAAAAAATATTTCAGTTACGGTAAAAATATCGGAAACATATTTTTTCTCTGCCTGTAGAAGAGAAAATAATTCCCATTAATTTTAACTCAAATACTCATCTATTTATTTCTAAAATTTTCCTTGCTATCCCACTGTGCATTCAAGTAGCAAATAAATATGTACAATTTAGTGTACAATTTACTTTCAAAAAATAAGGAATGAAAAACCCCACATTACTATAAGGATTATAAATACAACAACAAATTATATGAGTGCGTATGTATGTTATTTGTGAATAAAAGTTTTGTGCGTTACGTACACTTTCATATAAATATTTGTATGCATGTAGGTAGTTGTAGTGTATGTGTGTAAGTGTATTCTACTAAATTTTATTTTTCTATTTTATTATTAAAGTAAAAGAAAGGAACAAACAACAACAGAAACTACAAAAATTACAAAAAAAAAATCAAAAAATAAATGTGCCTGTGGCGCCTACACGACATAGTTTGAGTTGTTTTCAAAAATTTACACAATTTTATGTTCATTTATACATTTCTTGTTATTGCTGCTGCTGTTGCTGTTGCTGTTGTTGCTATTTTCCCAAAAATTCACAAAGTTTATAAGAACAACGGAAGGGGGGAGGGGTAGGATGTTGTGCAGAGGAATATACCGTTATACTCGCAGTTGAAAAACATTTTTAAGCCTACTACATGCACCACTATACAATTTTCTAAAACACAAGGAAGTGTTGGGGGAATGTGCTTGTGTTTGTATAGGATTTATTTTTGTAAAATAAATGAATGGGTGTATGTGAACTGATATTATACACAACCACCAACGCATATTTTTAGCTTACATTTATATACACACACACTCACACAAATAAATACATTAAAACTTTTAGTAGAGAAAAACTTTTGAAAAACTAGGTTGTTTTTCATTATATAGTCAATCATACATATATATATATATATATATATATATATATATATATATATACATATATATGTTGTGTGTTTCATATATATATATTTTTTTCATTGGGAAACTAACAGAGTTTAAGTGTGTATGTGCTTGTGTGTGTTTTCTGTGCTGCTACTTGCTGGTGGTTGCTCTTCTTCAACATTCTTATATTTCTTAGACTTTACATTACTATGGAGATTGAAGTGTTCTGTTTATAATGATGCTGGTTATTCAGTTATTTTATATTTTATTTTATTCTGTTTTATCTAACTTTATTCTCTTTTGTTTTGTGCTAAGCTCGCATTTTTTATATTCATCTTTTTATAATGCTTCCACATTTCCCTGACATTCTTTCGTTATAAAATGTACTTCAACCATAACGTGTCACACTGTTTTCAGTTAGTTATTTTAATTATTCGAATCTTGTATATGATTCGACTAACATAAAACTATTAATATTTCCATTTACATTGAGTACATGTAATAATAAACTTAAAGAAACTAGATTGTGTTGGAGCCATTACTTGACCCATGTAAGACACCATTTCGGAATATGGTTTCGGTTCATATTCTATTCATAAGATAGGATTCAATGTAGGAAATATATAACAAGACAATCAGTGTTACATTTTGGGCAGTAATATCAACTTATAATAACTGAACGGACCAAATATCACAAAATTAAAGTTGATTTCTATGGAGATTATAGATAATAGTAGATAATAAAATCAAATCAATAAAAAAAACATTTAGAGTCCCTATCTGGAACAACTTTTATATGACTGCGACGCCAAAAATGAGTAATTATAAAATCGACTTAATACAGACAACCATTCCGATGGACTGTCTTCGTTAAATCGATTCAGAAATAGATTGCCCAAATTTCCCATAAGAGTAGAGAAGGTGTTATGAACTCTGTAAAAAAACGTCTTCTTCTCTATGATATACCGCCTATATGTGGCCTCAATGGAAATCTAAAACATATTTCTATTCAGTGCTCTTGCCTTCACTTCTTCCTAACTCTGTTAACTTCTGAATAAATCTTCTCGGTTAATTAGCTGATCATACTCATTTTCTATAATGGGATTAGCGATATTTTCACTTCTTTAATAGCTGGGATTTGTTATTGCATATTTCCCTTTCCCGCCGCCAATGTTTTTACGTAAATAAATAAATAAACGGATGGGTGGCATTTTGTATACCAATGGTAATATAATAAATCTCATAATATGCCTAATTCAGCATAAATGAGGCGATCATTTCAAAATACTTTTTTGATCTACAAACTTCTTCCATAATGCTACAGTTTTTTTAAACATCGGATTTAACGCTTATATCTCTCTAGGGTTATTAAATAGAGTAAACTACTTCTATTCCTAAATATCAATACATTCATTAATGCTTGAAGGAAATCCGTATAACATAAAATTTTTCTCTAGAACCAGACCACTCCACTAAAATATTAGAATCTCAGATTTATGAAAGATTGGCAATGACAAACAAAGCGATGAAACAGTGTTCATGTTTTCTCCATATGTCCTGCGATTCCTATCATTGGAAATTACAATTCATGCTGTGGAGATTCCGCCGTTTCCACTTCTTACTTACAACTTATTCCTCATTGCATTATAGTTATTCCGCCGACAGCTCCGTTGTTCTACAGTAAATTATGAGTACTGAGATCTGCAAACTTATATCTAAAAGAACTGTACCTCTACTTGCTAGATAATAATTCTTATTTCCAATTAATAATTGAAGAATTCTTTGATGCTAATGTACTAACTATAGATGGACGAAGCAAACGACATGACTATAAATTGGTCAATAGGATTCAGCTTTTGAAAGTACGCGTGTAAACAAGATCAATATAGTGACAGAAATATTTGTGAAAAATTATGGAAAATTCTTCTTCAATTTCGTCCTTGTAGAGTTGTCTGAAGAATTTGGTCAATGAGTTTCAAATATTAATTCTATTGCATATTCTAAGAGTGTAAATGGAGATTTAGGCACGAAGGTGATGACTTGTCAGAAACATAATCGGAACAATATTTCAATATGTTGCAATTTATACACAATCCCAAATGAGAACCTATTTGATGGATAATATCGAATATTAAAATGTCTATTTTCATTAAATTTTACTAAATAAATGAAAAATTAAGTTGAGCTAAAAACTTCACATTATGTTCTGACTCACAATTTTAATCGCTGATTACAGTTCTCTTCTTGTAAGTACCAACGAATATGAATAATACAGAATATGAATCAACACAGAAACTGCACAAAATCAGAAAACTCATTTGTTTATATGTGTGTACACAAAATTCTTTGGCAAAACAGCCAGAAGACAAATTGTTTGTCCAACAATTTAGTGCGCGAGTGCTAAATGAGTGCGGGAATTATATATGAGCGGGTTTAGATGATGGAACCCGCTTAAAGGAAATTTGATTCTACATGATTTATATTCTTTGGCAATACAGAAGCGAATCAAAAATAATTTGTTAATCGACTAAAACCATCAAAAGTTAACCATCACTATTAAATGACATTGAATTTGTTTTTCATGTTAACTCAATTTTTTTGTCTTAATTTATTTGTAGTTCATATACATATGTAGTACATATGTGTGTATGTATTTTTGTATGTATCTTCTAGTTGCGTTATATTGTATCTAACTACCATCATTATTCGTATGATACTCGTTTCTCACTACTTTTGATAAAATTTACTATGGCGCCATCGTATATTTAATTTTTTTCACAACCCCACTTCCGCACACAAATCCAAATATAAATATATTTTTTCCACAGGCCTATTTACAATTGAAATCTTTCGTTTCATTTTCCAAAAGAAAAAATTATATAAAATTCATTTTGAAAATTATGTTTTTATTTATTTTATTTTTATTTTTTATTATTATTTTTTTGTAGTTCCTTTTTGGTAGATACGGAAGCTAATAAAAATTAATGCTTTATATTGATGTTAGTTCGATGGTTGTTGTTGTTGTCGTTGTTTGCTGATTTGTTTAATGATGTTTTTGTATGATTAGACCAAAAACACGCACACACTCATACACACAAATAAACTACATTGTTAAATGTATTACTTAATTTGTGATTTCTCCTTCAACTACTCAAACCTTCACTACCATCATTTGGCCCAGTTATCCAGTATAATGATATTCTAGATGAGACTATAGAGCAATTTTGTGATACCATCAGGAACATACACTCTAATATTTGTTCCATAACGAAAAAAACACAACATTCCTAATGTGTTAAGTTGTTGTTTTGAACGTTTTTTAAAGTTATTTAGAGAAATTTAGAAAATGATCTGACGTCATATTATGAAACTTTAACTTTTTAAAGAAAATTATTTTATAAGAGAACATTTTTTGTTATAAGAATAAATATTTTTGTTGATTTTTTGCACTTTTGTGCATTCTGTGTTTAACGCAGTTAAACATTCATTTAGGCGTAAAACTTGATTTTACTTTGTAGTCCACAAAAAACGGTAAAGATAATTCAGTAGTTACAAAATGTTGGTTTACTTAAATTCTTAAAATTTCCATACACTGTGTAACATAACTAATTATAAAATAAATATTGAAGCTTTCACATGAAGGATTGCAAATCTTAACACACATACACACAAACAGACAGACAAAAACGTTTAATTTTATTTAATATACGAAAGAGGGTATTTCAACTTTGTCATTTAGTGTGTAACACTCAGAAGGAATTATTTGCATCAAATCAAAATCTGAATCGATTTAGCCGTCTCAGTGAAATTTGGTCTGATTATTCGTTATTGTCCTAACAAGTTTTATATTTAAATATTTCAAAATCAGTTTAGTATATTAAACATCTAAAAATATGGACAAAATCGGTTTTCTTAAAGAAAAGTTATAGTCAAAAGTATAACTTATTTTAGGACTCATTAAGTGTTCCTGTATTATAATCAAACAAACTGTTATATATTTTATGCGTTTGTGAGTTCATATGTTAACATGTATGTACATACACTGTGTATGTATAAATATGTTCACTTCACACTCATTTGTGAAGGAAGGTGTTGAAGAGTCTGCATTGCCGAATACAGAATTCTTATTTGTTTTCATTCAGTTTAAGTTGAATGTTTTGAAGTTTGCGATGAAATTAAATTTTACATTTGGGAATCTTTCGATATTAATTTTAAAATTATACAACAGAAGAAATTTATTAAAATACTTCATTTATTATAAAACAATGTTGAATTAAAATTTTCTTCTAACGTTTATGTTAAAATTCATCATGGAATACATGTCATATATAAGTACAATTTTGGTGGGATTTCTCTAATACAAACACTGTAAACAAACACATTTTTATTATGATAAAACTTCTAGTAATTTTCACATTATAAAATACGCAAGAAAGTACTCTACATCATATTGTTGCTGGAAAATATGAAAAAAGGGAGCAACACAAAGACCTTTTTCATGTTGAAACATGAAAAAGGTCTAATAACTACGGAATCATTGACTGATTTAACAACATTAGTTGTCTCAGAATTTTGACAATTCTTAATGTTTCTTTAGCTGTCTTCATTCGACAAATTTGTAACATTTGAATCGAGCTAAAAATAAACGAACCCAACACCAAAGTAGTCGAAGATCTTTTAAAATAAGAAACATAATAAAATGCTTAGCAAACAGTTCCTTCATGGATGTCATTGAAGACATCTTCCTAAATTCAATATCATACAATTGGAATTTCACAGAAGTATGCTACAAAAGATCTTCGAATATACGAACAAAGCATTCTACGTAAGACATATGATCTTATCTAAAAGAAGTGAAACAATTTATTTGTTCTAGAGATCAAAATATGTACTAAACATCAGTTGACCTATTATATCGAATAACGATATATACTTATTTTTTGCATTTTTTACATTAGAAGATATCAATTTACCGTTATTATTTTTCTTAAGTCATATATGCTTCCAAACATCTTGTCGATGGATCTATTTAGAATGAAAATAATTTCAATCATTATTGTACAAAATATAAAATTATTTCCGAAAGTACTTAAGCCTTGTATGAACAGTACTTTAATTACATTTCTTTACCAACGTCTCCATTTATGTAAGTCACTGTCATGACTAACATGACATTTCAGTTAACATTACAAAATCCCATTAAACTTGTTCAGTCCCATCTACAGCAGTATTTATAAAATATATCGTATATCGATAACTTTTTCGTTAACGTGTTTTATTTTGGGTATGAAATGAATTCCCTAATGCAGTAAAATGATTGCTTTGAGCTAAAGATACTTTTTTAGCTAAATTGTTGTTACATCTACATTTGTGTGTGTAAAAATTCAATAAAGTGTGAGTAAAAGTTATTTATGTCAGTTTGAAAAAAATATGCACTCTGTTCCCCATAAGTTAAAGTTAAAAGGAAAAGGGTTAATTTTCTAACCGTTCAAAAATGTTTGTCTATTTTTGTAAGTTTTTTTATTTTTTAGGTTAGAATTTATTTTTAAATTGTTTCTTTTTACTATTTTACTCTCCTTGAGGGATGATAATAGCATTTCCAGTCTAATGAATTAAATCATGTTAATATTTTTATATACCTACATAAACTATATGCAAAGGAATCTCTTGGAATTTGTTATGATTATATTATTATTATTATTATTATTATTATTATTATTATTATTGGACATAATTAAACAAGTAAAAATTCTATATTCAGCTATGCCGAATCTTCAAAATCCTCCACTGCAAATTCTATTATAATTTGTCGATTCCTAATTGACAGTTTTACGAAACTTCTTCGATGGAACTTAGAGGTGTCTCAGACATCGATCTGTAACTTTTGATATACTAAGTCGTTTTGCTGATTTTGATAGTGGATGTGAGCGTGCCAATAACACACAGATGAACATAGCTAAGAAAAATATATACCGTCTTCACAACTTGTGTTCCGTGTGTAACGCCAAGAAAGAAACAAATAAGACCCCATAAGGTATATGTATTCTTGGAAATATTTTCATGCCTTATCCAATTTATTAAAAACTCTCATTGAAATTCGACACAATTTTTTCTAACTATCTGGAATATATTTTATTAATTTGACCAATATCGGTCCATATTTTGCTATGACTCCCATATAAGATACCGAAAAACAGTTTTGATCTTAAAAAAAAAACTTTAAAACGTAGTCCAACTCTATTGAAATTCACCAAAATTATTATCTTTAATATATATTATTAATTTGTGAATAGCATCGTTCATATAATATGCTATAGTTCTCATATAAGCCTCCTTCCCGGAATATGTTCTTAAGCTTATAAAACTCTTAGATACGAATCAATTCTATTGAAATTTATAATAGTTTAAGTTCTCTCTTCGATATATATTATGAATTTGAAGAATGTTGGGTGATATTTTGCTATAGTTCACATAGTTTATAAGGTCTCTTCCCGGAAAAGAGGTTTAAGCTTATAAGACCCTTAAATTTTATTAATATTTGAAACAATTTCAAAAGACTTAGCTCCGTAGCTCTAATAGATTGGGGCTGAAATAATTTATTTGGATGACAATAATATCATATCTGTGAGCGTAATAATAATACGTTCCATATTTCATTTGAATATCTTTTAAACTGTGTACTGTAGAGTATTTTCATTAGTTACATGACAGATAGATGGATGGACAATCACGATAGACAATCGATCCTAACACTAAAACCAGTATGGAGATATTGGGCTCTTGTTAAAAGAGAATTAAAGAGCATAAAAAATTGTCTAAAAGTGTGGTTGATTTTAAACGGTGATTTACTACCTTTTCAAGAAATGCGAACTTTTTTTCCAAATATACTCTAATGAAAGCGATTTCGATTTCTAATATAATATAGAATGTATAGGGTCAAGGAAAGTGGTGAACCCACTCATGGAAAATATTTACTATCATATATCGATATATTTAATGCAGTTTTAAGCATATAATATTTCCTTAAGTAAGTTTTTTTTTATTTGGTGAACAAAATTGTAAGACGGAACAGATCTGGGGGAGAGGTACTCTCAGATAATTCAAATATTAAGTTTCGATTATTTATAGATATAATACGGGTAGAAATTTAAAGGTTCGGCATAGGGTTCCGTTCATAATTCATTCTGTAGTTCATAAACATTCTGTAACTCAAAATTTTCAGAATCATTTTCTTTTCATTGATACGAAGAATCAAAAATAATTTATTAAAAATTTATTCACTTGTTAATTAATATAAATAATAATTTAATTGATTTAATAAAAATTACTTATATTACGATCAAAAAAATGCCACAACGCCTAATGAACTCAAATAGCACAAAAATATACTTAAATATTTATGCATAATTATTGATTCTTGACCAGATTTTATAAATTCTGAAATTGTATAGAAGTGTCCTTCGTTATTTATATAATTGATAATTTTCGTCATAGAAGGGGACTGTCGATAAGATTTTTTCGTTTTCATTTTTTGAAATTCCTCTATTTTCCTCAAGATGAAATCTTTATAGTCTTTATACACTTTACTTGATTCAATAAATTGTACCATTTTGTCTGCGATATACGTAATACATTCATCAATTTTCATTTTATTTCCGTGAGAAATTTCTTCTTGCAGATAATGTTCCAAACTTGTTTCCAAATCCAACTTCATTAATTCTTGCAATTGTTTTATACCGATTGGTTCAAATTGATTCTGTTTATATTCGATACATTTTTGATAAATTTCAAAATATTTTTCCGTTACAGATTTTTCGCGATTAACGCCATAATGTGATTCTTGTAGAAAACATTTAAATATTGTTGAGGGCAAAAGTGTATTTGCCGTTTCGATAAATGACATCTCATGAATCCGTTTTATTTGTACGATGGAAGCATTGTCCAAAGTTTTGAAACAATAATTGGGATTATTAGCTAAAATATTAGTTACATTTGTAGATTAATAAATTAAATTAAAATAAATTATTATCTAAATTTACCATTTATTAACCCAATAAAATGCAAAAAAGTTATAAATATTAAAAAGATTTTCATTATTTTTTATTATTATTGTTATATAAATTAATTAATTTAAGTTATTATGACTTGAATAATGGTTACAGAGATAAAGAATGAGAAAATAGAACTATTAATTTTGGATTAAAGAATAATTTTAAAATTAGATTATAATAACCGCAATTGAATCATTTAGATGCGGTATGACCCCTACACACTACAACGATATAAGAATACGTTGACGTACACTTAATATTAGAATTTTTTTACCCAACAATGCGATTGTACATATGTTTGTAGTAGGCAGACAAAATAATTCTACCACCACTTCTACCACCAAAGCGAAACGTTGGACTATAAGATTTTAGCCCATAGAATTTCTAAATTAAAAACAATTTTAACAAAATAAAGTCTTATGACATTCTAAAGTGATGAGCCAAATGATACGAGGATCGGTCCAATAATTCTCATAGGTTTCATACAATCACACTTTCAAATATCATTTTGAATCGTGTAAGTCTCACATATAGATGGGTATTTAGTTAAATGAAAATAAATATAACCGATAGGCGAAATTATACAATAGTCGGTATATAATTTCTTCTAACAGTCATAAGACCCTTCAGAAAATAAAACGCATAAATTTCACATAATCATTCATGAATATTTCGTAGCAGGCATTTCAAACCGACAATGTTATGGGTATTATACAGTCGTGTTTGATCGACTATAGCAAACTGTGAGACATAATTGATTTTTTTAGAAATAAATCTTTAAGTTTTGATCTGCTGGTTGGATTTGTTTGGAATTTGATAATTTTTTATTTTCTCTCGAATTCCATTAATAATGATCAGCTTCTTACTGCGTCTGGTGAAACCTTCAAAAAATATGTTTGCATGTGCTGTTTATATCCTACAGATTTTGACTTATTTGTGATTGAATTTTAATTTTCAGAATTTTGCAAGATATAATAAATATAATCCATATAAAGATAATTTGGCAGTGTGATTGACAAGTCTCTTGAAGAACGAAGAATACGGATTTTAAATTCACATTTTTATATATATTATTATATATATTATTTTAGATATATTTTATATAACCTGCACCAACAGTTATATATAACTTTTTTTCAGCTGTACTGATTTTGATAATTTTGGTAATGAATTTGTAATAAGATATATATATATATATATATATATATATATATATAATATATATATATATATATATATATATATATATATATATATATATATATATATATATATATATATATATATATATATATATATATATATATCTTATTACAAATTCATTACCAAAATTATCAAATTTATATAGTCAAATATATATATATATAGTCAAATATATAACAAATTTTATGAATCATTAAGTGTATCTGTCTTGTATTTAAGAAAAACTGTTTATGTCAAAATCTTTTATTTGACGATTTCTAATTGAAACTTTTAGAAAAATTCTGATAGGATAAAGCAAATATTGATTATCTAATATCTAAAGAACTATCAGCGAAAGCTTTAAGATTTGGCCTCAATCACTTCTTTATTACACAAAAATATAGAACGTATAGAATCAATATAATTAATAATATAATTTTCTTGAGGAGTCGTTTTACTGAACAAAGACAGTAATGGCAAAAGTGGAGAAGTAACTCCCATTTGAGGCGAACATTTAATGCCGAATATTAAAAAATGTGTTTTAAACAATATGATTATATTTCCTTTATTAATACAAATATGGATAAATTTATAAAAATATTAAAATTATCCAGAAAAACATAAACATTGATGTAAACTGCTTAAGTATAGATCCCTGACCAGATTTACTAAATGATGCCACTGTTATGACACGTTTTTCATTATTAGAGTTATGCAATAATTCTTTTGTTCTGGGAGTTTGTAACTCTTCAATTTTTCTCAAAAGCAAATCTTTATAATTTTTATATTCTTTGCTTGATTCTACAAATTGTGCCATTTTATCTGCAATATACTTAATACTTTCTTCAATGTTTTTTCTATCTCCTATAGTAATTTCTCCTCTTAAATAATGTTCCAACGTTTTTTCCAAATCCAATTCCATTAATTCTTCCAATTGTCTCAAACCGATCGGTACAAATTTACTTCTGTTAAATTCATTACATTTTTGAAAAATTTCTAATTGTTTTTCCGTTACAGACTTTTCACCATTCACAATACGTGATTCTTGTAGGAAACATTTAAATACGGAAAAGGGCGTGTTCGTTTTTATGGTTTCGACAAAGGACATTGTGTGAAATGATTTTATTTGTGATATTGGAATAATATTCAAAATATCAAAACACTGATTGGAATTATTGGCTAAAAATAGATTTATAATGTAAAAAGAATATTTTATTAAATTTTTCAATATTTTTACCAGATAAAACTCCAATAATAAGAGAATTTATTACAAATAATAATAAATTATTCATTTTTATTAATTTCATTTGTATTATTTATGCGTTTTAATGATATAACTTCTCTATGAATGGACTCGATTAGAATAAACAATAAAATGAAATCTCTACAACTTTGTAAAAAAATCGTTTAAATTATTTACAATACTTATGTTACCACAACTGAATCATAATGTCGGGATTAAAATTGTTGAGATATTGAACAAAGTCAACCACACAATTGAAAACGATTTACAAATATCTAGATATATTTATATATTTCAAAATAATTTTATTTAAATTCATATAATAATCGATGTTTTTGTTCTCATTTCAACTGTTAAAATATATATAAAATATATACATCTTATGGGTGTATCGAAGTTTTCTAATTGTTATATAATTGAAAGTATTTCTGATAGTTTGACTAGTCCATAAATACAGGACTTTTAGAGTCTGTCATTTACATCTATCGCAGCGCAGACGTTTGTTTCTAATAAGGAGTGAAATCACACGTTTTTATACCCTTCACCACCGCAAGTGTTTAAGATGGAACTTTGTTATTCCGTGTTTTACGCTAATAAAGAATCATCTCAGACCCCAATATTATTGCATCAAATCAAAATCTGAGTCGATTTAGCTATGTCCGTCTATCTTTCTGTATTTCTTATAGACCTGAAAAGTTTTCTATTTGAAACCAGCAAAATCGATTTAGTATATAAACAGTTATAGACCGATACCTGAGGCAACCTCTAAGTTCAAGCAGAGAACCTTGGTAAATTTCTCAGTTATTAATCGACATATTATAATGAAATTTTGCCATAAAAGTAACATGCGCGTCATTACCATTTATCGAATTACCTTTGTAAAACATGACAATTATTATGTTTAATGTCAAACTACCCTTATTAAAATAAGTGACCAAAAAAGTGCGTGATAAATCATTAAATATTTTCAACAAAACCAAATGGATCCTGCAAAAAATTTTGACATGATATAAAGGTTTGTGCCAAACTGTTTCAAATATTATTAAACAGTACCAGAGAACTTATCTGTTTATTGAACACTTGGTTCAAAAAGGGTAATGTTCCAGATAACGTTTCTAAAGCCAAAAAAATATGACACATTTAGAAAAGATCTTCCACAACACCTCGAGCTCAATGCTCGAACGACTTCATTTCATTATTAGACATATGATTTGCTCGCTTATCCAGATGTAGTATTGTCATCTTAGCCGATTAGAATCGACATTTAATGATATTTTACTCCCAAAATATTATACTTTCTTTCATGGTTGCCAGATTAATGAAAATTCAAAAACAAAGATGAACATGAACGACTGAGTGTGCCAAGTTATTGTGTGCGGCTCCACTTCGCTTACTATAACATCAAAGATGATTTGATTTATTATAATATATATATATATATATATATATATATATATATATATATATATATATATATATATATATATATATATATATATATATATATATATATATATATATATATATATATATATATATATATATATATATATATTGTTATATTTTAACCCATAAAGTGATAAAGTGTATAAAACAATAGAAGTCCTTAAATCCTTTTCAATTCTTATATAAAAAGAAGAAATGCTTCTAAACGCACTTTCATTGAAGAAGTTAACGAATATTAAAAAAGTAATCAACCCCTTTTTGATATTTAAATAACTTAAAATATTCAAGTAGCAAACGCATCAAACGCATATAAAATAATATTAAATCCGTTGTTTTCCTCTTTCCTCAATTCGACTTAAGAATACTTGAAGTTTATATTTTATGTCAACATTAATTAATTAAAAAACGATTAATTCATTTATTTGATTCATTGAAAATGAAGAATAATATATTCAGCTGTGCCGAATCTTCAATAGCCTCCACCACACAAGCGTGTAGGTTATAACTTTTTTCCACTAAACTAATTTTGCTAACTTCTGGAACGATAAAAAGTCTCTTTTGATAAACTGAAATCGATTCTAATTTTAAACAGGAAACGCCTCAGGGCTTTAACAAATACTTAGGCCAAATTTCATTGCGCTTTATCCATAGGGTCTGAGATGATTTATTCTCAGTGTTACACAGGGAATAACAAAGTTAATGTACCCAGGTCAGGTACAGTAAAAATAAAGCTATAGATCGATATCTGAGACAATATCAAAATTAATGTTATGCATTATGAGGGAGTTTTCAAAATTCAACATAAAATTTATATATAGACATTTGTATGTACTCACTCAACTCTAACATTTCCGTAATAAATATCGGATGGCAAAACTTAGTGAAATATACAAAAATAATATATTTATATTATATATATTCTTGTATCAAATCAAAGTCTGAGTAGATTTAGCTATTACGACCCTTAAGTTTAAGCGAAGAATTTTCGTGAAACTGCCGATTAAAAATCAACAAATAAGAAGAAGATTTTGTCATAATATATAAAGCTATATATACTTCATTATTATTCCAAAAATTATATAATTATATTGAATACGTTTGTGAGTGTGTTTGTACGAAACATAACATATTTGTAGTCAAATATAGCATTTTTACTTGTTAACATTCTAGTAAACTTTTTGATAGTTGCGCCCCTAGCGGATGCTAGTTATACTAATAATATATACACTTATGACGTAGAGTTGTCCTTACGTCATAAAAACCCAAGCATACGTTATGGATTTAAATTTGTTATTTAGCAGATTCTCAAACCTGACAAACTTTTGAAAAATTATGTTTAATTTCTTGTTATTCAACACACAATTCACATTTTTTTTATTCAACACAACCAGTGATATCAAACGACATTTAAATAACTGTTAAAACTTAGTTTCAAAATAATAGCACCACTCGGTTTTAACTAAAACAAAAACAAAAATAAATAATTGTTGTTTAATTTTTATCAGTATTTTATTGAATCGCCTTCACATTAAACTTATCAAATTCTTGCACCTTTTCAGACATAAGTTTTTCCATCAGAACTACATCTTTTTAATGGGAACAAAATTATAACTGAAAAAATTACATTATTTCTATTTAATTAATTTTACACTGATATTTCTCTATGTGTACTAATCTGTTACCCAAAATGTTATAACAATTGTGTATTTTATTTAAGTATAAGAAAAATTGTAATATTATTTTTGAAGGTAAAAATTTGATATTTTTATTTATAATCAAATATATTGGAATACTCGTGATAATTAAAAAGAATCGTTTTAATAAAACATCGTTTAGTAACGGAACTACAAAATTGTGGACAATGAAGATCTGACATAGAGTGGTACTATTGTCAGTTGCTTTATGTTAACTCAAATTTCATAATATTTGAATTGTTTCACTTCTTCTTACTTATTATGCGTTTGTGCGAATGATTTTAAAGGAATAAATTGTGTTACTAACACTTTTAGGTGAATTTGTTTGACCCACTGTAACCTTCAGACGCCTTACAGGTAGCAATTTTTTAGTGCGACCGAAGTTACAAGAACTTGGGACTTTCGCAATTATTGCTGCTTAATTCATTGGATGTAATTTCATTAAATGTCACAGAATTTCCATTAAAATATCAAACCCCTCAATTATTGGATATTATTTCACTTATGAGGGAGTTAATTTATTTACTTTTTAATTTAGAAATCTTCAGTATTCGTTAAAGATAGACTGGATGTTATTTCAATTGCGTTTGTGGGACTTTTTTCATTTGAGACATATTTCGTGGTTCCTGTAGACTTGATAATTATCGAAATGCGATCTAAGGTCTATAAAACTCACAGACATGAAAATCTTTCAATTAAATTTTGTTTTATCCCAAAGTCACGTGGCAAATTTAAAAATATCGGAACTCTATTGATGACATAATGCACTTATATACAAATTATAGGAAGATAATTAAATTGTAAGTGAAAAAATTCATACAATTGATTACGGAACGTTTTTAAACATATTTAAAAATATTCGCAAACTTATATATTTTTAATGTCTGTTTCCTAATGATTTCTCGGAATGATGCTTCTTTTATTATTCTAAAAGTCTTCATTTGAGTTTCCAAAAACTGTAATATACATTTATTAAGAACGTCATGCAATTCTCTTAATATAAGTGAAATGAAGGAATCAATTAGGAAGCAAGAACTTCTACTACCTCCAATTTGGACGACTAAAATCAATATGGAGATGCTCATAAATATCCACACAAACAAAGTTTAGAATAGAAGTGAAACCTTACTAGTATCGAAAACCATTACGCAAAAACTACTGGTTTTTATTAACAAGTGACTCCGAATTATTCTGACCAATTATCATTAGCAACATAGCTCAATGTGTCCTAATCGATTTTTTGGAAACAATTTGGTAACTTTTAAGCCGTTAAAGATATCTAAATGACATTTCACATCGTCAGAGCTGATTTGATTTTAAAGAACACAAGCATTTTATGGTCAGGGCCATAGTCAATGACTCTCTAAAGTTTACCATCTGGGGTACATCGATTTTTAAATATTCATTTATGATTCGAGAGAAAAAAATCTATATAGTCTTTATTAATTGATTTATCTCCAAAAGTTTCGATGATATTTAAGTCGAAATTAATGTTTAACTCATTTTTAGCCCTGTTTATTTTTACTTACTGTAGATCCCAACATTTTTTAAAAATCTGCATGTATAGATTAAGTGCATTGAAAATACTTAAATTTTACTACAGGAAACCTAATTAAGTGAAGAATTTTAGCCAAGATATAAATTTTCATCACATGTATCTATGCATCTATGAAAACGTCAGAAAACATCTTTTAGATTTACAGTTTTTAAAGAAAACGAATAAAACTTAATTTGATACAAGGACTATCTATGTACAAAATTTATTTTCTCTAAATTCATGAATACAAATACAACGTAGAAATGACGTTTGAGTGGAATCGTCAAGATTCAAGAAGTCGTGACAGGCCAATAAAAACACATTTACAACGACAGAGAACCCTAAAGGATGAAAATGTTTGGTAGAAACCAATGCTCCCTAGAGAGGTAATGATGAATTATTAGATTCAGACCCACTGTGCAATAATTATTAAAAGCAATCTATTTCTGTTCGGGGCCTTAAGCAGACATTATCATACGATTAAAATAGATTATTAGTGTGTGGAGCATTCCACCAGTAAGAGACTAAATGTATTTAATTGAGGATGATTTCATTGTATCTTGTATGGTATTATAGAAATTTTTTGCTAAAAGGGAAGGATATTAAATTATCAAGTACAATTGTTATTTATTTGACATAATTAGTTACTCATTCCATGGAAAGACAATTTTAATATACCATTACTTGTGGTGGTTGTAGGGTATAAAATTTATATTTTTTTATATTGAAAAGAAAATTTGGTATACAAATAACATACTTTTTATTTAAATACGAAAATGATTGAAGCTTTTTTACGGTGCCACACACATTATTTTGTAAATCCTAAACCTGGTGAGATATCAAGAAATTATTATGGATATATATTTGTATACCCTACACCACCGTGGACAGTTGGTGTATTATGCGTTTGTGCAAAAGTTTGTAATAATCAAAACAATACTGTTACCATAACATTTATGTATACCGTTTGCCTCAGAATCACTTTCTGAACCGATTTAACGATGTCCGACCGTCCGTTAAAGGCCGGCTGACTGTTCATGTTAACCTTGTGAACGTTGCAATTTTGGGGATATTTTGATGAATTTTGGTAAATGTCACTATTTTGGCCAAGGAATGATCACTATTGAAATTGTTGATGACGGGTCCGTTATTTCATCTACCCTCAAAGAAATGCTTCTTCAACAATGGGGTTTTTACAATATTCTAAAACGATGAGCAAAATCTCATTGGTCCAAATCAACCTCCTTCAAAGAATCACTTAAATATCACATATACAAATTAGGATAAACAGAAGTTAAAAAATCGATGTGCGAAACTTTACAAAAGTTCGGGTCATAATTCCTCTAGCAAATCGACTGGATAGTTTGAAATTATATTAAAAAATTCTAGCAAACATTTTTGCGTGTAATGTACTTACTTCGTATTTTCCGGATCAATTTCCTCCCATTCCTTCATTAATTTCTTCTTTTAGTTCTCGATTCCAACTACCCAAGCCGTCCCATAAATGGTCTTTGAGGTGGATGTCGGATAAAAAAGTAGGAGTTTTAAGAGTGTGAGTGATGTTATATAAGATCCATATTCAAACAACAAAAACAAGACGCTTAGGGTCGTTGTCTTGCTGGAAGAAATAGACGGATTTATTGTGATTTTTTAAAGCACTCTTTGCAAATCGCAGCTGCCGATATACAACCTCACACCATGATACCCGCACCACCAAGTTTATCAGTCGTGTGAATGTGTTTTTCCACCAAAGATTCCTTCTTCTTTCTTCATGTCAAAACACGTCCGTCCGATTTATATATAGAAAATGTTTTTTAAGAGCAATATTTCAAACAGTTCCTTTAATATTTAGATGCAGTGACGGTGCCTTTTGCCCACAGGAAATATGAAAAAAACTTATTTTATTAAGATTTATAAATAATTTTTTTAACTAAAACACATTTAAATTCTGTATATTTTATGCAGAATTAATTTTTTATATATAATTTGTTTTATGGACTTAGAGGCACTTCAAACTTACTTAAAAACAAATGACATTGACATTTGTCCATTAGCATATATTTGAATTTTACAACGACATTGAAAGATATAAATTGTAGAAGAACTTTTTTATTGTCTTATGAAGATTTTTAGAAAGATTTGCGAAACAGTACCGGCAGAACTTGCCCGTTAACAGAAACCTTGGTTCAGGTAGAAAGAATAGTTCAAATGATGTTTCTAAAGCCAAAGAATAGAAAGTATTTTCAAAAGAGCTCACAACTCACCCGATAGGAAAACAGCCTTATTCGCTCAGTGTTCGGTTTAAAAATATACAAACCTTAAAAGTTCCTAACAGGAAAGGAACTAAAAATGTAGATGCCAAAAACAGAGGACGGTTATTGAAGTAAAGTTTTCTAAAAAAATATGTTCCGGCAGGTTTTTTTGCAACTTCCTAGACAAAAAATGTATATTGCTGATACTCGAGGAAATATTTTGGAAAAATTTAGAAACCAAAAGCAGTCAAAATTTTCCAAAAAGTTTTTGGTATGGCTAACAACATGTAGTTGATGTAAAAGAATCCAATCATTCGTTATAGCGATCACTACTCTAAAAAGGTTCAAAATTACATCACTTGTGATAAAAATTATAAAAATATTTCCTTTTGTATTTTATAATAAAAATTTCAATGAAATACAACAATTTAGTACTGTATATTTAGTGGTTTCGTTTTTATTTGTATATGTATGTTAAGAATTTTTCTACCTCAATCAGTAGATACTAAATTGTTATAATTTCAGATGAGGGAAGAATTATAAGTTATTGATGGAGCTATTCCAAGAGGAACAAGATTTTGTTCCTCTTAATGACTCAAGAAATTTAAATGGAGTTTTAATAGAGTTACAAAGAGAGAGAGAGAGAGATAGAAAGAGGGAATTCAAACCAATATTTTATTTATTAAAGTTTTAAAACGTTATTCCATTCATTTTATGATAAAATCATGCTATATTATCATATACTAATTTTATTTAGGAGTGAAAGGTACTTTATGTTCGTTATTCACTTGCTTCTAGTCCTTATTGCGTTCTAATAATGCATACAAACATGAACCCAACAAAAAAAGTTGTCATTATAATGACAACTGTATTATATATTATTTAGATACACACTACGGAAACTTATGGAAAATGACGACAATATTGAGTTGTGCGCAATCAACCACCAAAATATGTATCCGTCTTCTATGGCATGTTCGAGGGTTAAAAAGAAAGCTTTCATAAAAAACCAATAATTATGTGTGTATTTTGCAAAACTTTTTCAAATTGGATTTGTTTACCTTTTTTGTTGCTGGTTTTCAAGAGAATGAATTTTATGTTGTGAAAAACAAACATTGGAAAATGTTTTAGAGCTGCGTGTACATTCACGTGCTATACATCATTCTCCACAGAAAAAAATCTATTATTAACAAAAAAATATATACAAAAAAGTTAAACTGTTAGTCTAGGAAGAATCTTGGTTCGTATTAGACCTAAGAAAAATAATAATAATAATAATAATAATATTAATAAAAATAAGATTATTGTGAATTTGGTGATTTTGTGACGTAAGGAAAATGTTAAATAAATTAGTTGAAATTCCAACAAACAAATGGCCATCTTTGAGGGATTTATATATCAAAAGAAAAGATAATGCAGCCTGTTATAATTTATTACAAACTTTCATTAATTGGAAAAATAACGAACCAGAATTGACCGTTAACATTTATTCCCTTAATGGTGACTGGGAGTCAGATGGTACATTTATTGCGCAGGTAAATAAATAAACAATAAATAGTACAACTTGTATCCAATCCAATAACCAGTTAGTTATCTATCTATACTCATCATTTATATTAATATTTTTACCTCTTTTCCTTTCATAGTTTTTAAATCAAATATTTTTTAATACTTGTGGTGATAATTTACAACGTATGTCCAGAGCATTAAAATGTTTGGACCCCTCCGAATATTATGTATTATGTGGCTATCAAGATTTTATGGTACCAATGGTTAAGCAATATTTATGTGAAAATGGCTTAAATGAAGATGACTATAAACCCACAAGCACATTTTGGTATCATATACCAAAAGAGCAGGCCAGACAATTTCAAATCGAGTAAGTCGTAAATCCAAAAACAAAAAAATCTTAAATAAAATATTTTACATTAAAACTGACATACAAAAAAAAACATATTAATTTCGAAATCCCTCTTGAAACATATGAACTTTTGTCAGTGCGCCGACGATATACAGATATACCGTATACATATAAACATATACATGTTGTATGTGAATAATAAAACAAAAAAATCATTAGAGAAAATATCGCATAATCTTGTTACTGTTATAAATCTATTCGAAAATGTTTCGTTTATTTTTTCTAAAAAAATAATAATAATTATTATAAATATAATAAATATTATTGTAGGTGTAAGTGTAGGTGTCATCTTATATTGACGTCTTTTCGAATCCCTTTTCTTTTCAAAAATAATACAATCCAAAAATTGTCTAAGTTCAAGGCTGATCACATATATACATCTATATATGTATTTATGTGGAATGTATATAGTATACACTAAAAGAAAAATTATATAGAATTCTAAAAGCAAACAAAAACAATTTTAATGTTTTTAGTAATAAAACACTCAGTTAATTTTTCTTATTTTTCTTAAATTCTAAAAGAGACTAAATTTTAAGATCATTATTAAACGTATACTTTTTCTGGTTATACCCTACACTTTCAGAAGTGGTAAGGGTATTATGCATTTCACATTTGTAACGAATACAAAAATAGTCGTACTTTAAGCTTTAGAAATACTAATCAACTTAGAATTTCTTCCTGACATTTGAGTAGTGCTAACATTGACATTTTTTATATCTCAGTGAAATTTGGCGCATTGCCCAATTTAGACAATCTCTAATATATGATCGGTTCATTACATAATATTTTCCCCGACAGAAGTTTTCAAAAATCTAAAATCTTATAATATTTTAGTAATAATGAATTATTTTGAATCCCATACGAATCCAAAAATCGTAAAAAAGTTTAAAAAGAGAAATTACTGGTAAAAGTTTTACTAGGACCAATTTATAATTTCACATAATCAAAAAAAAATATCTCAGTAAAGTTTGTATTTCTATATTACAAAGAAGTTTTATATATTTTCTATATTAAACTCACAATGTGACGTAAGGTTTTATGTGATCCTTATTGATCGACTATAACATTCCTACTTATTTTTTCATGCAGTACATACGTGTCGTATATAATATCACAAAAATTAAACATACATATTTTCTTTTAAAACAAAATGTATTGTTTTTATTGATCATTATTACGATAAATTTTCCATTATGGATTGTAGACCAACTGTACATGCAATTCCTACCCATTTTGTTATATTGGGTATTATAATAAGTGAAAGCGAATGAATTTTAAATTTAAAATTTTTGATGATATACATTCTTTCGATTACGACTCATTGATTACTCAATTCTTATATTATACATAAACATAGGTAAAAATAATGCTTCCATCACTTTTAAGTCGACTTAGAATCACTTCCTGAGACAATTTAACGATGTCTGTCCGTCCAATCAGCTATCTGTCAATGTAAAACTTACGATTAAAATACAGGTAGCAGTTTTTAAAATATTTAATAAAATTCGGTATGAACAGTCCATTATTATATACAGAGTCCATTTTATCGAAATGTTTTAAAATAAAAAAGTGAAATTAAAAATAAACTTTAAAGTACTTAATCTAACACAGACATTATTACTGCAATAAAATTATTTGAAATGAAATAAGGTTAAGCAAGAATCGGGGTTCTAAATTTATTTCGAGGGTCGGTCCATAATTTTCACAGCTCCTCTAAAACCACCTTTACACAGAAAAATGTTCCGCATTGCTAAAAAGTAATCAGAAAAACAAATTATACAAGGCCAATCCATAATTGTTCAAAGGTACTCTTTGTAACCAATAGTGTGGTGTAGGGTATTACGAAATAATTTAAAATATGAATAAAATAATTTATATTCTTTAGTATTACATAGTCAGATTTGATGGTTTATAACTTTGTTACTTATTTTGTCAATAAGACGGTCTTGAAGATTTGCAATGCAACAAGAAATGGTAAAGTGGCATAAAATCCAAAGCAATACCCTAGAGATTTAGGATCTGATATTGTTCATAACAATTGACTGTGGAGCCAAAAGGATTTCTTTTTTGAAAATGAATCTGTAACTGTTGATTGGTTGATTGTTATTTTACAAAACAGATCTCTAAAAGGAATAAAGGCTAAAGAGTATAGTGCAATTTTTAATCGTGCAGCAAGTTTTTTAAGCTTGAGAACATAACTCCTTCAATTCGACTACAACACTTATCAAAATGTTGATGTTAACCTACATGTTCTACAATCGAAAGCTTGGCAATCTTTTGTAACTAAATGCAGTTATTATTAATCATCTTATAATGAAAATCCGGGCCATTAAATTAAATTTTATCTTCTAAACTAACATTTTTAAATAATTTTATATTTTCGGAAAAGTTTATAACATTTCAAGAAGTGTATTTTCTACAATGAGTATTAAAAATTGTGAGAACACAACTTAAATTAAAGGAAAAATAGTAGTTTAAGTTAAATACCCATCTGGCCTTTAGTAGGTCCCGTTATTATACCAATTAAACTAAAATTCGACACAAATCCTGTTTCAGCGAACGATGTGATGGATCCTTTATCTATAAATTGAACCCATGGAAGATTCGGAAAAGATGTAAAATGGTCTCTCTTCATTATTGCCAAGATGACAGGGGGTAGCACCTATTCAATGAGAAGTGAGCATATTTATCATCAACAATAAGCAGCTTTTCGAAACCATTAACTTTACGATAAATATGGCTCAGGAATATTTGCGGCATTTATATGACTTTTTAAGCGAATATATTGTATAGTGAATAATTGACATCAGCTTATCATTTTTTTATTTCATGAATCTCTAACCGGATTCTGTAATTATGTAAGAAATTAATATATAATTTTAAGGGCTATTGAGTTCCAATACAATTTTTATTCAAAGTTATATCTCATCCGAAATTTTGATTTTTTAAGAAAGAAAAGAACTTTAAGTAAAAATATTTTCAAATCGATAGCTCTAAATTATTTTTAATAATTTTTTCCTAAAAGTATTAAAATTGAAAATTATATTAATTATGTTATGGATTATTAAATGAATAATATATTTTTCGATTTGAAAACTTCTTACATAATACAGAGACGGAGTCCATTCAACTCTGAAATGTTAAAAACATTTTTAATTTAACATAAATTTTTTATTTGCAGTCCTCCCAGCAATATACAACTTAGACCCCTAGAAGAATGTCATGTCGAACAGATTGACAGTCACTGGCCTAAGAGGTTACCACATTCAATTGATTTTATCAAGACCTTAATACGTCATAATGATTCAGTGGGTTTATTTGAAGACGACACATTGGTGGGATGGTGTTTAATGTAAATGAACACAAAATTGTTTATATGTTTTTAAAGAAATATTTTTTTTTAATTTTTTAAAAAAATCTTATATATTTTAGCCGACCTTTGGGTTCTTTGGGTCTGTTGCAGATTATGGATACACATAAACGCAGAGGTCTGGGTAATTTGGCAGTACGTTACATGTCCAAATTACTGGCCGAAAAAGATATTGAGGTGGCAGCTACTGTGGTATTTGATAATGTGCCATCACGTTCCATGTTTGAGAAATTGGGTTTCACAATTATCGATAAAGTTTATTGGGTCGATAAACCAGCAAATAAATGAATTTCAATCAAAACATAAATCGTCATTGCATTGACGAAAAGTCCTATAATGTGAAACGAAATATGAATCATAATTTGAAAACTATAAAATTCCACTAATTCCTAAAGTTTATATAGAAAGATCTTCATTTGGACACATAAGACTTTTCGTTAGCTCAGCGACGAAATGTTTTTCTTCTCTATAAGACCCTTTTCCTAATTTTGGACACACATGTATGTGTCATTATCTGTAATACTGTGACCTATACTTAGATAACATTAGAACGACTCAGGAAATGTTTGCCTTTTGGCATAATTTTATTTATTTCACCTCTTATGGGGGTCATAATATATAAAAAAAAACAAATAAACGTTAACTAATGTATATAAGTCACACACATACACACATGCACTTATACACACATACACACACATTAAGAATAACAACAAATGTATATTTGTTAACATCCTAAACCAATTAAGATTTTGTTGGTAAATGTTTTTCATTATTGTTGTTGTCATAGTTATGTGATTATGACGATTATAGAGCTTTTTTTTTGGAATTTTTTGAGAAAATAAAAGAAAATGTTCCTTCTAATGTGTAACAATAAATAAAAATCAATAGAAATGAAAAAAAAGAAATAGAAAATTAAAATTAAATTAACAAAAAACAATATCAAGTACATCAAGGTCAAAAATATTATTAATGAATCAAAGCCCTTGACATTTAGATACTTACATACATACATACACATTCTGATTATTAATTATTCAGAAGTTAATTAATTCCAATCAGTCGTTAAAGACAGAAGTATTTTTTTTTCTATTTAGTAAAATTCAACGACTCGTAGGCCTTTTTTCCAAAGGTTCTATTGTTGAAAATTAGACACTGTTAGAAGAATTAAAATAATATAATCAATAAATATATATACATACTTAATATATCATTTTGAATATGTACTTAAATTAAGAAAAAAACACTATAAATAAAATTAATTTTAAAAAACATTTATACCATTTTAAGAATTTTTATATTTTTAACACATAAAATTAAGTTAAATTTTAGTCGGTGAACTTTTTTTAATCCAATTAATTTGTTATTTGAATACACATCTATTTTTGTCATTATAACAAATTTGCTTTGTCGTCAATGTGTCTCTGAAAACGACGTCAAATCTTATAATATTTAACAACATGAAATGCGAATTTTGTATTTTTAAAAATCATCTGCATTTTTATTTTATTATTTTCTTAAAAGATAAATTTATCTCTAACGCGCACCCACACGTGAGGCTTATTTTTATAGGCACACGATACAATTATTAAATGATCTTAAATCACAAAAAAAATTTAGTATTTATTTTTATATTACTTCATGCAATATTGTTCGAATCCTAAGTGAATTTTTTCCATTAAGTGTTCATTACCTCATATGTCCTCTTTATATAAATCAATGCAAACTATTTGTTTTATTTACTACTTCAAAATATACCTTTTATCCAAAAATTATAACAGAAATGAATTTCTAATTCCTTGAAAATTATAATACAATAAAAACAGTACAAACTTAAAAATTAACTGTTCGAAACATAAGCTGTATATCTTCCTCTTCTTTATTCATTCATCTTTTCTTTAATATTATTAGATGCTTTAGATTTAATGTTGACATCGCTTTAGATTCTGATTTAAGGCAGTTTATCTCTCCTTTAAAATGGATTCAAATACGAGAACTGGGATGACACAATCCAGACTTGAATTCCATTAGAGGATTACTAATCTTTGACCAACTTTGATGAATACTTCTGTTCATTGCCATGCTGAAACGTCTATCGAAGTAATATTCCTAAGCCAGCATAACATAAAATGGGAGTGTAATAATGTCCTCGAAAACGAAATGATCTACATTCTTTCAATTTTCATAAAAAATCAACTACACTATCACAAAAACAATTTGAATTAAATCTTTCCCACCCGCTTGAATTTGGTAGGACTCGGATGTAATCATTCAAAGCATTTACTATAATCTTCTTCTAACTTGAAATACTCCATCTGAATTGAAGGAAAAAATCACTCGACGTACAGTAAAACGGTGAATACCTGTATCAGTATTTTCCCTCAATATTGCAGCAATTTCCATCGATTAAGTTTATGTTTACTATTTCTCTTATTTCTTCAATAGAAAAAGCTGGTGGTCGTACACTTCCTGTCTGATAAAACGTTTCATAACTTCTGCAATGGTGGTACATGGACGGTTAACAAATGTGCATATTTATTTGCACGAATTTTAATTAGTTTTTCTTTCTTCAATTGTAGTTTCTAAAAAGCTAAAATTTCTAGATTAGAGTGCGTAAATTAAAAAAATGTAAAACACTTTATCCCTGGATTCACTCGGAGAAAAAATATGTTTGTGGTAACCATAAACGAGAAGCAACATACTAATGTTATTAAATATTTTTACCGTAACTAAAAAAATTATTTAGTTATTGTCATCACCACTAAAATGTTCCAATAAAAAATATTTTTATTGCAATGAAAAGTTTTTTATTGGCATTATAATTTTGCATTAATAAACATTTTTATTATTATTGCCACTAAAATATTGTTATCGCCACTAAAACTATAGTTATTCCTATCAAAAATATTGTTAGTTCAATAGAAAATTTGTTGTCAAAAAGTGGAAAATAATATTTTGTCCTAATAACAATAGTTTTCTATAACGAGCTGTTTAATAACAATAAAATTGTGATGAATCAAACATATTTCCAAACAAATTGCGACCACAATATTTTTTTGTTTAATAAAAATAATTTCATTACAGCAGCGAAATTGTTATCAAAATAAAATAAATTCAACAGTTAACATGTTGATGAATTTAATAAATGTTGCCGCGTATATATTAGTGTTTGCGACGAACATATTGCGAAAATATTAAAACGACTTAAGGAAGGCGTACGTGAAAATATATATGTAAATATAATATTATATTGAAACAAATTTTTGGAAGGATAACACAGAAAGTCTTTTGGTTTATGTTAACAAAATATTGATTCAAAGAAATCAGGTTTGCCATGAACACCTCAAATTAAATCTAGATCTTTTCGTATAAATTTTGCCAAACAATTGCACAATTAGTATTAAGGAAATTGGAAAGATATTTTTTTACTAATAAATCCAATGCAGAACAGAGTGACAGTGGATAATCGGAGGCATCTCACACCGTTGTAATAAATTCGAAATTATAATTATACCCTACACCCACCATAGGTGGTAAGGGGCTATATGTATTTGTGCAGATGTTTGTAACGGGCGAAAAAATGGTCCTATCACCACTTTATCTTTCGACTCAGAATCTCTTTCTGAGTCGATTTATGTATATATGTCCTTCCTTACGGCTAGCTGTCATTGTAATGCTTGTTCGCAAAGTACAGGTTGCAGTTTTTAATATAATATTGATTATGATCGGTTCATTATTTCATATTTTCATATTAAAATTTCCCTCCGGAATGTGGGTTTTAGTCCATAAAAAACCTAAATATGAAAATATTTTTACCAAATTTTCAAAAAAAAGTCTTCTTATATTCTTAAACGATGTGCCAAATTATACGATGTGCCAACCACCAGTCCAAATATCACTTTGATATAAATAAACCAAACCGCTATAACAAAATTAAAAAATGTGTTGTTATTCCCATATAACTATTAAAAAAGATCCCTTTAAAAAGCATAAATTCGCATAAGTATTAGTATCATACTAATACATTGTACGCATAAGCATAAATAAGGAAAGCAAATTATATTAGGGACATTCATATTTTTTTTCGTAGCAGATTTTTACAACCAACAACATTTTAATTGAATGACTTTAACATTTTTACTTGTTTTTATTGCGGATGTGTTTTACAGTTCTTCTGAAGTTGAAATTTATCGCCAAAGCTAATTCAAAATATTAAAAAATCATCTTCTAACGGGAAACAATGGCTTCTGAAAGTCGATTCCTTTTATACTTTTATACTCAAGTGACAATAGTAATATACTATCGTCTAAACAACTTCTGAAAGATACTTTCTTTTATTCTTCTAGAAGATCAAGTAACAAGAGTAATGTATTTTGTTTTTGTAAATTCTGTACTATCTTTTAAGCGACTTCTGGAAGGCGCTTCCATATATACTCCAAGAAGATAAAATCGCAAAATTTCTTTATTTTATTTTATTTTTATCATCCAAATGTTTGAAGGAACATTGTATTAATCACGCCCATTTATGGTGGTGGGAATATAAGACTATGGAAACCCCAATACAACATACATTTTTTTCTTAATAAAACAAATATCTTGTTTGTCAAATATACATCAAATATTTGCATAGTCTGAAAATACGATCACTTTGTTTGGCAATATTTATTTACGTTCAGCGTTTAATTAACCTAAATTCTTTTATTCATGGCTCATTATATATTATATAAACATCCTCTTGGTATTTGAATCCCAACTTGTTGAAAAGTTTCCTTGACACTTGATTATTGTCATTAATTACCGTACGAACATCCTCACCAAGCTGAATTATTTTTTGAGAAAATGCTTCAATTAAAATTGTAGCCAAACCTTGACCTCTATATTCATCTCTAACATGTAGGGTACCCAAAAAACCACATTGACATCTGAAAATAAGGATATTATTTTTATTATATTTTTAAATTTAGTTAGTTTTTTTCTGAGACTCAAACTACCTGGTACACCAAGCTACCAATTCATTAGTATCTTTTCTATAAAGACCAAAACTAACATTGTACTTAATTAAAGATTGAATAAATTCTAAGGAACCACTTTGACGGGAATACCAAATATCATCGATTATTTTTGCATCGGAATTAGATAAGGAACGTAGTACTAATGTGTTGGGTATTCTGAAATAAAACAAATATACGTTGGTTAATAGATTAAATCAAGTGTTCATGGGTTAATTCCAATCACGATCGCAAATTGTTTTATTTGTTCATATAAACGAGCTGTATTTCTACACTCGATTAAATATACTTTTAATTAAATTCAATTAAATATTTTTTTTATTAGATAAATACTTACTCGATCTTTTTATCCATTATTAGGTTATGTTCTCTTTGATAGATCTTAAGAGTCGTCATTCTAATGTTCATATTTAATTCTCTTAAGGTTTTATCGACAACAGGAAACAAAATTGCTGGCAGACAGAAAATTTTATATTTTCGACTCCAGTCCCACAATTTTAAAGCTTTCACCACTTCTTCATTATTAAATTTTAAAATGTTTATAAACAATTGATAACTATCCTAATAATAATAATAGTAATAACCAACAATTAATAAAAAACAAAGAATTATATTAAAAAAAGAATTAAAAGAATTGTAGAGAATAACTCACCAAAATAATAAAGAAGCCATTTTCTTTCCAATTATCGAGCACATGAACATGAACATGATCTATTTGGGGATTTAATTCAAACCATTTTATAAAATTATTTAAAATATTAAAACCATGAGACGTTTTTATTAAGTTTTTTGAATATAAATTTCGCAAATATCTGAGATCGTTAAGATCAGTTAATATTTGTAATTTCGACATTATTTGTTATTTTATTTGAAAACGGAGTGACTGTTGCGATCTGAACGATTCAATAGTTACTGAAATTTATTAATTGTTACTCTCAAATTTATTAAAAATTTTTATAAATAGTAATATGTTAAAATGTAAGTATATATGTATATAGTAAGTACATTCATATTGTATCGGGGATGGCAAATCAAGTATTTTACTTTTATCATAATATCCGTAATTTTTATGAGATCCAACGCCACAATTGGTGAAGATAATATATTAACTTTGTTACTCCGTATGTTACGCTAATAACGAATCATCTAAGACCCTATAAATTATATATATATCTTGCATCATATAAAAATCTGCAGAGCTCAATGAAATTTGAGCTTAGTATTTGTTATTGTCTAGAGAAGTTTCATATTAAAAAATTGATTCAGTATATTAAGAATTATTGACCGATATCTAAGACAAGCTCTAAGTTCAAGTGAAGAACTTTTGTAAAATTATCAATTCTAAATAGACAAATTAGACTAAAATGTTGGCAACTTTTATATACGTATGTGTTAAGTTTTTACTTTACACACTTTTCATTCTTGCTTGTTTTCTTTTTTCAATTTGAACCAAAGATCGATATATATTTTTCGATTTATTTTCGAAGATATTTTATATATTTGAATAGTGTTGCTGCAAGATCCTTTTAATATTCTAATCCAATCAAACATTTTATTAGAGCGACAACACATTAACTGTTTCAATTGTTTTTGTTCTGAATCTTGCATTTTCAAAATTGTTTTCTAAAGAAATTTTAACGAAAATGAGCTCACTTTGATTTAGTCAAATGACACAGCTGCATATGCATGAAGTTTTCCCAAGAAAGAACTTTATACTAAAGGAAGAAGAACAAGTTTATATAAATTTTAATAAAATTCAAATAAATTTTAATTTTATTTCGATTAAAGTACTTAAATTATTATTCATTAATTCACTTTTTATAGTACTTTTCACAATCGACATGTATCGAACTGTGAATACAAAGTAAAGTTATAATAACTTTGACATCCCTGCATTAAACTCGTAATAAATAAGATATTTTATTTCTACAGTGTTCCCATGTAAAGTGATTGCTGCAAAATAAAAGGGAAATTATATGTTGCTTTTTTGTAAAAGAGATATCAAAATTATATTAGAAACAAGTTTGACTGTGCCTTATCATAATCACTCTCCATTTCATATGTAATCTACTAACCCGATTTGAATAATTTTTAATCACTAATATTTGACTAATTTAAGTTTTAGTCCATTTAATTACACGTACAAAAGCTACTGAAATACTTTGTTTAGATTTTCTGTTATTTTCAGATATCGGCCTAGAATGAAATGAACGGGGATATATTCAATTGATTTACTTCATTTTCCTACAATTATTTAGCAACAGTGATACATTAAGTTTAGGAATTTTTATTATTAGTCATATCTGAAGTACTTTAAAACGAGTCTACGTGCATTTTAGGTTGTTAAACTTCTTAATTACTATTTAAAAGGCTTTGAAATAAAAATACAGCTGCTTCCGGTTTTAACGAACCTATTAGTTGTTTAAGAGCAAGAGATGGGAATTCATAATATGGTCTTGTTTTATAAAGATCCTCTTAAAATTGGTGAACTCGAAAAACAATTTATAAATTACGAAGAACATGATGTAAAGAATGGTTTAAATATATTTAGACGACGCTTTGAGAAACCAGCAAGTTTCAGCTCTGGAGTTAGTTGTACTTCGTAAACATGGAAAGTGACTTTATCTGCAGGTTTAACATTTAAAGATTCTAAAAAATGTTAACATTATTGATCTAGAGGTTTTGAAAGTTTCTCCAAAGTTGGCCATCTCGAATATGTTAATTTTTTGAAATTTATTTTGAAAATTCAATTTAAATTCTTTGGCGCTCAAATCGGCTAATTTTTATAAATAGAAATATTATCCAAGTAAAGTTTTTTCGATAAGGTTTGGTTCTTATGGTTATTTGGGAATATAAACGAATCCTCTTCAAATTGATGAACTCGAAAATGTTTTAAAATATTTAAAATATTTTATATGTGACCCAAAGGACACATATAATACCAATTTTGAAATATCTCTTTAAAATAAAAAAACAAATATTTTTAAATAAAATAAAATTCCTAAAACAATTTGATGTTGCGTATTATATAGTCAATCTTGCCCAAATTAAACATAATTTCTTCCTTGTTATTTTTAATGTAATAATTTTAATTTAAATAAAAAAATTGTATTTGATCTGTACAAAAGTTATAAAAGTTCATTAAACCCGTGTATCACTATTTAATCAGATTTTTAGCAATTAAAAAAAACATTTTAATCAATTGTAAAATGTTTACACAAATCTTATCATATTACGTTCATGAACAATCATGTTTATAATTTGTTTACATAGTCGATGAAAACAGTATATATCGTGTGTTTGCCGCTTTTTATCACCTTTATAAGAAAGTGTTTCGGATTATTGAATTTTTTCTTCGTACACTGAACTAAAAAAGTTAGTAAAGTAGGTAAAATAGGTTAAATATTAAAAATGTAGTTAATTTGAATAAATATTATTCAATTAGAATTATTCAAATTGATAAATATAAATTCTCTATATTGATAAATATTATTCAATTTAAATACCATATTTAAGTAAAATTTTAGTTGAATTGTGAGATTTGAATTCAACGAAAATTTTTAAATTTTGTCCCAATGATTTCCTCAAGGAACTGTTTTACTGGACAAAATGTAAGACCGACAAAATCAGGGGAGATCTACGATAGCGAGAATTTGGTCCCAATTACATTTTGTTAATACGTCTATTTGTGATTTGTGAAATTTTTTTGGAGATGTATTGTATGAGAAGAATTTTTGTGTAGCAAAGCGCACCGAGTAAAAGCTAGTTTTAGATAAGTGTAATAAGTGTCATTTAAGTATGTAGAATTGAAAAAATTTGTGTATGTGTGCTAAATATCTGTTGATGTAAATATTTTTCGTTACTTGTTTAACGAAATTTTATTCAATTGTTTAAGTATATTTGAAGAAAATTCTTCAATTTGAAGAAAAATTTTATTAAATAATATAATATTTATTTAATGCAATTAAATATTATTTAATTAAATTAAATCTGTTCATTAATCACTTTTTTTTTTGGGTTAAAGTTCTACATTACCAAGAGATTTGGTTCAGTATATGGTTGATATACCTGCAATGGTTCAATCTGTGCCAAATTTGTTTTAGAAATCTATCGTATGTATAAACAAATCCTTAATCGGATTCATATCTTCACATCAGAGGGAATATGTTTGGAATCAGTAATAATCATTAATCGACAATTTGAAAGAGGTTATTTTTAAGAATATTAAAATAAGTCGATCACTTTAAAATATTGATACTATTTTTCTTCTTTCTTTAATAGTTAATTTGAAAGGCGTCCAGATCCTGGGATTTTTTCAATTCTGTATCCTTTTTTGCAACTTGTTTACAACTGTAAAATAATTGTATAATTTTGAATTTGATTTTCTTAATTTGTGGTTATTAATTATATTTTTTCTTCAATAGATAATTATTTTCAATTCATTATAAATGAGTGAATTTTTGGACTAAAATTATATATTTACCAGTTTCATCGATAATTAATGATTTCAAACACATTATTAATTTATCATTAAAAATTTTGTCTTAAATTTGCGAAGTTGTCAATGCGTTTTCGTAAAATATTTCAAGGGATATAAAGTTACCAGAAAGTTGTCCTTATCTTTACTCCATTTTGTTGAAGTCATTAATATTTTTTATTTTGTTAAAAAAGATTAAAGATTAGGGATTTATGCTTTACACTGAAAGTAAAATGTGTATTAACTTATTGAATTTAAAAATTCTAACATTTGCATGTGGAAATAGGCAAAATTCCAATCCGCATAAAATATTTTAAAAATTTAATTTTTCCATTTGAATGATCACCGTTCGTTACGAGGTCCATCCAGCAAATATTACTTTTGCGTATAAGAAATTTGACTTCAGCTTTTCAAATTGATAACTTTTCTAATTACAAACTTTGTATGAGTTTATTTAGTTTTTTAAGACTGTATATTATTTATCTGGAGCATGACACGTATTTCCTTAAATATTTTTTAGAAAAGAATTTTTTACACCCTTCACCTTTATCTGTATAGAATTGTTTTACAGCAAGTAATCAAAATTATAAACCAATATCATGAACCTTTGTATAATGTATCACTTCACATATAATGTATCACTTCACTTCTTAAAACATTACTTACGTTACGACAATGTTTCAACAACATCACAATTGTTTTCGACAACAATTTGAACTTTTAAGAAATTCTGCAATAGTTCATACGTCCTCCTATAGGATGTATAGGAATTTATATATATATATATATATATATATATATATATATATATATATATATATATATATATATATATATATATATATATATATATATATATATATATATATATATATATATATATATATATATATATATATATATATATATATATATATATATGTATTATTAATTTAATACTTTTATTAATTATTTTCTTTATTCTCCATCAGGCCAATTAAAGTTACCTATAGTAGGATAACTTCGAAGCCAATAACAACGATCAGTCACTTAAATTTAACTTTCAATACCGCTCTTGATGGTTTATTCTCTTCGTTAACTAAAGCCATAACATCGTCTCCCTGATCGGCAATATAACGGGAAGTAGCTCGTGTAACAGTTGTTCCTAAACCTAAGCATTTGTAATTGTCTTTTACCTGTAAAGCTCCCAGAAAACCGCCTTGTAATCTAAAAATACAAAATTTTGATTTGAATTTTAAATTAATTTAAATAATGTTTACCTTAAACACCAGGCAACTAATTCATTTGAAGATTCAACATATATACCCATATTTACATTCCAATCAATTAAACGTTTAATTAAATATAAAGAACCTTCATGGCGATTGGGCCATAGAGAATTAATAAGTTCAGCATCAATTGCAGAGTTAAGCGGTTTTATTATAAAACCAGAAGGGCAGCTGTTATAGAGAATTTTAAGGAAAATGTATAGAATTTATCATAATAAATAATTACCTTATATCCAATAATTTAGCCTCTGAATTTGGCATATAATACATTAAAGTTAAACTATCATATTCTAAATGAAGTTTTTTACTTTCCACGGTGCTAACCACTGCTGGTCTATGACATTCTAAAAATGAACTTACTTTAAAACCTTTCGACCAATCTAGTGACATTAATGCTTCTTTAAGATTTTCACAATTATCTTTATTCAATGATCCTAAAAATAATTGATAACGATCTATTATAACATAAAGTCCCTTTTCACTTTTAGAGGTATAAATTTTGAGATTTTTTATATTTCCATTTTTCTTAATCCATTTTAAAAAATTATCCAAACAGTAAAAGCCTACACAATATTGAGGCCAATTGTTTCGATATAAATCCCGCAATTCTTTCAATTCATTGTAACCTGTTAACTCATAAAGATTGATCATTTTTTATTAAACACAAATTTTTGGATTTCTTAATAAAATGTAAACAAAAACATTCGCTTTGACGATTTTAAAACTTAATTATTCAAGAGAAATGAAGTGACTAACACCGATTGTACTTATCAAACAAAGAGCGAGTGGATCAGGACTGAAAAATTTAGTGCTTTTATGTTTCGAATTAAAGTTACGATTTTTCGAAACAAATATTAAAGTTGTTTAATAAATCATTACAACTCAAAATTGAAAAAAAACACCAAGTTAAAGTGTTAAATTCGGCCAAAAATTAATAAATCATTACAACCCAAAATTGAAAAAAACACCAAGTTAAAGTGTTAAATTCGGCCAAAAATTAATGAGAAAATGGCAATATATTACCGATTTTTCAAATCGGTAATATATTGATTTTATATCTAAGTTTGTCATTCCGTTTGTAATTGACACAATTTTCGCGGTATATATATATATATATATATATATATATATATATATATATATATATATATATATATATATATATATATATATATATATATATATATATATATATATATATATATATATATATATATATATATATATATATATATATATATATACCGCGAAAATTGTGTCAATTACAAACGGAATGACAAACTTAGATATAAAATCAATATATTACCGATTTGAAAAATCGGTAATATTGCCATTTCTCATTAATTTTGGCCGAATTTAACACTTAACTTGGTGTTTTTTCAATTTGGGTGGATAATGATAATGCTGTTTTGATTACATCAATAGATTCACCATCCCTGGTGTTTATGAACAAGGCCTTAGTGTTGCCTATGTGTCACTTTTAAACCAAAAATACGATTTAAGCGTCAAATTTAAATTTCAATATTTTCTAACGAGAGCATCATAACCTTTAATTTAAAATTTGTAATATCTTTTAATATCTTTATTTTATGGAAACATTCACACGTCTAAACTAACTGTTTGAATTCAATGAAATTGGGACTGATTGTTTGCAACTTAAGCAACATCGATCCAATAACAGAAAAATTATATCGGTCTATAATTTTTTTGTTATTATTCATCTGGAACAACCACAAAATTCAGAAAAACTTTCGTAAATTTTTCAATAAAAAGAAAATTGAATCGTCAATTTCGAGAAATATAACTTTAATTCTATGTACATGATGGACAAAAGTTAACATCTATAAGTACAATATAAAGGTACAATGTTAAGCATTTTCTGTCGGTTGCAAACATCTGCACAAACGCATAACAACCCTTACCACTTATGGTAGTGTAGGGTATAAAAATATAATTTCTTGCAAACATTTCTGCATGTAACAACCTTTTCGATTACACCGGATCAATTTTCTCCCATTCCTCTATTAAAGATATTTTTGGAAGTAAAATGATATTCTCAAATTCGTCAATAAAAGTGGCTCCATAAATGATCATTTGGGTTGATGTCGGGAGATTTTGGAAGAGTTTCAAGAGTATGAGAGTTATTTTTATTTATAAGATTTAAAATCGAACAATTTCCGTCGTGTGCTTAGGTTCATTTTCTTGCTGGTTTATGAGAACTTTTATGCAAGTTATCCTTAAAAATATTTAAATATTTTATCCATTGTCAGTAAATACTAATTCCCCAACATACAACCACGTACCCACAACCTAATACCATGAAATTAGTACCACCATTTAATAGTCGATTATATGTATTTTTCCTGCAAAGCCTCATCTTCCATCTTCCTCTATGTCAAAACACGTCCGTCTAACTTATATACAAAAATTTTGCTTTCATCACAGAATGTTAACTAATCCCATTAGTCTATTACTGTGCGTTTTTATGAAAGAAAACGGATTCATTTGGTTCACCTTGTTAATATTCGGTTTTTTTCTGCAGAATTTAGCATATAACGAACAGTATGAGGGTGAACATATGTACCACTGTTTTCCTTTGACATTATGACATATTTTGGGCGCCGAAGTTTAGGCTCTTTTTTAATTATTTTTCAAGAAATACCAAAAACCTTTCAGCATATTTATTTATTTATAAAAAACAAAGTTCTGAATTTTAATGCCCATTTCTGTTTAAAATATATAAACTTCGAATTCCGTCTTAGTGAAAAAGAATTCACAGTCCAAGTCAGCAACATTGGAGTGCATAAAAAGTATATCTAAAAACAAATAAGAGATAAAAAATTGATTCTAGTATTTCCGTGAAAATGTGAGAAGAAGAATCTTTTCTTGGAGCATTGTAGTAGATTATACACAGATTATTCTGACAGTGACAACAACACTGTGAAACAAACTGAAAAACAAACTAGTTAGAATGTTATAGACGGCCAAGACCGACTCTGTAATACCTTACACCTCAAAATTGACCTTCGTATAGTTGATTTCTGATTATTCTAATGTGCAGTACCATTATTGTATCAGTAACTTTAATGTGATTTTTTGACCAATTATTTCTTCAATACCAACGAATATGTGAGATTTTTAAGGGAATCAAATATGAGCGCAAAATTTGACACATCGTCTTTTATCATGAGAATTAGAATTATGGGATTTTGTTGAAATTCCAACAAACTGATTAATAAGTAATAAATAATTTTTAAATTATCAAAACGTATATAATAAATAAATATAATATACAATCTGAAAATTTAATTACTTTTACAACAGATAAACTATGTGCGTAGATAAAAAGTGATATATATTCGGTCATTATCTGTATTACAAAGCCTAACTGTAGGACAATTTTGTAGAATTATTTTATAAAAAATTATATTTCCTAATTAGAGTTGCCAAGTTAGCTTATTTTCAGAAATTGAGGTATAAGATTCCCGATCGACTGAGTATCGCTTTACTATACTATTTATAGATAAAAAATATTTTAGAAAGCTGAAAACTCTTTAAAGTGATTTTATTTCTCAAATTATATTTATGGTTGCTGAAGGATTATTACCTCATATTAATTCCTGATTACTTTTTATGTATGTAATTATTCCTAATACCTAATACTGGTATCCTAAATACAAAACAAATATTAATTATCACTTGCTCAAGGAAGTGTTTTACTGAACAGAAGTTAGGACAGATGGGATCAGGGGAGAGGTGCACCCTGGCAGCAAAGTGCAGCGAGTTTTTAAATTTCAAAGGTCCATCGGAATTTGTTTTAAGCTATTAAAAATAATTTTATGAATATCTGTCCATTATTGCCCAAAGAGCTTATTTAGAAAAATAATTTTTATGGTTTCAGAAACCGAACCAAGCGAAGTTTTTTAAAAAGTGGTAAAAATCTGTTGATAATTTTATTAAGTGGAATCATGTTTTGTATTAATATCAATAAAATAAATTAAAAATATTTATATTTCTTGTTTTTCCCAGAAAATCATTTAAAATATTTAAGGAGAATTTGGGAATTAAATTTATATAATAATTGCATAATAATTCTTAAAACTATGTGGCAACACTGTTTATATTAAAGTAAATATATTTTTTTTAATAAACAAACATTGACTAACAAGACCAAAAGTTGTCACTATTTTTCAAAGAAACTCAATTCTTCGTTAAAATTTTAAATCTTTCTGCAAATTAAAATAAATAAAATCGACTTTTAATAATATTTTTTAAAGAAGATATTCAATCTATTTACTTTTTACATCAAAGACGTTGATTAACCTGCTTTTCTTGTTAATTTCTAAAAATAATTATGTTTTTATGATTTTTACCATATCGCGCAAAAAAAAAAACTCTCTTTTAAAATTTCAACAATAATAAGAGAATAAAATTCGTCCGTGTGTTTACCTATCAACCCCCAGAGACGAATAGTATCAGTTTGACTTGGGTCTTTGTTTGTACGAGACATTAAAAAGAACTGGTTTGTTGGACATGTTAGATAATAAATTAGTGGAAATTCCTCTCAGTAAATGGTCAACATTACGTGATTTGTATGTAAAACGTAAAGATCGTGCGTCCTGTTATAACTTATTACAAACTCTTATCAATTGGAAGAACAAAGAACCACAATTTGATCTGAAAATTTATTCACTTAACGGAGAATGGGAGTCGGACGGTACATTTGTTGCCAAGGTAAAATAAGAAGAACAATAGTAGTTAGTGGTTAATCGCCTTGATATCAAATTGTGCGTTATCATTAATTGAGTTAAATTTATTTTACAGTTTCATAAACAAGTCTTTTTTAATACATGTCATGAAAATTTACAAAATTTGTTAAAAGCTTTAAATTGCTTGGATTCGTCTGAACCCTATTTATTGGCCGGATATCAAGATTTCGTTTCAACAGCTGTACAACAACATTTTATTGACTCTGGTTTAGCAAAGGAAACATATCAGCCTACTTGCACTGTTTGGTATCACATACCCAAAGATAAAGCTAAACAATTCTCAATCCAGTAAGTAAATAAATTTTTGTTAAATAATAAACAAATTTTGATAAAAAAGAATGTAGGTTTAAAATATAACAATATTTCGGTTATTTACTTCCGAAACGTCATAACTCGAAAAAATGTGTTTAAAAATGTTTTATCTTTTGTTTTTAATTTAAAAAGTAAATAATTGTAATAAATGTAAATGCGTTTTCTAATTTTTTGTATCTGTAGTAATGACGAATTAAAAAAAAAAACAAAAGGAGTTCCTTTTTAAGATGTATTTTGTTTTGAGAACCCTCTACCAAGTAGTAATGAGGGTATAATAACTTTGACATTTCTTGTGTAACATCAAGAAGGAATCAGTTAAGACCCCATAATGTACATATATTATTGCGCCAATTCAAACTCTGAGGCAATTTTGCTATGTCCGACATTCTGTCTGTTGGGAACATTCCCATGTCTAGAAAATTTTACCGAATACAATGAAACTTTGCTATTGTTTAAAATTTTAAACCAGCAATATTTATCCATTATCAAAAAAAGGTAATAGACCAATATCTGAGACAACTTCAAAATTCCGAAAAAACTTTTCTATATTTTTCAACAGAAATTTACATATGTACTTAATCATCGCACATAAAATCATCAAAATTGGATCAATTGAAAATGTTATATTAGGGTATATATACAACCTAAAATAAATTTTTCATATGGGCCGCAATTTTGAAAATCTAATATAATAATAAAACCAAAAGAACAAGATTGTGCTGGGAATATGGATTTGTGCTTACGAATCTCTTAAATATGGACCAATTCTATTGAAATTAATTTTAATAAGGCTCCTTTCCGGAAAACAGCTTTGAGCTTAAAAATAATTGAAATTCGGATCAATTATTTTTCTTTCTGTGTTCAATATATGTTACTAATGTGACGAATATCGGTCCATGAGTTGTTATTGCTCCTATTTAAGGCTCATTCATGAAAAAGGCATTAAGCTATGAGATTCTTAAGTTGAAACAATTCTTTTGAAAGTATTATTTATCTTATTATATTGAATATATAATACTGAAATGAAGAATATCGGATCAATATTTATCTCATTTAAAACCCCTTCCGGAAAATTTCATTGAAATTGAAATATTTTTTTTAACTGCCTTTATTATTAAAGTTTCTTAAAAATAGACAATTTACATTGAAATTAAGGATTTATCTAAATTGTTAAATATACGTAGGAAAGTCCATTCTTTATAATAATCATTATATTTAAAAATATTAGACATACCACTTTTTTGCCACGGTTTGATTTACGATCTGCAGATTTCTATTTGGTTATTTTCATGTTAGCGTTTTTCAAACTTTTCTTGCGTTTCTGGTTAAAAAAAACTGACTTTACCAGTACTTCAGTTTGTTAATTTTGTTACAATAGGTTATCATTTGAAAAACGGCACCAAAATATAAATAGTGTAGGTTCTATATATTCTACAGTGGGGCGGAATTTATACTTTTCATAATATTTTAATATATCTAAAATATATTTATTGTTATTTCAAAAATTTAACATTTTTTTCTCCTCATCCACACACATCCTGCAGATTCCCGAGAGATATCTTTTATGATCTTCGAAAATGTTGGGAACCAACATTTTCATAAATCATAAAAACTTTTACAGCGAGTGTTTCAAAATGTTCTTATTACTCTCCAAGAAAATGTATTTCGTCAAACAAAATATAGATTAAAGTTCTCCCTAAAAATTCAAATATTAATTAACGACGAGAGTCTTAATGTGTTCCCTACGCCAAACAAATTGATTCACTCATACAAGCCAGGATCGATATAGTCGAGGAGATAGATGCTGTCATTAAAAGGAAAATATTATTTAATTAATGAATCTTTCTTAATAAAGATTATTGCATTATGACCCAACTATTCGCTAATAAAACTTGTGAAGGTGTATACAATGCATTATATATACAACACATTGAAATGTAGGGACGATAAATCCTCTCCGCTTGCTCTCTACACAAAGCAAGTAATAACTGAATATTAAGTAAACTATTATAACGAATGTATAAACTAATGAAAATATTTGATTTAGGGAAAATAGGCTTAGGGAGAGGGTACTCTATATAATCCAAATTTTTTATATACTATTTTTAAATAGGAAAAACTGTTAAAAGTCATATATATTGATGAAATCTTAGGCGGATAGGACCAAGAGGTGGAGGATATCCAACATATAAAGCATATTTTCAAAATAAAATATGGAAATAAACGCATTAGCGAAATTCTAAAATATTGTTGCAATCACTTTATTACAAATTTAATTTGTTAGGAAAAATCTAAGGCAGTTAGGATCAGAGGGCGGTATACACACTTAAAGCTTTGTCCAAATTACTAATATGAATCTAAAATATCTAGAATGGGTAGAGCCAAAGGTAGTTAACATACAACGTAAATATTATTGCATATCTGGAAAAGATAATAGGTCCTAAATCTGTTCAAAAGTATCACATTGGAATTAAATTTACTGGGTTTCTGTTAAATCAGAAGTAGCGCAAAGTTCATAACTATTACTTGTGGTAGTGTAGGTTAGCGCGTACGATCACCAAATATCGACTATAATTAGTCAACATATGAATTTCCATTTAATTTTCATTAACTTATAAATGACTTTTTAATTTTTTAAAGTACTCCCAACAATGTAAATTTTAAGACTCTAGAAGAATGTCACGCAGAACAAATAAACAGCGTTTGGCCACACAGATCACCAGGATCCATAGAATTTGTCAAATTGTTAATAAGGCAAAATGATTCAGTTGGTATATTCGAAGACAATATTTTGGTGGCCTGGTGTTTAATGTAAGAGCAATAGAAAAAAAGAATAAAAATTACGTTTAGACTAATTCTTATAATGTTTAAATTTCAGACTACCTTTAGGTGCTTTGGGTTTGCTACAGGTAATGGATACATACAAACGTAAAGGTTACGGTAATTTGGCAGTACGTTATATGTCAAAACATTTGGCTGAAAAAGATATTGAAGTGACAGCTCCGGTAGTTATTAGCAATGTAGCATCTCGTTCCATGTTCGAAACACTTGGATTTAAAATTATCGATAAAGTGTATTGGGCCGAAAAACCAGCAAATAAATGAATATTTATTTAAAAAATGTATTTTATTATTGAGTATTAACGATTAGTTAATAGAAAGTATACAAATATAAATAATTAATTGTAAAAATATATTGTTATAATAATTAGAAACATTATAATCTTGATTACTTCCCAAGAGTACAACGAATTTTGTCCAGATTTTTCATTTACAGTAAGTTTTGCTCTTATCATACTTTTATAGTTCTCATATTCTTCGGTCAATTCGATCTTTTTACCCAATTCATCTTGTATATATTGCAGAATAGCATTCGCATTCTCTTGATTACTTGATATACGTTCTCGTACATGATTTTCCAAATACAAAGGAATTCCCAATAGTTCAAGTTCATCTATGTGACTACTAGTCAATGAAGCTAATTTAAGTTTCTTAAATTCAATGCATTTTCTGTATACATGAAAATATTTTTCAGCATCTGATTTAATGCCTTCACGTCGGTTTTTTTCCAAATAACATTCAAAAATATGATTGGCCGGTGAAGTATTTGATACTCGATCAACTTTTAGTTTGTGAATTTCTTCGATTTGTTTCGTATTATACAAATCTAAAATATCAAAACATTCACTGCCATTTTTGCTTTTATTAGCTAAAACGGATATAAAAAGGACATTAAAAAGTATATATCTAAATATTTATTAAGGATCTTATTACCAGTTGTCTTCATAATAAAGGACAATAACAATAAAATTACAATGTGAAACAGTTTAGCGATTAATTTCATGTTTGCTCTAATGAAAGATTTAATTAAAACTGAAACATCTTTTTTTAAAATAAGGGAAAGTTTTCTAGAATTAACAAGTAATTTAGTTATTTATAACTTTATCTAAAAAATATTGGTTTGCGTTTTAAAATATATACACGAACAGTTGTGGTCAATGTAAAAGCAGCATATTTTAATAAAATTCTATTTGTAGCAGTATTTTTAGTTTATTTAAAATTTATGCTGGAATAATAATACCGAAAAAAATTTAAAAACCACCAACCAACTCTATGCATATTCCGAAACTTGAGTTAAATTTGGACGAACCGAATTTGCCATACCCTTCACCTTTGTTTATATGTTTTTTTTTTAAGCAACGGACTTAACATTTAACGTTAAGTATCTATTTTTAATAGGCTTTCTTAAAATCATTACTTGTAGAAGAAGAAGAAAGCTACTGTCATTACTATAGCCTTTATATGAGTCAGCACAGATTCTCTAGAACACTCAATATGCATGAAAAATTTTATTCACGCGTAGTTTTCGCTTTCACTAAAACAATACAAGTACAAATACATAAGAGTAATAAATAACTCGACTATTTATCGGCCGATTTCAAAAATTTGAAAACAACAAAATTTTGTCCATATACACCATAGGAGGTTCAAAATATCGAAAATGCGTTTTTGCCTATAACTCAGAAACTAATGAACCGATTACTGTGAAATTTTCCACGTTTTCCCGTGGAGAATTTCATAATTTGTCATCATTTTCTCTTTTGCGTTTGTGAAGTCATAATTTCAAGTGGAAATCTTATATATAAAATGTTTATTGACCATTAGTCAATAAAAATTATTATATTATTAACATCCGAAAGCAAAGTTTATATGATTGATTTAATCATATTGGTTTCGTGTCGTGGTGTTCATTGTATTGAATCTGAGAAAATTATTATGCTCTACACCCTCATAGGTGGTTGGGGTATTACGCGTTTTTGCAAAAATTGTAACGGAAAAAATATTTTACCATAACTTTTAAGTATACCGTTCACTTCAGGATCAATTTTTGAGTCAATAAAATTTGGCGATTTTTTAAAAAATCATCAAACCCGAGTTCAACAACTTTGGAGATCCAATTCCCAACTCCAAAACCCACTAAAAACATAAAAATTTGAAAACAGCTCAAGAATGCCCATGAGAAATTTCTTTAAAAAATATTCAGTAGTTCCAAAGTTATATAATTATTTACAAAAAAGCAAATACCATTGTGATTTGGATTTGCTACAAGTTAAGGATAAATACGAAAGGTCTCGATATTTTGGCAGTCCGTCTTAAAGTAATTGCTCCGGTAGTCGACGTTCCATATTCGAAAAATTTAATTTTTAAACTATGAACTTTTCTTAATAAAAATAATAATTTATTTTTAAATAAAACTTTGTTTAAATACACAGTTATTTAATGAAAAGTATTAAAATATAAATAATTAATAGTAAGAATATATAGTTATAATAGTTAGAAACATAAAAACTTTGATTAATTCCCAAGAGTATAGCGATTTTTGACCAGATTTCAGATGTGCAGTAAGTTTTGCACGTATCATATTTTTATAGTTCTCATATTCTTCGGTCAGAGCAATCTTTTTACCCAGTTCATCTTGTATATATTGCAGAATATCATTAGCATTCCCTTGATTATTTGATATACGTTCTCGTACATGATTTTCCAAATACAAAGGAATTCCCAATAGTTCAAGTTCATCTATGTGACTACTAGTCAATGAAGCTAATTTTAGTTTCTGAAATTCAATGCATTTTCTAAAGACATGAAAATATTTTTCAGCTTCTGATATAATGCCTTCACGTCGGGTTTTTTCCAAATAACATTCAAAGATTTCATTGGCCGGTGAATTATACGATACTCCCTCCACCGTATATTTATGAATTATTTCGATTTGTTTCGTATTATACAAATCTAAAATATCAAAACATTCACTGCCATTTTTGCTTTTATTAGCTAAAACGGATATAAAAAGGACATTAAAAAAGTATATATCTAAATAGTTATTAAGGATCTTATTACCAGTTGTCTTCAGAATAAAGGACAATAACAATAAAACTACAATGTGAATCAGTTTAGCGATTAATTTCATGTTTGCTCTAATGAAAGATTTAATTAAAACTGAAAAATCTTTTGGTGAAATAGAAAATAGTTTTTCACAATCAAGTAGATTAATTATTTATAAAAATGTTTAAATAAAACATATTGGTTTGTGTATTAAAATACATACGTACACTTGCGGTCAGTGAAAAATCATCATCTATTGAAATTATATTTGTTGGAATAACTTTGAATTTATTTAAAATTTACACTTAAGGAATAATGTCTGAAACAATCCATTCTATGCATAATCTGAAATTTGAAAAGAAAACATTTATGAATACTATATTGGATTGTGCCGAAATACTCACCCTCCACTACTTACATTAAGCAAACATTTGCATAAGTTGAAAACTATAAATATTGATAACGAGTCATAGAATTAAACGGCAGCTTTTATTAAACAACTAGCTCAGTCCTAGATCTCCAAAGAAACTTTATTATAAAAATTTCATGCAACGGGAATTATGTAAAAGTATATTAATCTCTAAAAATATTACTTATACGAATAGAAATTACTGTACCAAATTTTACGTAAATCGGATCACAATATCTTATGCCCACATCTGAATATCACTTATATATATTTTTCAAAGATTTAGATAAAATATAAAAGAATAAGAAAACAATATGGTTTGCTATTTTGATATCCAACAATGTTTATATGATCGTTGAGGAGGATTAAAAAAAACATGATTTAAAATAACTTTTTAATAAAAATCAAAACAAAATGTTTATTAATAATTTAAATGAATTTTGTTGTTTTTTTTTTATTCCTTGATTCGAAATTAAGAAAATGAGATTAATTTTAAATCTAATAGTTTTTGATTTGATTGAAATGTATTTTAAAGCCGATCTGACTTAAAATAAGATATAGAGACCACAAAGAAATTATTATATTATTAAACAGTTTAAAAAATCTGTTTAATAATAACATGAATCTTTAGTTTGTCATTATTTTAATCTTTTCTTTTAAGTGTTTTGCTGTATGAAAAACCCATTTAAATATATTTCGAATTTCACTTCTAATAATATTTACTTGGTTCTATTATCTGTCTACTTTATCATACAATTTTGAAATATTTGTTACAAAAGATATCTGTCAGGTATCTCTTCATACAAATCGATTTTATTTTTAATACTTCATTCGTAGAAAGGTATGAAACATGGTGCAAACGGAAAATACATTTTGGGTGTTTACTTTGCATATGAAGTTATTTTGTAAGGTGAATTAAAAGATAATTCCAGATTACTATTTTGAGTACATTTTTTGTCAACTGAACAACTTTGGATAAGACTTGTGAACAGATTTATCATGGACTATCTATATATTTTGTCTCAATACGTAAATGAAGGGTCACAAACCACGCCACTGGCTACAAAGGCGCTTGTATTCTCTGCTCTAAACATATGAAATTTCATTAAAATATCTCTAACGGTTCAAAAATTACAGAATTATTACGAAAAATCATTTGGACACACTTTGTCCATTTTGATTTTAGACATTTTATATACCGATAGCAGAGGAGTGCACTGTGTGTTGCAGAATCAACTTTCCCTTTTGAATTAGTATGATAATAAACACTACATCATCTAAAATATACCTTTTCTAAAAAGTTTCTTTTTTGTCTGAAACCTTGTAGATAAACTAATAAAAGGGCCTCTCAATTGAAAAAATTATCAAAATTTTTACTTTAAACTATTTGTTTTGATGCTCCTAATATATTGCAAATTGGCTTTTTCAAGACCTTCAATAAATTTGGAGTCTAGAGACCAAAATCCCAAAAATCTATGAGCAAAATGTAATAAAACTTTCATATTGAGATTTTTTTTCAACAGCTATAAAGCTTTTCTCCTAAAATAAGTTTTAAATTGACAACTAAATAAATTTTTAATTAAAGTTTTGCAACCTCCACCTCTTAAATATTTCACTGTAAATTTGTAAAATCCGGTAACTCTGCGATACTATTGAGCACAAAAATGGAATAAAACAAATGTCAGATAATTAAGGGAGAAACAACAAATGTCACAAAATATTTTTTATTTGAGAACAGATTCTCTGCTCGTTAGTCGTCAGTCAGATTTGAAATCTTCCAGCTGAGAAGGCTGAAGATTTGTTGTGCACCAAGTCAGTTAATAAATAAAATCTTTTAAAGAAATTTCTAACAGTTTGTGTTTTTTGGAACATAATGGCCACAATCAGATTGTTGCAATCTCAGGTAAGTTGGCCTTACTTCCTCTTACAAAATGGTTATGTGATTAAAATAATTTTGTTATGGAAAATAATGGCATTATAAAAATTTGTAAATTTTCTTTTTAATGGTGTATCGTGTACAATATTTTATCTAAATGGTTTAATTGATCAAAAATCCATATTTGGCTCAATAACATGGAAGTTGAATTGTCAACAAATCTAAAAACAGAAATTTGATTTGAATTATGGATAAAATTTGAAGACGGTTGTGCAATAAAGTGGTCTAAAGGAAAAATATTACGTTTGCATGAAAAAACGGTTCTAACCTCAAATGATTGTTACCTAACCATATCTTCGGTCGTCCATATATCCGAAGACAATTGACTTTTTTCTTTATTTTTGTTTCTTTAAAAATATTTTGAATACTGCTTAGCCATGTTAGGGGTGGAGGTGTAATGGTGAACTTGGTGACTTGTTATCACATTGGGACTTAGTAATTTTTTGTGCATTTTATTTTTGTGTCTCCACAAAAAATAACCACCAAATAAAGATATTAAGAGAATAAATCAAAACATTATGTGACAAAGAGGCCCCTGTGTAAATATTTCGAGAACAACAAAGTGTCAAAAATTCACATTGATTTTTTAGCATTATCAGCATTTTTTGTTTTTCATATATTTTATAACTTCGTTGCCAAAAATGTGTTTTTATTTTAAATTAAAAAACGAAAGTGATTTTAATTAATTTATTTTTATTTTATAAATTAACTTAGTAACAAAGTAATTATACAATTAATTTTTCTTCTTAGTGTTTATTTTATAAAGAAAATTGACCGGCATAAGAATGTTTATTATCTTTTGATAAATTTTGTAATAATAATGAATTAAAAATTGCAACCATGTAATATATGTAATTAATATTCAATAATTACATATATTACATGGTTGCAATTTTTGACACTCCTGACAGTGTTGTCTTATATTCAATGCAGAATTTATAAATAATAAACATAATGTTGTGGGAGATTGTTGGGATGATCATTGATCGCACTGATCATTGATCACATACTGCGAGCATCAATATAAGTTGTTTTTAATTATATTAACATTATTGTCAGTTTTGACGACATTATGGGCCCAAAAGTTTTCTGTTAACGATTCATACTCCAAATTTAACTATTTTTCATAAGATTAAAATTTGTATAACCTCCACCACCACATTCCGTGTGTAATGCTAAGAAGGAATCATCCCAGATCCCATAATGAATATATATTCTTGCATCAAATCAAATTCTGAGTCGATTTAGATATGTGGACACATTTACATCCATTAAATAGAGCTCAATGAAATTTAGCCTGAGTATTTGTTATAATCCTGAGAAGAATAAAATAAAAAATAATAAAAACTTTAATATATTGTATGCATTTGTGATTGTGTAAGTGTGTATGTGCGAAACATAATGTTACTTACTCACAAATTTGTGGGGAAGGGTTTTAACGATTCGGCATGGCCAAATAGAGCATTCTTAATTGTTAATTTTATAATTGCTGTGCATGACTTTTGTATAATTCATTACTTAAACTTGGACTGTGAAGTTTTCTGTCCGCTTTTAACACCCGAAAAACAATAAAAATTGCCCAGATGTTTTGTTGTTAATAAAAGGACTTAGGTAAAAAATCAAAAAAATCCTAGTAGTAATTTCTGAAGTATAGAAATACCGATCCGTTTTTCTCCTTTCATAGTTAAGGTATGGTAACAGTATGGGTATAATCTGAAAAATCTTAAAAGAATTAATCGATATTTCTTATCACGATTTTTTTCACAAAAATAGCAACATTCCGAAATTGCATTATAACTCTATTCTCATTTACCACACTTTTGGACGCCTGTTTGTGCTCTTCAATTCTCTTTTAACAGAGCCCAATATCTTTCCGCTGTCCTTAGCTTCGTTCAGTTTGGAGGATTTGCCTGACTTCGTTAAAATACCACGTTATTGTTCTTATGTCACTCAAGGGCTTGTCTTCTATAGTGATCGGAAGCCAAACCAGTCCAAAAATTTGTGGACACATGAAGTTTTATGAATAGAAGCAGCACTCTTTGTAAACATTCCTTAATTAGAATTTCGATATTTAAAGAGCCCGTTGAAACAAATGATTGTCTAATTTTGACGCAAATACATATTACCGTAACAAGAACTTTTTGGGGAATTATTACTGCTTTTAGGTCCTAAAATTTTCTTCAACTCTCTCTCGAGCATAAGGAACATAAACTTTTTGACGTTTCACCGTCAGTTATGCAGCAAGAATATTTTTTTGAAAACTTGACTTCAATATCATTACCGAGCACTGAGCTAACCGGGCTTCCCGATGCGTTGAAAACTCTACCTTTGTGGCTTTAGAAACATAATTTGGGCCTTTTTTTACTTAATTGATACCATTGAATGCTTAGCCAACCTTTTGTAGAACCAAGTTAGGTTTTGTTGAAAATAATTCATATTTTTTTGGACACTCATTTTAATCAGATTAACAATATATTCATTTCATTGACATAAAACATAATAAATGTCATGTTTTACAAAGGATTAAAAGGTTAAAAGTGTGTTAAAAGTTTTGCGATTTTAATTCTTAAATTTGGTTTAAGCTTAGATTTATATTCATTGCACATATACATGATCGAATACAAAAAATTATTTTAAAATCTCTAGATTCTCTATATGTAATGCTAATTTCATATGGAATTACGATCTATAATTTCCATAGCTCTTGTGTGATTTCTCAACATTGAATTCATAGATCTTTCAAGTTTAATTATTTAAAACAAATAATTATGCAACCAGCTTTAATAAAAACATATTAAATATTGAATATTACAATATATTATTCTTGTATGTATTATTGTATGTTATGCACATCAATATTCTAGTTAATTAAATTAAAATGAAATGTATATGGATGCAAAGGATAGAAGTTAATAATTTGAATAAACAAGATTTAATATAAAACACAAAAGAAATTGTTACGTATTATTGTTTTTTATTATCATGCAAATTTAATTGAAGCAAACAAATTTTCGCACATTCGTAAAAAATGTACATGTGTTTATATTACAGTAACGAAATACTAATACTACAACGTAAAAATGAAAGCATTTGATAATATTGTTATCAATTAAATACAAGTAAAATTATTATTATTTACTAATAATAATATAAAATGTTATTTATATATTTACATTAACTTATATGATTTTATTTTTTTAAAAATAAAGAAAATATAATAAAAATAATCTTCTGCAAAATACATTTTATTTACAATCTTATTACATAACATTTAAAAAGTGTTTAAAGAAAAAAGAAAACTTTTACGTTTGAATAAAAAAATATTGAAAATACATTTAAAAGTTAGGTACGCAAGTAAATTATTAAATCTTAATGTTAAGAACCGATAACAATTTTCAATTAATACAAAATCCATTCAACCAATATTTAACATTTTCTTTATCGCTTTGATAGGAGTGAAAGAAATTCCCAACGCTGATGATTTCAAGGCCAAATTTATTTAAAAATGGAATTTATTATTTATTGTTATAATAAATACAGATATATAATATACATGTATGTTCAAATACGTTATATTCATATATAAATAAAGCATTTGTATACAAATTATAAACAATGTTTTATACAAGCTATAGACACTTCTAATATTTTGTCAATTAAACACCACTTAATTGAACGGTGACTGAAACTCAACTGTTTTACGTTGTTGATACGGTAAACGCTTAATTAAACATAGAAACTGTACTAAGGTCTAATTTCCCAGTAGTTATTTAAATAATTCGAAACAAGCATATAATTTAAGAAAACATTTATTGAACAGGGTTTAAGCAATTATTTAGTATTCAAAGAGTAAAAGTCAATGCCTTTTCAAAATTTTTCTAAAACTTAAATTTATGTATCGTCTGATGGGAAATCTATCCTTCACAATCCTTTTGTCGAGTTCTTGCGTGGTGCATTGTCTTCCATCTGATCTGATGACCAATGACATGAATAATATGACATTATTTAAGCTTAAATGTTTAGCCGACATGGACAGGTAAAATTTAGTCATTGAGAATTTTTAGGATGTTGACAATCGTGGTATTATATCAAATCGAAGTATATGTTTTCCCTTTATGGGGATCTCTTTTTAGATTTGCCACAGTGATCATTGGTTACTGCTTTTGGGTCTATATGAAAATGTCTATATGTCTATATGAAAATTCACATAGTCAGAGCTGTGCAGTTTTTGAGTTGATCTGACTATGCCCCTGACCACATACAAGTTCAGGAACGTAGTCAGTTGTGTAAGAAGTTTACAGCTTGACTAAAAAATACCCTAAACTAGGGTTCTCTATACAATTTAATCTATTTTCCATAGTATTTTAATATAGAATGACTAGTTTAGGTTAGATTTTCAGATAAGGTATAAACTTTCTACACAACTAGTTGATATCTATAAAAACGTTACAGCTGGAGAATTCACTATGTTTAAGGAAAATATAAATCGAATATCATTTGATGTTAAAAATATAAAACAACCTTAAAATATAATTTTTTCTGTTTCTTTTTTAAATAAATTTCATATTTGAACTTTAATTTAACGAAATAAAGAAATTTATTTGAAATTTTACTATGGAAATGCCCAAAAACTCAATCCGTATAAATCATGTTTAAAAATTTTACATTTTTTACTTAAATAATCGCCATCACAAATAATACTTTTTGTGTATTTAGCTTAAATATAAACCTTTTAATTAAGGATAATAAAAAGGTGCGATTTGAGAACTTATCAAAAAAGTAAATATTTTTTTTAATTGATCAAGATCTTCCTCAATCTCTTCCGGAATTAGTTAACGCGCATTCCCGTTAAGATTCTTATAAACAGTCAAACAACTGTAAAGCACAGAACATAAATATGGTTTTATAAGTGAATATATATTTTTTCAAGTTCTAATATCAAGCTAAAATTACTTTTTTATAACGGATTTATATATTTATATATAAGGAATCTAGCATATTTTATAAAAATATATGGAAAACTAAAAATTTATTAAAAATGTATTTCTACTTAAATATCTCCGAAAATATAAGAGTTAAGCCAAATATGTAAGCATATTTTTATAGACATTTATAATGGTTATCTACATAATCATTGTTAAAAAATTAGCATACCCGAGGTAGAGTGGGTCCACTGACTATGCCGCTGAGCTTACACCAGCTTGCATTCTTCCCGATCTACACAAAAACAGCTCAGCTCAAACTGTTTGAATTTCATTAAGATATCTTTAACAGTTCAAAAGTTATAGAATTATTTCACTATATTTTATAATAATTTATAATGAAGAGAATAATATATATTTATAAAATTATATATGTGTAAAGTTACATTAAAATCGTCCATCATATGAAATTTGAATGATTACACTTAGATCCTATATTGAGAACATAATCAATTAGTTATTGACAAAATGTATCTTATTAAAAATATGTTTTCTAAAATATATTAGTTTAGATTATGTTTTTAAATATTTTATAGTTCAACTTAGCAGAGATTATAGATTAACTTTACAAAATATCTAAATGACGTAGAAATAACATATTTTAATACGTAACAAAAAAAGCGATTAAAAATTAAAACAAAATTAACTAAAACTGAATAGTGATTATAGTCAGTAGTTGAACGTATGTCGTTCAACCATGTGACTTTAAAATATGTATTTTATTTGTTTCACTTTTGTTAGAAAAATTATTTTAACAAATATTTACCATTAGAATTTCACCATTTCTAATTGTTGTTGGTGCTCTTTCTAACAAATATTTTGAAATGAAATAAAAATTTAATGATAAGAGATGAACATAAAACGTTTTGCACATTGATTGAGGTACCTTATACCTCATTATCTTATAAAATTGTCACAGACTAGTCTATTCTCATGTTAATAACACTTTAAAAATAAAAAACAAGGTCATTTGCCATTGAATGACTGACCAAATAGTAGCAAAATTTGTAGCAAAATTTACTTTAGCGATGTGATTAAATCTTCATCTTATTAGCATAATTAACAAGTCTTCTTTAATATTTCTATTTATTCTTTATGTCAGACTTCTTGCCTCTTAATATTGATAAATTTTTTTGTCTGATGTGATTTTAGGTTCGCAAAGCCGGTCAATATGGTTTTGATGTACAAGCCCGTCAATTCCATGCTTCCTGCTATACTGCTTCCAAGGTAGCTTTATCGAAATTCGATAACGATGTTTACTTGCCTTACGAGAAGTTGTCCAAAACTTTGGACATTGTTAAGGGACGATTAAATCGTCCATTGACTTTGTCCGAGAAGATTTTGTACTCTCATTTGGATGATCCCAAAAATCAAGATATTGTTCGTGGCACCTCATACTTGCGTTTGCGCCCTGACCGTGTTGCTATGCAAGATGCAACAGCCCAAATGGCTCTTTTGCAATTTATTTCATCTGGCTTGAAGAAGGTAGCCGTACCCTCCACGGTACATTGTGATCATTTGATTGAAGCTCAAGTTGGTGGAGCACAAGATTTGGCCCGTGCCAAAGATTTGAACCAGGAAGTCTACAAGTTCTTAGCTTCTGCTTGCGCGAAATACGGTTTGGGTTTCTGGAAGCCAGGCAGTGGTATCATCCATCAAATTATTTTGGAAAACTATGCTTTCCCCGGTTTATTGATGATCGGTACTGACTCTCACACTCCCAACGGTGGTGGTCTTGGCGGTTTGTGCATTGGTGTCGGTGGCGCTGATGCCGTTGATGTAATGGCCAATATCCCATGGGAATTGAAATGTCCCAAAGTAATTGGTGTCCATTTGACTGGTAAGATTGGCGGTTGGACCTCTCCCAAGGACGTCATCTTGAAGGTAGCGGATATTTTGACTGTCAAGGGTGGTACTGGTGCCATCATTGAATACCATGGCAAGGGTGTTGATTCTATTTCCTGTACTGGTATGGCCACTATTTGCAACATGGGTGCTGAAATCGGTGCCACCACTTCCGTGTTCCCCTTTAATGAGCGCATGGCTTCTTACTTAAAATCCACTGGCCGCTCCGCTATCGCTGATGAAGCAAAGAAATTCCAATCGAAGATCTTGTCTGCCGATAGCAAGTGCCAATATGATGAACTCATCGAAATTGACTTGAACACATTGGAGCCTCATGTCAACGGTCCTTTCACTCCCGATTTGGCCCATCCTATCAGCAAATTGGGTGAGAACTCTAAGAAGAACGGTTATCCTTTGGATATTAAAGTCGGTTTGATCGGCTCCTGCACCAACTCTTCATACGAAGATATGGGTCGTTGTGCCAGCATTGCCAAGAATGCCATGAAACATGGTCTTAAATCCAAGATTCCCTTCAATGTAACCCCTGGCTCTGAACAAATTCGTGCCACCATTGAACGTGACGGTATCGCTGATGTTTTCAACAAATTCGGTGGTACTGTTTTGGCTAACGCTTGTGGTCCCTGCATTGGTCAATGGGATCGTAAGGATATCAAGAAAGGTGACAAGAACACAATTGTAACTTCTTACAATCGTAACTTCACTGGTCGTAATGACGCCAATCCCGCTACTCACGCCTTCGTTACCAGGTAAGATAAAAATTTTTGAAAATAATTTAAGTTTAGAATGTATAAATATTTTTTATAGCCCTGAATTGGTAACAGCTCTTTCCATTGCTGGTCGTTTGGACTTCAACCCTCTTACCGATGAATTGACTGGTGCTGATGGTAAAAAATTCAAATTGGACGCTCCCTTCGGTGATGAATTGCCTGCCAAGGGATTCGATCCCGGTATGGACACCTATGATGCTCCCCCAGCTGTAAGTTATTTTATTTTTTATAGAGTTTAAAAAATTTCTGCAATCTAAAATTTAACTTTAATACATTTTAGAGTGGTGATAATGTAAAAGTTGAAGTTGACCCCAAGAGCCAACGTTTGCAATTGTTGTCTCCCTTCGACAAGTGGGACGGTAAAGATTACACTGACTTGACTGTTCTCATTAAGGTAAAGGGCAAGTGTACCACTGATCACATTTCCGCCGCCGGTCCATGGTTGAAATACCGTGGTCATTTGGACAACATCTCCAACAACATGTTCATTGGTGCCACCAACTACGAAAACAATGAAATGAACAAGATCAAGAACCAACGTACCGGCCAATGGGGTGGTGTTCCCGAAGTTGCCCGTGACTACAAGGCCAACAATATCAGATGGGTTGCCGTTGGTGACGAAAACTACGGTGAAGGCTCATCTCGTGAACATGCCGCTTTGGAACCCCGTCACTTGGGTGGCCGTGCTATCATTGTTAAATCCTTTGCCCGTATCCACGAAACCAATTTGAAGAAACAAGGTCTATTGCCATTGACTTTTGCCAATCCTGCCGATTATGACAAGGTTAATATAGAAATGAAATTCTTTCATAAGATAATTTTAATTCGTAACACGTACTTTGGTTAATTTATCTTTTAGATTCATCCCACTAGCAAAATCTCCTTGTTGGGTCTCGCCAATTTGGCACCTGGCAAACAAGTCGATTGTGAAGTCAAGAACGGCGACAAAGTTGAAAAGATCAAATTGAATCACACCATGAACGAACAACAAATTGAATGGTTCAGAGCTGGCAGTGCCCTCAACCGCATGAAGGAAATTTCTGGCAACTAAATTCAAAAAACCAACTGCATGTCTTATTTATGATTTTTAGTTTGTCTTGCTTTTTCCCGCCAGTTTAAATATTATACATATATATATATATATAAATTTTTTTTAATTTTTAGGTCTAAAAATAATTAAGTCATCTTGTTCATTTTAAATGATTTAATAATGAATATAAAATCACTTTATAACTTTGTTGTTTCAATTAATGTTTAAAACAAAAAGATCGAAATTCGATATTAATTATCAATTATACAAACACACATAATACAGCATATTTATACAAATGCATACGTATTAACTATATTGTATTTTATTTTAATGATACCAATTTTAATTTACTATTCTATATAAAATATTTAAAATGCAACAATTAAGAAAACAAAAAATAATATGAAACATAAAAAACTGATTGCGAAACACTCATTACACACGATATATATATAATATATACTTAATTAAAATTTTTATTTAATAAAAAACAAGAAAAAACGGTGAATTAAATTCAGCGAAATATTTAAAAAACCAACATCACATTTTAATTTATTTTAAAACATAGAAAAGTTGCCAGGACAATAAAGAAGATGAAAATGATTTTGTAACATGTTAACGAAGGATGTTTAATGATTCATTAATCCATAATAAACACGCATATTTATTATATAAATAGTTCAGATGATGTGATTAAACAAATTTAAAACGATTTAAAATTTTTAATTTGCTTTTTCATTTCCAACGATTTATCGTAAGTAAATGACTTATGTAAGAAGTTATATAATTGTATTTGGAGAAAATTTAGAAATAAACTTCCTCTAGTTAAAATGATGCAAAATCGATTAGACGATCTCAACATTAATGCGCATTGAAATCTATAAGGGGATCAGAATTCGGGGACAAAATGCATTGCAAAACTATCTTGATAGGAAATACAGTGGAGGGGCTGAAATAATGTCTTTATTCCCACTTCTTAATTTAAAAGAGTCGGAAACTAAAGCCGACATACTATACTAAAATTTTACTTCAATGATGAGACTAATTATTACCTATGGGTATGCTTTCCTAAGTCTATTTAGTACCACAGGCGGCTCTTGTTGGACGTGAATGAAGGCTTATATAAATGAGTTTGGCTAAGCCCGATAGAGAGTATAAAAATGGACTGCTTAAAATATTTGATGGAGGAAGTGTGAAAATGTATGTACAGAGACAGAACTCTGGTCTCCGAGGAACAATGCAACTACAAATCAGATTGCCAATTTATCAACAAAGGAACCATACGATTTTGATGGAGATGAAAAAATGATAGTCATATCTCCGATCATGTGTGACCTTTGAATGATAAAATATTTAGTGTCTTCTCAATATTTAACGACGATTCAATAATGAAATAGACGCCTGAGCAGAAGTTCATTTATAAAAAATATCCGGAAATGAGTGTAGAATGTTTCAGGCAGATGTTATAGTGGTTTTAAAACCATCAGAATAAGAAAGTTTAGAACCTATATAGCTGTGTGCATTGAAAGCAATTAGGGTAGTAAAATAGTAGATTAGAGTACAGTGGTCCAGAAATTATATGTTTAACTTAGAAAATAAAAAATTTCATTGAGAAACAATCAAGATGATATAGTTAGTTAATCCTGACTATATAATACTGCACACCACTTTGTTGGATAAAAACGGTAGCTATCAAAAATAAATGAATGACTCTCGTATAAATTGACGTTCATATTTATGTTAAAGAGTGTCTCATGTTATTACGATACTAGCAATTATGTTGGATATATGCTTCTTACAACGATTTTGCTGGTGGAACATCTATTTTTGCTTATATTTATATTAATTTATGCAATTTTATCAAGGAGTGAGATTAAAAATTCTTAACACATGTTTTTCATTAAAACTTTTAACCCAAATATTTATTGATATTTCTTTTGATCAAGTTACCTCTGTAAAACATATCAGTTATTATTTTAATTTAAAACAAATTAATTTTTTGTTTTTTTTTTTTAAACAGCATCGGGAGGACCTGTCCGTAAATAAAAAACCTTTCTCAGGTAAAAGGAATGGTCCATATGTTGTTTCTAAAGCCAAAAAATAGAAAGCATTAAAAAATTCCGATTAGCTCAGTGCTCGGACTGTTTGGTATGAAACATTACATTTAATTCATTCTAAAAAACATAAAAGGCTTAAAAAGGCAGGAACACTGCTAAAATTTACATTATAGTCATTTTTTTACAGAATATTCTTGACGCATAATCGATGAATTGCCCAAAAAATTCTTGGAAAGGGTAGCAATATACAGTTGTTAATCATTTGTTGCAACGGAATCTATAAATACCAAAATTTACATCAATTTCATTACATGGACTTCATAATGTGTCCAATTATGTTTGGGCTGGCTTGAAAGGAACAATTATGTGGTATTTCTACCAAGAAATCAAATCCTTCAAATTGACCGCAGCTAAGATTAGTGGAGATGTTGGACTCTTGTTAAAAGAAAATTGAAGAGCACAAAAAGGTATTGAAAAATGCGGTAAACCGAGATGGACTACCCAATTCGACCCAATTTTATGGAACCAACCAATCGGGGTTGCTAGATTCCTTGGTCTAGAGTTGAACCACAACATAACTAACATTGATAAATATACTTATTCCTTCAAGCTGTTACAACAACAACCTGTTCGAGCAAAATGACAGGAAGCACTATGAATACGTTAATGGAAAATGCTTTTACACTTTAAAGTGGTATTCGAAAGTAGCAGTTAAGAGGGAGTAATGAGAAATAATAGGAGGATCCCTGTATGTAGACAGCCAGCATCACGGTGATCGTTAAATCGACTTAGAAAGTCAAATATTTTATGGTGTAGTAGGGTTTAAAAAGTAATACCTTGATTACTTATCCACAAAACTTCCAAATATATATTAAATCGTTCAAGAAAAATATAAATTTGAAATTGAATTTGAATTGTTTGTACTTTGAAATAAATGAGTGGAATCTAACGCACCCAAATCTTTTTCTCTAACAATTTTTTATTTTTTTATTTTAAAGCTGAAAGTTTAAGCGATCATCTTATGTTTTTAAAACATTAATCAAATTTATTTAAATACTAGTTTTTTAACAGAAAAATTAATATCAGAATTACAACATAAAATTAAAGTTTAACATTATATAACACGAATTTCAATCAACATCTACTAACTACAATTATACGTTTATTCTTTTTATTCAATACACATTTTTCACTCAAATTCATTAAAGAAAAATCAATACTTATAATCAAAATATTTATTGTAATAGGGTATAGTTAGAGCAGGATCAATACATAATATATCAGGTAAGGAAATACGTTGTTGTAAATTTATTGTAATCATTTGCTCACATAAGTTTGCCCATAATGAACCGTGTTTGTTTCGTATATAAGCACAATTAAGTTTATGTCTTGTTAAAACTTTTATTAAATACAACAAATCTTCCATATTGTTAGCCTGTGAGAATGGACTGTGACCCACACACATTTCGTATAGTATACAACCCAAAGACCAAATATCCGATTTATAGTCATATTTCTCACCACGTAACACTTCAGGTGCCGAATAAAATGCAGTACCAGCTGCATTACCACTCGCTTTATTTGGTGTGTGTATAAGAGAAATACCAAAATCGGCAATTTTTATGTGATCGTTTATATCTACCAATAAATTGGCTGGTTTAAGATCACGATGAAAAACATGACGTATATGCAAATATTCCAGGCCCATTAATATATCGCAAAAATAGCATAAAATATTAGTATTGGATAAACCCATTGGACGAGCATGATTGATAATATCCAAAAGTGTTCCCTTCGGTGCATATTCCATAATTATATTAACAGTTCCAGCATGAACAAATGAACCAATAAATTGTATAATATTTGGATGACGTACCTGTGATATTATATAGACCTGGAAGATACAATTTTTAATATTTATTAAAATAGTATTTTTCCTAATAATTTACCTCTTCCATTATCATTTTCATATCTTGTTTGGGATTGTGCACAATAATTCGTTTTACACAGACCATTTGGGTATTACGATATTTACAGAGAAATACACGTCCAAAGGAACCAGCTCCCAGTACTTTAATTGGTTTCAACGATGGATCCCCTAAATCCATTTCGTTTAATTAAAGATTTATTAACAAATTAAGAAATTTTACGATCTTCATATAAGAAATAGTAATAATAAATTTCTATTAGAACACACATACTAAAATAATATCATATTCTATTTGCGGCAAAAAAGTCATAACTGAAAAAATAATACTCTTAAAAAACAAATCAAAATAATAAAACTTATTTTAAAAGATATCTAAATCGCATATACTATTACTATAACTATAAATTTTATATCAATCTGTAATCGATTTACACAATTAACAACAAACGCGAATAACTTAAATAATATTTAATTTATAAATGAACTATTTCCAATTATAACACTTTTATTGCAGAAGGGCAGTATAACGGCAGTTATCCTTCAACAAAAAAAGATCATTGCATAGAGATTGCCAATGAAAAATTATCGAAATTATAAAAGTTGTACAGTGGCGAAAAGTTATGATGAAATGAGACTTATAAATGCAACAAAAACCAATAAAAAAAACATTGAAAACAGTTTTACGTCAGACCTTTCAATGTTTGTACAAGTTTTTGCAAGACCAAGTTGGGTTTTGTTGAAAATATTGAATAATTTTATAACACACTTTTTTCTGATCAGATTAGAAATTAATTTGTTTGACATTAAACATTATAACTGGCATGTTTAACAATGGAACTTCAAATAATAATAATAATAATAATAATAATAATAATAATAATAATAATAATATTTGTGTTAAAAGTTTTAGTGAAAAACGCGAGTTAAAAATTTTTAGATCTTTTACGGTTCTTTATTGTACACAGTTGCAACATTTTCCCGGTAAGTAATCATTCTCTTACGTGTTCTCTTTAATTTTTTTTTTAGATTTTAAAGTTTGATAACAAGGGTTTATAGTCAAAAAGCCAGGATATATCACGATATATAATAGTTCTTTTGGCGAATAACCGAGTTTGTCAACTTTGGATGGTCAGTGAATACGACCTGATCCCTTAGGGGCTTGCATTCCTCCAGATCAACTTAAAAACACCTCAACACTGACTAAGTACAATTTCATTTGTACATCTCTATTGGTTCAAAAGTTATGGAATTATTAAAAACGATTTGGATTCTCTGTCCGCCACCATTACCAAGTCTTTGGACATCTTTTTAGCCGAATAGAGACTACAAAATATTGGAAAATTTCTTATTATTCTGAAACTAAAAAAAAACATATACTTATAGTTATACGCTAATATCTTCGCCATTTATATGCAGAGGGATCATTTGGAATATACGATTGGGTAAACACTAACTTTAAAAAAAAATCAACAGAAAAAGATGAAGTGTTTGGCGTACACCAATTCATTTGACTTAAAATATCGATCACCGTTGTACCACATTTCCATTTGCATATTTTTTGGAAGTCCTTATGTGATGCTCGAAAAATTAATTCAAAGATTGTTCTCATATTACTTCCGATAAAGGATTCTGCTGAAAATAGCTTATTTGCTTAGCTTGGATTGAGGATGTTCCTTCCTTTTTGAACTTTTTTTTTTTAAACCTCTTTTGTGTGTTGTCAAACTAACAACCCTGTGTTGTACATAGTTTTTTCCACCATGTTTTGAAGTTTGTGAAACAAAATTTCGTTCCATTGTCAGAACTTATTTGTTTGGAAATACCAAATTGTGAACAAAACTCATCGAGGAACTTGAAAGTAAGAAAAGTTGATGCCATAAACTGAGGACGGTTTTTACCAGACTCGTTGCGTTGAGTCGACAATTTGAACTCTTTTTATTATAATCTTCAATGTTCTTATAAATATAGAGCCATTATACAAAGCTTCTAGATATTGATGTGTCCTCTGGGACTATGTTGAGTATATTAAACATTATAACGTCATCAACTTATGAGAGTGAATCTCATTGATTATAATATGGTATTAATTATTATTTTAATATTTTTTTATTTTCAGGTCAATCAATGTTAATATTTTTGAACAATTCTTAAAGAGTTTTAGAGTTTCGATAATACGTCTGAATGACCAAAATCATTTCATTAGAGTATTTTATCTCGAAGTTATGTACGAGTAAAATGAGTACCCAACGTTGTGATTGGTTAGAAGTATGCACTGGAATTCCGGTCTTGGATTTGAAAATCTTTAGTAAGTGTTCGTGGTCAGTATGAAGAGTAAATCTTCTATCAAATAACATTTCATAAAACCTCTGTACAGCAAATATTAGGGTTTGTCCCTACTTTTCTACTTGTCTGTACTTATTTTCTGCTGAATTCAGAGACCTTGATAGATGATGTTCGGCCTTCTAACCACCATCTGGAAAAGTGTGATAAATTACGGCACCTATACAGTGTAATTTGGATTGTAGTGCGTCTACAGTGAATGTTGGCACTGTGCTATTTAATAGAATACATGATCCATCTTGAGTAGATCATCGTGAAGCTTTCGTAGCACTCTCATACGATGCAAATATTTTCAATAATGGTTTATGGAACATAACAAGGATCGTACTTCATTGACATTTTCGGGAACTTTGAAATTTTGAATCGCTTTAATCTTATCATCTGGACGAACGCCTTGATTTGATTTAGTCCAAATATTTTATTTGCGATTTCAAAAACAATCAGTTAAGATTATTTTTTTGTTCCGTAATGGAAATATTGTTATTATTTGGAAGACGGAATTGATGCTTATATTCTTTCTGGAATTAAAAAAAAAAAATTATAATGCTCTTTTTAAAGAAAACTGTATTGCTTCACAAATTTATTTTTTTCGATATGACATAAGATCTTGAGGAGTCCTTCCTTTAGTACTTATCATCAATACTTTCAATAATGTTGCTTCTCTAGTGTCTTTAGAAACATTAATTTTTGTAAACCTTTCAAGTGTCAAGTCTCTTTTCAAAATGAATAATTTTTTCTTTTAATGAATGTTGTTGTAATGTGTTCGTCTCTTTTGAAAATTTTGGCGTCCTATAGTCGTAAACAGGTGTAGCAAATATTATATTTCATAATTATAATTATATATTTGACAGGCTGTATTTTAAAGTGTTTTTTAAATTATACAAATTAAATTGCTTTTGTTTTTGTATATGAATACAAACAATGGTTGATTATTTGTATTTTCTTTTTTTTGTGGTCATTTGTTTACTGAATTAAATCTTGTTCTTCCATTGCACAGTTTGGTTAATATATCGTATTAAGCTAATATTTTGATTTTTTGGAATTAATTTCAGGGCTTTTCATAATAGTCGATAACTATTGATAGATTTTTATAAATAAAATGCCTATTTCGCCACTTAATTGGTTTATTAGAGAACCGATTAGGGGAATTTGAAAACAATCGCTTAACATTTTCGTTACAGATTCAGGACGTACAGGCTTCAATTATGGAAACTATTGAAGAACTTAAAATAAAAAATAATCAAAATTCATCTACGTTAAATATTGCTAATTTTCATTCATAATACAATCTTTCCGCCTTGCGATGTCGATATATTTGAAGGTGATTATAATTCATGACCTACATTTCGGGATCTATTCGCAGCTTTTTAGGTTTTGACATCGTATGGAAGAAGAGGTGGAAAACATTTCTATATTTATAAACATAAATTGTCATTCAATCTGATCTAATACCCTATGGACAACCAGACTAGTTCAGGATAAATCCTCTGTTCCTTCTACGAGTTAAAAGTATTTTAAAATAAACAGTTTCATTTTTATATAAATTTTGATGGTGCCTCAACACTAGGGTACCTAGAATTACGCTTTGCACTGTATGTCTGTTTAAGAATACAATCAACAAATCTATGTCTCTTAGAAATGCATAATACAGATTCTATAAATTGAAATTGTGGAATTCATAACAAACAATAATATTTTTACAAACCTTTCAATGAAGTTGTTATTTTATTTGAATTCGAAACATGTATAGTTTTGTTTATTAGTTTTTTTATTTATTACTTTTTAAAAATATGTTTTGTTATAGGCTTTAATGTATATATTTATATCCAATCTTTTTACTTTAAAATGCAGCACATCTATCATTCTTTAGTAATCGGTATTACTTTAATGCCTCAATTTTATCATATTTATCTCATTGTCATATAATTAATTGTAAATGTTCTTTTTTATAATTTTCTTTTATATAATAAACTTTATGACGTTTTATAACAATTTAAGTTTTTGTTTTTCCTTTTTTTAATTATACATTTAAATATTTTTTTTTAATTTCAATTCTTTTTGTTATTTTAAAAATTTTATTTCCATTTTATATTATGTGTATGGTTATGTATGTGTATTGTTTTTCTATATATTATAATTTTTGCAGACTTTTTTATTTTGTTTATATTTTTTATATATTTATTTTACAAAAAAACAGATATAAAATAGAAAAACTATAAATGGTCTGAAAAATGAATAAATAATAAAACACCTACAATTTCACAAATAACAAAATATAATTAATTACAACGAATTTTGAGGGGACGTATTTAGGTTTTTGTTATGGAATTAGCCAACATCAACTAAACTTCTAAGTATATAATTAAAATTAATACTATTAAAATTTGAAAGTTTTGAAATAATTATAATATATATTAATGGCTGTTATTTTTGTTGTAGTTACTAATATTCTGATTTGAAAACAAAACGAATAAAAGATTTGATTAAGTTGTTTTCTTTACTTTTCTCTTGTTTGGTAATTCGTTATATATTTTTCTTTCAATATTTTTCAAACATTGCTTTGAATTGGATTGTAATCAGTATTTTATTTTTTTATTATTTTTGTTTTATTTATGCTGTCAACATTAAATGTCGAGACGGTTGCGGATGTTGTATTGTTGTGGCGGTGGTAGCGGCAACAGTTGTAGCTGCAGCGAGGGTATAGAGCATATGTATTTGATTTAATCATTCCCATTCAGTTGTACCCGGTGGTTTTGATGTTAAATCATAAAGAACTCTAGAGATTCCGTCTAATTTGGAAATTTCTTGCACCATATTGTCTAGCACCTAAAATACGATTATTTTTTCATAGACTGGAACAAAATTTATTTCTGATGGTCTTTAAACTTACGGTTATAGGTAACTGCTCAGAGCCTGGAATAGCCGGCACTCCAGTCATAAAATCACTAGTTAAAAATGGTCTCAATACAATCGATCGACTACATGAAGGCGTACGATTTGTAGGATCTCTATCAAAGTGCACAGGTATAAGAACAACAGGCATTTGGGATATTTCACGATAATGTCCAGTTTGCATTATAATCTACAAAACAAAAACAAAAATGTATTTCATTTAAGGGGTAAATAGTTAAAAACGAGAATGTCGAACAATTTTGGTGAGTGTGCGGGCAAATGTTAGTTAAGTTGTTAAGACAATACAAATGGTTTCGTAGATAATTTTATCTTCTTGGCACTACATAAAACAAATTCTTTAAATTATTTTATACTTACTTCATTAGCTATAGCATCTGCCTGTCTTAATTGTTTTATAACGTAATTATTGAGAGTAGTGTGAGTTATATCTGTGATTTGATACTGAACAGGCTCGCCAAAGACATAACAAACACGATTGACATTATGCAAAATACGAGGTATTAATTTGGCTAAGAACAACATATCATCCCAATTAGGTTCATGAGAACTAGAGAGACCAACAACATAACTATAGGTACGGGCATCACCTAAAACAACAGGTAGAAATAAAAGTTATTACATAATTTGAAACAATGAAACGCAAACTTACCTTGAACACCAACAGAACGTATAGGCAGCACTGTGGCCTGTATTTTTGAATTTGAAGAAATTCGCATTAATTCTCTTTGTTCGGTTTCTGATGTGGCGCCTGTAACACGATTTATTAAAGCATGATTCTTTTCCAGTTTATTCTTATAATCGACTATAACTCTGGCAATGACCTTTAAAATAATATTTATAGAAAACTGAATTAAGTTAAGCTAATGCAATAATTACTTGTGTTTCCGAATAATCCTTTTCAATAAAAGGCTCTTCCGCACATAATATACGTATGGCTAAACCGGGACCAGGGAATGGTTGTCTCTCTACCAATTCAGCTGGTAAACCTAAATCATTACCCAACTCTCTTACTTCATCTTTATGGAAATCGCTTAAAGGTTCGACGACACGACCAGTATTACGAAGCTCTCTAGAAAGACAAATGTCTTCAGTTAAAAAATTAAAAAAAATAATAATAATTAAATAGTTACCTAATTAGATCTGTATCATTGTGATGTGTTTTGATGGTGTCTGCTTTCTTGCTTACTGAACTCGAAGCGGATTCAATTAAATCAGGCCTTAAAGTGCCCTGAGCCAGCATAACTTCATCTGGTTTTAATTTCATTTCCGATACAATATCATTTGTAATCTTAACAAAAATATCACCAATAATTTTACGTTTTTCTTCGGGATTAATGGTCTGACAAAGCATGGGAGTTTCTACAATAGAAAATTGTCCAGGCCTTTTGATTTGTGTCGTACCTTTAAGGAACGTATATGCTTCTTTGCGTACAATTAAATCAATGCCAATGTCACGTAAAGATTTCTCAACTTTTTCACTTTCATCTTTACGCATGAAACCATTATCAACATGCACTGCAATGATTTGACTGGGATGTAAAGCATGACGCAATAAGGCAGCACATACAGTTGAATCAACTCCTCCACTAACAAGTACCTGTAAAAAACATAAACAATATTTTCATTAAAGAATTCATCTTTTTTTCATATGTTTTGTCCTACCAACACTTTATTGTTGCCAACTTTTTCCTTAATGTATTTTACACATTCTTCTTTACGACTGCCCATAGTAAAATTCGGTGTCAAACCACATATATCGAATAGAAAATTTTGCAACATCTGTTTGCCACACAAAGTTAGATCAACTTCTGGATGAAATTGTACACCATATATTCTCAAACTTTTATTATAAATGGCAGTTATAATATTATTAGATGAACGTCCACCCACTTCTAATTTATCACCAACACGTTCCACACTATCGCCGTGCGTTAGTAGTACAGTTTGGGTACGATTTAAGTGACTAAAAGTTATAGAATAAAAGATGGAGATTTTTTTATAATTAAAAAATTAAATTAAATAAAATACAACAATAAATATAAACACAAACTCGTATAAATGTTAAACCACGTGTAGTCCAATTTGATATACTTAACAATATTGAAGTGTTCATAGTTTTTTTTTAATCTTGAAGGATTGTATCGGCATTTATTTAAACTTAAAAATAAATGCTTTCTTTTCCTTCTCCGGGAAATAATTTTAATATATTCTGTATATTTTATATTTATATTTTCCTAAACTTACTTAAATAATGGACATAATGTTTCAACTTCAATTGTAGTTTGACCATCTTCACGTACACTTTTTCTTTGAACTGTACCGCCAAATTCTTTATTAATCATTTGCATGCCATAACAAATACCTAAAATGGGTATTTTTAATTTAAAAATATCGGGATCATAACTGGGAGCATCATCAGCATATACGGAATTGGGACCACCAGAAATTATTATACCACGGTAACCAGATGAACGTAATGTTGCTGCTGAGGTTTCCAACGGTAAAATATCGGATTCTACTAATAGTTCACGTACTTTTCGATCAATAACCTATAAAGCAATATAATGTAAATTAAAATCAAATAAAGCGTACTTTCAAATAATTAGTTAGTTACTTTTCCATATTGAGAACCCGCATCTAGAATAGCAACTTTATCATGGCGCAAACCATTTTCCGTAGCTAAAAATTTATTTGATGCACTCATGTCTTTATTGTTGCAACACTAAAATGAAAAAAAATAAATTTCACTTTATAATTAATGATTGCCGACTTTTTCTAGAACATAAAGAGCTTAAGTTAACCACTTTTAGAGCGGGAAAGATATCAAAGTATATAAGTTTTACAAATAATAAGTGAGAATGTTATATTCGACTCTGACAAATGCATATACATACACTAACATTAATACCAAACACAACAAATTGTTTTATATACAAAGCGAAATTTTATATGTACGTATATTGGGAATCATAAAATTTGATATATTTTGACTATAACTTTTCTCTACTTATTCGGTTTTTATCATTTTTGGAATGGTAGTGAGGCGCAGTTAGCTACAAATTGTAATTATTATTCTAATCTGATGAATACTTTTTGAAAAACTAACAAAAGTTATTGTATTAATTTCTAAGTTTTAAGATATTGGTCTATAATTTCTTCTTACTAGATCGATTTGGCTGGTTTTTATAATAGCAAACTGCTTAGGATAATAACAAACATTTTAAGCAAATTTGTTGCATATGGAACGACAAACTTAATATACCCTTTATCACCACTTGTGGTGGTGGAGGATATTTAATCATATTGGGATTGTGCTACGTTCAAATCTTTAGTATGAAAATTATGGAAAACAATTAATGGTATGGTCGTCGAAGTGATTATTATATATAATATTTTAAACATTTAATAATTTAAATCAATTTTTAAGTGATATTTTAACATTTTAAGTAATGGAACTTTTGTGCGAAAATTTGAAGTGGAAATTTAAATTTAATTGTTTTAACAACTAAAATGATCAGGTCTATCTTTTAATAGTGATATTGCTGTTGTAACAGTTAGACTGTATCTGGTTGTTCTTTCTTGGAAAAAAAACTTCCGATTGATGCAGCTGTCGCTGGCTTGAAATTCTTTGACCGAGTGTGATTCAAATCTTTGCGAAACGGAAATTCAATTCCAATTGTCCAATTGAATCCAATTGTCGTGGGAACAATTATAATGGTAATTATATATTGTAAGCATATATTGAATGTAATTTCCACTCTGCTCCTTTATAAAAAGATCTTCCTGACATACCTCTAGGAAAATTCTATGTGATGTTGGAGTTACAAAGACTTCAGGTTAACAATTTCATTATAAAATCATTTCAATGATATTTATGATATCAAAAGTAAGCTTTTTTCAGTTATGAATCAACATTTTTTTAAATTTGGGAATCAATTGCGCTTAATTATTAACTTAAAAACATGCAACTTTTTGGCTCCTTTTGCAATCCACAATATTTGAACACAAAAATACTTAAAAAGAAGTAAAATCAATAAAGATAATTTTCATAAATTTGAAAATTATTGATTAGCAAAAAATAACAAAAATGATAAATACACACACAAACATATGTATATAATATGTAACATATGTATATAATGTATTATAAAAGTGTATGAAATCATAATGCTTAAAAAGTAATAATGAAAAAAATAATAATTCATATAAGATGAGGTTTGGAATAACTTATAATACAAACCGGCAATACTTTAAGGAAGACTCTAAGGAACATTCAACATACGAACAGTAAATGTAATAATCCTTTAAATGGGGTCACAAGTCAATAAAGATTATCAAACATTGAAAAGTCAATTTTCATTGCAAACATTCTAACCACAAATTATCACAAAATATTATTGGGCCATATTTGTATTTTCTTTCCAAGAATAAAAAATAGTGCAAATAAATAAAATAAAATTTTTATAATTTTAGATGCAACGCCCACTAGTAGTTCAGTTTTTATTTTATGATTTTATTAAATCATTCATATATTTTTCACTTCACTGTCATAAATTATAATAATTTAATGCGTTTGCGACTTCTATAACTTCAAGAAAACTGCAATTATGTGACGGAATTTTTTGACATTTATATTTAAAGAAATATTATTTGATTTTTCTTTTGAAAAATAAAATTTTCAAGCGAATATTGAGAAAATTAAATAAAAATGTTCACTTGCAAAAAGAAAATAAAAAATAAATGTCATCAGTAGATATAATAAATCTGTGTGTGAGATTTTGTATAAATGTGTGAACAACAAAAACAAATTTTAAATTAAACGTTTTGTTTTGTGTTTTGCAGTTTTTGTCTTCTGTTGTATTCTTGTCTTATTATTATTTTTAGTTTATTGCGTTCGACTTTCAACCGTAATAAAAGAAAATATATAAAGAAAATTTTCATACAAATCATATGAGTGGGCCAGAACTCAGCAGCAAACAACAGCGACATAGACAACGAACACTTTAACAAACGAACAGAAAACAACGTTTACGGATTAAATTTAAAAAAGACACAAAACACACAAAACTGACATCAAAATAATATTATACTCAAATATAGTATAGTATATAGTGAATATGTAGTTGCAGTAGCATCTGCCTCTAATATTGTTGCAACAATTGAAATAAAGTAATGTTGTAGAATATAACCAGAAGATGACGTGAATTGTAGGGAATCACAACTAATTTATAAATAACAAGCGTAAAAGTAACAACAATAGCATGTGAAGTGCAAAATTGTCAAAAATTGGCAAGAAATGCCAAATGAAAAGGCAAGAGCTAGGAAAATATAATAGGTAAATGCTGGAAATAAAAACAAACAAAACGATAAATAGAAAATATACAAACATAATTGTAATTAGGAATGTATATTAAAACAAATGTAAACAATTGATTTCATTTACATACTTATTTGTTGATTACTTTAAAGCTTTTACAAGAAAAAATAAAGATTATTGGAAATGAGAGTAAACGTGGATTTTGGTAAAACTATTATTTAAAAACAAGTAAGAGTATGACAGACTATACAATATAATGCCTACAATAATTTTGGACCAAGATTTAGAGAATTTGATTTTATTATTTGTGATTGTATAATACGTACTTTTTAAATATATTATAGATTTATGCCATGTGAGATGATTTTCTAAAGTGTGGGTTATATGATTATAAAATATGTTACGGAGTTTTCAGGTTGTATAAAACTTAAATGTACGACCTATTATCACAATATTTGTATATTTTTCTTTAATTTTTGCACTTTAAGTAATTTTTGGAAGCGATCGGCATGAGAACTGACACAAGGATTTAATCTAATACAAGATTTATGAGCCTAGAACCACATTGCGTGAGGACATTTGTATGAAAGATACCTTAAATATTGGACCTATCACCTCAAACGACTCAGAATGTGTATGTGAGTTGAACCGTATACTTTTTTATGTGCGCTAAAATACTTCAAACTCCTATGGTGGTGTAGGCTCTAAAAAGAGAATTTAAGTGGTCTATATAGGCCTCTCTGTACTCTAGATATTATTACGCACAGTTTATGTAAAGAATGAGTATTATTGGACTAACCTAAAACATTACACTAAGATGTATGTGAAGTTAATGGAGTTCTAAAGAATTGTAGAACTATTTGGTGTCGGGTTTGAAAACATTATTTATTATATTTCGATATGTTCTTTAAACCATGCCGACTAATACATTTAATTAAATTAATTTCGTATTTTTAAAATTAAAAATTAATACTTAAATTTTACTGATCATTTATAGATTCCAGAAAGAGTAAAGTTTTTCCACCACACTTCATGTTTCGTTAGACATAATATTTTAAATCGGTAATATTCAGTTCGCGTTTAAATTTTAGCAAAAATAAGATTATTTACTGAAAACAGAATAATAGAATATTGAATTGATTATAAAGAACATCAGCGTAATTATCAATATAAAGATCAGGAGATAACCTTTTATTAATGTAAATTACGTACAATGAAGGAAACATGCTTTCCAAAAAACATTAACATATATTAAGTACAAACAGCTGAGTTCAACAAAAAAAGCACGTGTAAAATTTAAGAACACATTATTCGCATTTGTTATAAAAATTATATATTGGAAGATTGTATATCCCAGAATTAAGTTGGCCTTGGAAACAAAAATCTGTTTGAAGGATTAATAATAAAGTACATACAACAGACAAAAAATAAATTTTTATCCAAAATACGTTTATATTTACTTGCTTTTGTTTAACTTAAACTGACCTTTAATTTTTTGCTGGAGTTTATGCAGGTGTGATTATCTTTTTTATTACACACTTATTTCTTCAATGGAGTCCACAAAAAAATTGCAACAAATTTCTTTCTTTTACGGTTCTGCTTTTTTTCTTTCTTTGTAAACGGTCTACGGCTTTTCTTTTTATCTCGTCTTGTTAACCGAAATACAAGAAGAGTTGTTATAATACTTCTTTCAAATATTATAATAATTTCAAAGTAATTTATTATATTTAAAAAAACACTATTTTTGCAAATTTGTTCAATTTTTAGTTAAATATTTTCCGATTTTTTATTGGACGAAAATGACATATCGGAAAATAGTTGCCTGCATTACAGAGATCAGTGCCGAACACAAATAAAAACGTCGTTAGCTACTTCCCAAAGGATGGTTGCGGCGAGTCACAGTTTTCTACGTAAGCGTCACAAGTCATGAGACAAATCTTAAATTGTTATTTTTAAATTAAAGATGTTCCAAAACGTTTTCTAATGCCAAATATTTACAAAACAAGTATTTATCTTCTTCACTTTTATATTTGGAGAAACCAAAACTAAGTATAAGAAAAAGGATTTCTGAAGCCGACGACTTTCATTTCAACGGCAAGACATGCACCAGAAAGAAACACTCGTCGTGGAAGTCTGTTGCGTAGCATAAAATAAAATCAAGAAGAGAAACAAACGAAATGCAATATTAAAAGGAAGTTGTGGATGAAATATAATCACAAAATAAAACGTAACGAAAAAATAATTTCACATTTTTCTGTGTGTTAGAAACGAGTAACTAATGTTTAATGATAATGGCGCTTAAATGTAAATCTCAAAATACTTTGAATCATAGAAGTTTTAGAGTACAGGAAAGTACTCAAAAATAATAGCGTAATTTATATTACAACAAAAATTAAACGAAATTTCGGCAAAATTTCCTTCTTAAATTTTAATTGATCTAAAGTTTTATGTTTACTACAAGTTATTTTCACATATATATAAAGTATTGTTGCAAATCTAAGTAACTTTTTCGATTAAGTCATCATTGTCTTGTTTTCTACTAGTTTATTATTAACGTTTTTAATCGCCTCCATCACATGTGTAAGATAACAATCACAGAATGTACCTAAAAAAACACAGAACGGCACTTATTTTGGAATATAATAGACTTTCTTGCCAAATTCCATCGACCATCAACCGTTAATAAAAATGTGGGCGTGGCAATCTCACACAGACAGACGGACAATCATAGAAAAAATTTCAAAATGATGCACTAGACATCTATAGACACGGGGCGGCTTTGTTCATGTTACAAATGGAATTTAACTTAAATTGCCGTTTCAAAGATTTTGCACAGTAAAGTATTTTTTAGTACAAATGTTTCCGTTATTAAAATCTCCTGTTGATAAATATTCAAATTCCATATGACATTTTTACAGAAAAATATAACAATACATTTTTACAGAAAAATACAACAATGCAATTGTTTATCGATAAATAAAAAGATTTGTAAAAAGTAATCATTCGTATGTCATCACCATTGATAAAAGCGGGAAAATTTTTGTTTCTTTTCAGTTTTATTTACATTTTTTTATAGTTGATTTTAATACTTTGTTTTTGGTGCAAGTATACATTAATTTCAAAAATATTTGTAAATGAACATTAATTAAGATGACACCACAAGAGAAGAATAACACAGACGAATCTATTGAGGATGATGCTGAAATTATGGCTCTTGAAAAGATCTTCGCCGAGGCTGAAGCACAAGAAAATAAAATTCAACAGGAGAAATCATTTCCTTCAAAAGGCGGAGAGAAATCTCGACCTCGATTAAAGGATGATAATACATTTGCAGAAGCGTTCGGTTACGTTGTTGACAAAAAGCTTGAGAAAGAAATTGAAAAACAAGTGGCCAGTAAAACTGAAGAGTTGGATTCATCAGATGATGAAGAAATTAAAAATTTCTTAGAACGTAAATACAATGAGTATGGCTGTGATATAAATAAGAAATTAAAGCAACAAAAACAAGCTGCTAAAGAATCAAAGGCTGATTATGAAATCGACAAGTTCCTGAAAGATGAAAAGTCCAAAGATGCCACGGAGGGTAATTCCTCTTTGGCTATGCATATAAAAAATCCACATAATCCCATTAAAAGACAATCCCTTATTAGTAATTCTTTTAAAAAAATACCAGAATCAAATAATGCCTCAAAAATAAGTGGACAGCAGGAGCGAAAAACTTTAACTGCTGTACCAGCCAGCAGTTCTATTTACACAGACCCAGTATTCGGTTTGCGTATTATTAATCCTTTAATTTCCAGTACAATGCTAATGGAACGAATGAATGGCCGAAAATCTGTAGCATTTTCTGCAGTTGCTTTTCATACTCAAAGGGGAGATCTTTCAAAAGATTGGGTCATTGCAGGCGTTATAGTGCACAAAAGTCCAGTGCAGAAGACTAAGAAAGATCAACCTTACTCCATTTGGCGCTTATCTGATTTGAAAGGCGAAATGAAGACAATATCATTGTTTCTTTTTAAAGGAGCTCATAAAGATCTTTGGAAAACCGCAGAAGGCATGAGTATTGCAGTATTAAATCCCACCATTTTTGAAAAACGTGCCGATAGCAAAGATGTCGCTTGTTTGTCCATAGATACTGCACAAAAGGTAATGGTACTCGGACAGTCTAAAGATTTGGGACACTGTAAAGCTCAAAAACGTAATGGAGAGACTTGTAACGCTTTTATTAATCTGAGTGAATGTGATAGTTGTATATTTCACATGAAACAGGAATTTGGCAAAATGTCTAAACGTTCAGAACTTCAGTCTGCTAATGCTGGTAGAGGTTTAAATGAGTTACGAAATAAAGTATTAGGAAAAAGCGAGGTTTTCTATGGTGGTCAATCATTTTCAGCTGTCCCTGCCAGAAAAAGTGCAAAATTAATACAAAAAGATAATTCAAGAATAAGTTCATTATCAGAATATGCGGTATCACCTTTTGCAAGTAGTGTTAACCACAACTCGAAACCAAAGACGGGATATGTACCATATGCTGGTCGTGAAGGTCCAGTATCTAAAATTGCCGGAAATATTGAAGCATCAGCCAAACAACGTATAAAAGATTTAGAGAGATTAAAGATTCTGCAGGCAGAATCGGAAATAAAGTCTTCATTAATTTCAGAAACGAATCATTCAACATTGGAAAAAACTGCGACTGTTACACCACAAATTAAAAAAACTAGAGAATCCATGTTTGCACAATCTTTAACATCCACACCATGTATTAATTCTAAGACATCTGCACCCGTTATATCTACACCAACACTTACAGCGATACCCGAGAAATTCAAAAATCGAGAATTTTCATTTGCATCCACTTCGAAATCGCCACAACTATCTAAAGATAATTTTTGCATTGAAGTAAATATTGGAGATCGTAAAGCCCAGTTAGCAAAAATAAAAGCGTTGGAAGTCCTTAAGAAGAAGCCCTTAGAAAAGGCAGATCCAAATTCCACGAGAGGTACGCGAGATGGAAAACGTCGTGCTATTGATGATCTCAATGAACAGTTTATGTCACATGAAGCGAAGAAACAAAAACTGGAGGAAGAACAGAAAGAAAAGGATCGTAAAACTCGTATACAACGTATTATGGAAGCTTCTTCGTCACATACAAATTTAGTAGACCTACGAGAACGTGAAGAGGAGGAAAAATACTTTAGTAAATTGGAGAGAAAAGAAGCTTTAGAAGAAAAGATGTTGAATACATATAAAATGCCATGTAAAGCAGTAATTTGTAAAATTTGCAAATACACAGCTTTCTCTGCAGCGGAGCGTTGCAAAGAAGAGCGTCATCCCCTAAAAGTCATAGATGCTGAGAAACGTTTCTTTCAATGTAAAGATTGTGGCAATCGAACGGTTTCAGTTTTTAAACTACCCAAAGTTAGCTGCAAAAATTGTCAAGGTTCACGTTGGGAACGTTGTGCTATGATACGTGAACGTAAAATATGTGATGGTTCAGAAGGTCTCTCCATTCGTGGTGATGAAGAAATGTTTATTGGTTCTATTTCAGGTAAAGCTAATTTAAATTTAGCTGTCCCCGATGATTAATTAACTTTCCATATCATCGTTCATACAAATATTTTAGGCGTTTATTGATATCGTTCTTTTAAATAGCATTTTTCTGTATTATTAAGGTTTAATTTAATTAAATTTTTAAAATAAAATAAATGTATAATAACAATTTTAATAATGTTCTCTTCCTTTAGTATTAGTGTTAGAATCTAATAGAGAAAAACAAATCTATAGATAATTTTATTAAATTAAACAAATATATAAATTATCGATTTTGTTCTATTTTTTAAATGTGTTTAGATGTGTTTTCTTCATCTTACCAAAAAGCGAAATGTTACTCTTTCAGAAAACTGGAATCTGATTAGTTTTTTTTAGTTTGCTTCTCGAATCCATTCTCGACCCATTACATGAAATATTTATATATAAATTCTTTTTTTAACATGAAAGATATCAAAAGTTTAATATTTTATTTTTGCTAATTTTCGCAACTGCATTTATGGAAATATTCCACACCAAATAGCACCATAAACGTATCGTCGGATTAATAAGGCAAGTAATAAGACTAAGAAACATTACATTTGGTTGAGAACAAAAAATATCAAACAAAGAAAGAATCAGAATCAAAAATTTATAGTCGGTCAAGGTTGAAAATAATATTTACGAAAAATTAATGAATGATTTGTTAATTTGATTTTCCGATTTATTCTTAAGTATGTAGAAGATTATTGTGGCACTAAGATAAGAAAATATGTAGCGATCCTCGTATTAATTATAAAATTATAAAATCAAATTATACTAGGGTCATTCATAATTTTTACATTATCAGGCTTGACTATAACATTTTTACTTGTTTTATTTTATTATAAAAAATAAGTAAATAAAATTTATTTTACACGGTCTATAATATTTCGTTCCATATTACATATCTTTTTAAGGGGATATTACTGTCCCATACCCATATCTTACATTTTTTATTATAAGTACTTTTGTTTTATACATGTTCCAAACTTCATGAAACTTTCTCTAACAGCTTCTTGTTCAAAGAGAATTGAAGAGCATAAAAAAGTGTCCAAAAGTGTGATAGATTTTAAAAAACTTTAAAATTTCATCACTAATAAATAATAAAAATTTAAGTTTAGCGGTTTCATTTTTATTGACATATGTATAGAATTATGTATGAAATATGTTAAGAATTTTTCGATGTCACTTCAATGTTCCATTTCCACAAAATTTTTAAATCAGTTACCATTTTGATTTGTTCAAAAGATTTTGAAATACTTTTACTGTATTGTATTGTTCAAAACTTAAGCAACTTTCCTCCAGCAAGTACACATAGTCCAACGTGATCCCTTTGAATAGATTAATGGAAAATATTTTTTTTAATTTATTACTTTGCTTGTAGATCCCAAATACAAAGGGTTCTAGAGGTGAGCGATATTTTTACAATTGTGATTAAATCACTGTGATTGCTAAATCACTGGTTACTACTGGAGTCTAAAATTATAAAATATCAGTTACTAATAATATCGTTATTTCAAATGTTCAAACATAATCAAATTTAAACAATGTCTTTTATTGTTGTTGTTTAAATCTTTGGTATAGTACAATAACCTGGTGGTTTTTGTGAGAGGTAGTTTTCCATATCTGGTTTTCGTTCCACTTTAATTTTCACACCAAGGGATTGTCAAAGATCACCCACGAATTTCATTCCTCTAAAGCTTTAGTGGTTGCTATTTTGTTATCAGTTGGAGCAGCTAAATCACTAAAAAAGTGATCTGAGTTCAGTGGTATACTTAAAAGTGATGGTATCAATTTTTCCTACCACCGTTTCAAACATCACATTTAATTATACCGTTCGACATAGAATCACTTCCTGAGTGGATTTAACCATGTCCGTCAGGCTGGCTGCCTTTTTGAATTTTGGCTTGGACCATTTTTGCATATAGGTCCCATACAAATGTCTCCCGGAATGGGGTTTATGAACCATCAAATAATATTTTATTTTATAGGCGAAATATTTTATATTAAACTTTTTTACCAAATTTTGCGAAAATAAGTCTTATTATATTTAAAATACTGTGATCTCTGTCACTGTCTTCAAGAGCTGTGATATAAAATTCACTCTCACTGAGAACTACATTATTTAAAAATCATGGTATCGCTCATCTCTATAGCTTAAAATTCTATCAATACTTAATTGCTACCGATACGTAAATGTTTTTTGTATCGTGATAGAGTATTTAAAAAATCGGTTTTCGAGTTATTCGAAGAAAAATTTTAGAAAAAATTTTGTATAATTTTATAGAAAAATTTTTATCGGATAGAAATCTAGAGTTTAATTAATAAAAAAATATATAAAGTAAAAATAATGGTTCCTTATCAAAATAACCATTTGTAAAAAACTCCATCAAATAAATCTTACACTGTATAATGCCCTAAATGAGTGGGATATAAAAGTTTTTTGTTAATGTTTTTCGGTATTGCATTTAAGGTAATGTGTCGAGATACCATGGTTTTATTTAAATCCATTATTTTTGCGTTACTGAAACTTTTTCTTTATTTTCGGATTATATTAAATAAATTATAAATCTATATTTCTTTACCTTAAAGGTGTATTTTGCTGAACATAAAAACTTGCAGAATCTTATTTAATTATTTTAATTGAAGTAATTATGTCTAAATCAGACGGACATAGCAAAATCGATTCAGAATGTGATGTCTAAGAATGCATACAATACTTTGCTCGTGTAACAGACGGAATGAAAATTTTTATATTTTTATTCAGTCATGGCGGAATGAACAAAAATGAATCTGAATATAATAGTGAAAGGTCTAAAAGTGACTTCCATTAAAGCCCGGTAAACTGACTGAAAATAATCGGTATGTCGAATAATTGGAAAATAGAAATTATTAAAAACCGGTCGGTTTTCTGAAATGCAAAAAAAAAAATCAAAAAGGGTTAACCGGCTTTCGGTATATATATATATATATATATATATATATATATATATATATATATATATATATACATATATATATATATATATATATATATATATATATATATATATATATATATATATATATATATATATATATACATATATATATATATATATATATATATATATATATATATATATATATATATATATATATATATATATATATATATATATATATATATATATATATATATATATATATATATATATATATATATATATATATACATTAATATGTCGTATAAGCGAGACGCAAAACTCTCGAAGGCAATTTCACAATTTTATCCAAGAATTTAAGGACTCCACCTTCCTATACGAAGGTATAAGTCGTGCAGTGAACAGAATCTTTTTGTCTTATAGTCCTTGCTATCACTTTCACTGGGAACTACGTTATTTAAAAATCACGACATCGCTCATCTCTATAGGGTTCCTTTTCAAAATTTTTATGTTATCAATCCCAGATAACTTTTGTATTGGGATTTGGAAAAATATGTATGTGTGTATGTAAGTAAAGTACAACATTTATGTATATATTTACATAATTTTTATTTAAGCATAAATATTTAATAGTTTTGTTTATTTCTGATTAAATCTATAAATAAATTTATATTTACAAAGTTTCACATAAATTTTAAAAATAAAGAAGAAGAATATCTCATTTTTGGCAAGCTTGAATTGGCAAACGACATTTAATCATTTTGCTTAAATACAATAATATAAAAATATAAAAAATGTATAAAAAAAGAAATGTATGAAAAATTAATTAATCACATTACACATCAATTGTTTTAGTAAGTTACTTTCTTATTTAATAATAATTATAATAATAAATTTTGTATATTTTTTAATTATTATTATTATTTTTTTGGCAAAACTTTCATATTTTTATTTAAAATCTAAAATTTATTGTTACAAAAGAGTATTCGATATTTATTTAGTTATTTAAAAATAATTATACTTAAACAATAACAATAAACTAATACTAATCAACAGTTTAACTTAATTTTAATAAATTATTAATTTAAAATAAAAACAAAATTTTAAAGTAAAAAATAAAAATAAAAACGACAGTCTTTAAAAATAAATTCAAATTTTATTTGAATTTTAATCCCAGCGAGATTTGGAATTCAAACATATTTAAATTGTTCTAATTATTTAACTAAAATTTAGTTGTTTGTATCATTATACCCACCACCACCACCACAAGTGGTAAGGAGGATATAAAAACTTTGTCATGCCGTGTGTAACACCTAGAAGGAATCATCCAAGACCCCTAAAAGTATATATAGAGATTGAGATCGAAAAAATCTTAAAACACGTTTTTCATTAAAACTTAACTTAAGTATTATCTGAGTTTGTTTCATCAAGTTACCTTTGTGAAATATGTCAGTTATTGTATTTAATGTCAAACAAATGAAAATGATATTATTTTTAAATATAAAATATCAAATATTTTCAAGAAAACCCAACTTGCTTCTACAAAAAGTAAACCTGCATTAAAATGTCTGCCGTCAAACTGTTTCCAATTTTATTAAATACTACCGGGAAAGTTTGTTAAAAGGTAAAAAATGCTCAATGCCAAAAAATAAAAAGCTTTTTTAAAAGAGCTTACAACACATCCAGTAGAAAAACAGCCCGGTAAGTTTGGACTATATGGCACAAAAATTTAAGTGAATGTTGGTTCCTAACAGGAATGCTAATAAAATTTTAAGTCCAAAAACAGAACATGGAAATTGAAGGCAAGTTTTCATAAGAAATATTTTTGCTGCAAAATGCATACCGAATCGTATGGTTCGCAACTTCCAGGACAAAAACATAATGTTGCTTTTCTTTAAGAAAATGTTAAAGAAAAATCTGTCAAAATTTCAAAAAATAAGCCAATCATTTGTTACAACGGGCTCTAAAAATATTGAATAGAGAGGTCGTCAACTTATTTTCGTCCTGACTTGGGATCATGTTTCTCTGGTAAACAAAACATTGAAAAATAACAATAATTTTGTATTTCTAATAGGAGAAATAAATCCTCAAAGTTGTCTGTACCAAAAGCCAGTGGAGAGGTATTGGGCTCTTGTTAAAAGAAATTTGAAGAGCATTTGAAGGAGGTGTTTAAAAATGCGGTATGTTTTAAATGGAGATGAACTACCTGTAAGAGGAAAGTGACAAATAGGACTATAAAAACATGTTGTGATAATTACAATCAGAAAATTTAAACTAAGTTTAGTGGTTTCATTATTTATTAACTTATCTGTATGTTAAGAATTTTTCGACATCACTCCTTATTATAGTATAAATTTGTGTCGTAATGTGCTTCTTACTACACACATGTGGTGGAGGGTATTCAGTTAAAAACGAAATATTTTTCTGATTATTATGATATTATGGCTTTTAAATTGTCAAAAGATGTAGAGTTCTCTGTCCGACTTTGATATATCGATTTAAATATAAATAACTAAATCAATTTTACAAAATATTTTTAAATAAATGAATAAATCGAAACTATATCGAATTATAACTCTTTTTGAATGGACTTTTAAAGTTTTAAAAAATAAGAAACTTAAAAAATATGAGTATCAAAAATTAGTTAAGAATCTCTGAATCGCTGTATAAAATTGGATGTTACACGGTAATGTAAAAGCTCAAAATATTTGACGTAATCATAAAAAAAGAAATTGCGTGAATTTGGCACAAATATTCTGTTCGATTTTTTTTGTTAAATTAAGCCATAATATCTTCCTGCTCATTTAGATTTAAAAGGCTAGAAAATCGAAATGATATAGTTTTGGAAATGTGTTTTTCAAAATCATCATTATCTAAATTATCGCATAATAGAGTTTTATTTGTCATATCCATATATGATCGTCCACGCTTAACGGGCTTCGCATATGCAGGATGAAAATTATTCATTGGTTCCGCTATAGATGTTTTTCGAATGTTAAGAGGGAATCTAAGATCATTTTCATAACGCAACTGCTGTTCAGTTGTGTAAGTTTCCAATAGAGGTCTTGGCATATCATAACCAGGTGGTGGTTGGAAATTACTGGAGAAGGTTGTTGTTGTATCGTGGCTATTGCAACAATCTTGTAAATCATAACTTATCTTGGGAGGTCTCCAGAGATGATCTAAAGGATCCGGTTCACCCCATTGCAGATTGGTAGGTTTTGTTAAATCATTTGCTACTATGTTTGTAGCTTCTTTAGTAACTTCTTCTTCGAGACAATAGTTTGGATTCGAAAATGCATTTGTTTCCAATTCCAAATATTTAGCATTATTGCCCAATAGTTTTTCAAATTCAGAAGCTAAATATTTAAAAGATGGTCGCGCATTGGGTTCATCTGTCCAGCAGGATTTGACTAAATTATATCTGAATGAAAAAATAAAATATGAATGAATTATTTTAATCGTCTTTTATTTTAATTTCTGTTAACTCACATTTCATCAGAGCAATTTTCGGGTTTTTCCATGCGATAACCATTTTTAAGTAAATGATATAGATTTTGCGGTGGTATTCCAGGATATGGTGATGCTCCCAAAGTTATCAACTCCCAGCATAACACACCAAAAGCCCACACATCGGATTTGGTAGTGTACACATGATCAGCTAAAGATTCTGGAGCCATCCATTTAACTGGTACTCTGTCTCTTGATCTTTTCAAATATGCATCATCCTCATAAACGTCTCTGGTCAAACCAAAGTCAGATATTTTACATATTTTACCTTCTGCTAAGAGAACATTACGTGCCGCCAAATCTCGATGGACCAACTAAAATATATAAGAAGAAACTTTTGGGTAAGAGATTAATTAAACAAATTTGAACAAATTACCTTGATTTCCGTCAAATAAGTCATTCCTTTACATATTTGCAAAATAAAAGATAAAATATTACGAACTGTTACTGGTTCAACGCCATCGGCAAATTCACATCCCGCACTTTCGATTTTACGACTTAAACGCAAATAACTGCGTAAAGAGCCATAACGAGCATATTCTATGATTATCATGGGAGAGTCACCTTTTGTGCAAGCACCCAATAGCTTAATAACATTTGGATGGGATACTTCCTGTAGTAGCTGGAATTCTGAAACTAATGCCGTATATTCTACCGAGTTTGCTCCCTTCTTCAACATCTTAACAGCTACTGTGGTAACTCCTGGACGTTGTGCTATATTTGTAGCATACCCTTTCATTACTTTTCCAAATTCACCTTCACCCAGAACGCAATCCAAAACCAAAGACTCGCGTGGAAACTCCCATTTGGTATCGGCTATGGAACTATCAAACTTAAAACTATTATCTAATTGCATTAATGGTAAATCGCCATTTTTAATATCGCATTCGGATAAGTGATCTTTATTCTTATTTGTAGCTGACTCTTTGCTGAAAGAACGTTTGTTAAAACTTCTTTTGGTAAGGATTAGACATAAAATTAACACCACAAATATCATGGGACAGGTTATAGCAACAATCACACAAGTGTTGTCACATTCGAAGCCAGCTATATTTAGAATTTCTTCCATTGGGCCCTTTTCTATTTTTTCCGCATTTAAATTCTGAATAGTACCTTCTAGTTTAACAACATTTTCTGTTCTTGTATCGTTCTTTCTTTTACGCTTTGGTTTGGGCTCTTCATCGTCCAAAGGAGCACATGAACATTTACCATTATCTTCACATATACAAGTACCGGAAGCCGAGAGTATTCCCTTACGATTTTGATTTGTTGAATGTGGTCCCATAATTTTTTGACTTGGTGTGCAATCTTGAGGACATACAGCATTATTAAGTTCTTCCAAAGGATCACAAACGTTATCGGGACAATATTCAGAGTTGGGTACACAAGATTTATAATTTGTGCCAAAGAATCCAGCACTAGAACCACGCCAAACACAACTTCCACCATTTGTGGCCAAACCACAGAATTTTGAACATTGTGAAGCATATTTTATTTGAGCACAAGTTTGTGATCTAGATTTGACTTTATGGTCACAAGATGTATTCTCAGGGCGTCCATTTACCAAATGGATATTTATCACAAACGAACGTTGATGTGTATCATGCCAAGATACATTGACACTGTAAATTATTAAGAGATATTAATTTCAGAATCATTATATTTTCTCATGCGGAAACTTACAAATATACAATCTCCGGAGCAGTTTCTAAAGCTGTTGCATTTTTGACATAAATTATGCCCGCTGTTGATGTTATGCCGAACGCTTTACTACGATCTTCCGCAATAGTATATTTTAATTCGGGCATTTTTATTAAATCTATAAAATCTTTAGGTTGGGTTACACGATACATTGGTTGTGCTGTACGATAGACATATGCATCCTTGGGATAAGTACTTAATATACTGTGAGTAATGGAACGACCAAAACCATCAGAATTTAATATAGTTTCTTCGGAATTCATAACGTTTGATTTGCGATGTTGTCGTGAACGCAGAGCTAAAGCTCTAGGTCGATCAGCTTCGTGTATTTTACTAGGATCAGTTTTAATACAAATATGGGCTTTAACCTTAGGATGGCAATAATTAAATAAATAAATTAAAATAAAACTTAACAGATCTTTTCTTAACTTACGGTATTTGGTATATGAACATCAATTGTCTTATCTGTGGTTTCCAGTATAAAGCAATAGGAAGGTTGACTGAGAATTCCATTGCGCGCAAATACAATTTCTATGAGAAAAATTATTTAACATTTTTGATAAGTTTTAAGATTTTTTTGATTAATGTACTTACGACAACTAATAATTGAATTCCTTTTTCCCGTGTGATCTGCTTCGTAAGCGTTACATAATGGACGTACCAAATCATTTGTATCATTTAAAATTTTATAAGTTTGATGGGCATTCGTCTCCATAGAGTCCTTGTCAACAAATATTATTTTTTCACCAATTGTATCATTCTAAAATTAAAATTTGGAAAATTGATGAAATAATTAGGAAAAAAAGTGGGTTAAAGCATTCTAAAATGATTCAATATCATATACAGTTTGTCAAATATATCTTTGCAATCATAAAATATATGAAAAATTTCAACTTCATTAATTAATTCCAACTAAAAAATTTCTAATTATCCAATTTTTTCTGAACATATTTTGTTGTAATACCTGTTCACGTCTATGACACGTCAAAATTTTTCAAATGGACGGGCATTTGGAAAAGTGTCAAAAATTATAAAACATTGAAAATTTGGAGTTTCTCGACTATTTTTTACATTTATTTTTCTTATTTCTTATTTAATATAATTTTTAGGTTATAAAGAAGTGTTCCTTGTAAAATTAATTAATTTAAACACACTAGTGACCACATAATTGGATGTAAAAAATGCTTAAAGGGCATGTTTAAAAAGATAGGGACATTTCAATGGTTATGAGGGCAAATCCATTGTGGAAAACGATCCTATGCAATTTTCCACATGTAGGATTATATGTAATACCATATCCCATGTCGGAAATGAGGAAATACCCAATTTAAAATTATCCACATCCTAGTTGTAAGTAGGTAGCCGTGCTAATTTAAATGACTATGTGTAAGGTGTATCATTAGTGTATCAATATCTAACCCAAATTTGTTACCAAAATTGAAACGTTCTCTTCTAATATCTAGGGAAACAATTCGCGCTTGTTTTGTATTAATGAGGTAAATACTAAAGTTTATCACCAAGGACCTTTCACTTGCAGTTGAATGCTAAGAAAAAATATGAAACTTAATTTTGGGAGTCGGATTTTTTTCAGAAAACTTACAGTGCCCTTTTTAAAGTAAAGATGTGTTGGTGTACTAAATTTAATTTTTTCAATGTTTTATCGAAAGAGTATGGTTGTTTTCCCAGCCACTAGTGTTAAATATTTGAAATTTTTTAACACACTTAAAATAGCTTCATTGAACACTTAGTCCTTTTCGCCTTTAGTACTTATGATCAACAGTTTTTATAGTATTGCTTACGCAGAGTTACTTTCTTCAACCAAACCTGGAATGATTTTTATTGCAGCCTTTCCTTATTTTCGGCATGCGATATGGTATTGTATTTAATCTTGAATGTGGAATGTCACAAGAATTGTTTGCCAAATGGATTTCACTTATAACAATTGAAATGTTCCAATCCTTTGAAACTTTCTTTGTAAACACTTCTTACATGGAATTATGAGGTCACTAGTGTCTTGAAAGACATTAATCTTACAATAAACACATTCTTAATCCTTAAAAATTGCATGTCAATTAAAATAAAAAAGACATCAAAAAATCACCGAAAGAAATCGACATTTTCCATTTTTTCATAATTTTTGCAAACATTTATTTGACACTTTTCCAAATGAGTAAATTTCTTCTTTTATTTATGTTGTTGTAATCTGTCCGTCTAATTTGAAAATTTTAGAATTTTATAGTCGTAAAAAGGTATATCAACGAAATGAGTTCAGAAAAATTGGAACATTAAAGGATTTTTACTTAAAAATGTGATTGCAACGATATATTTGACAAACTGTATGTACACACACACACATGCGTATGTATGTAAATAATTTTTGTAACAAGATTGTCATCATGTTTAATTAAAAAGCTTGACATTTTTTGGTTTTATTATTTAATTAAACAAAAAAAAAAGTTGTTTAGTCCCAAAGGAATACGCGTGTGTATCTTCAACAGGTTTTTAGTTTCGTTGACCGTTTAAAGCATTAACAAGTATTATTGACCTTGTAATTTTAAATTTACATATTGACACTTATGTACGTATGTAAACATTTACAATTATACACTTATACTAAATTAAACTTTCCATGTGTTGTATTTAACTGGGTTAAACTTTTTACCCCCAGAGATTTTAAAATAACAAAAACATTACTTAACATTTAAGTAATTAAATGGAAATGTGATAAAATTTAATTAAATAGTAAAATTTATAAAGAATTTTTTCTTAATAATATGGCTGGATATATTTTAGGATTTCGTGCTTTTCCCCCTCCAATGTAATTTAGGTGTGTTTAAGTTGAGAAAAATATAGAAAAATATTTTCATTTCCTTTATTTATATAAAAGTTTATTGAACTTGTATAAATAATAATTTGACAAACTGTTTAATTTTTTAAAGAATTTTATGAGTTAAAAACCTTATTCCGGAAAATGATTTCTAAATATATGATAAAAGAAAAAAAAAATTCATTAAAAATGGAAATGATTTAACTTTTTTCAGTTATGTTTTTGCTTCATAGATAAAAATGTTAATTCAACATTATTTCACAGCAATTACAGTTTTACTACTTAAAAATCATTTAAAAAATTTATCATTGTATAATTTTATTTTCTGTTTCTACTAAAAATAAACCTTGAAATTTCTAACATTTTCGGCTTTCGCAATTTTACTTTAACCGACTTTTGGTAGCAAATTTAATAAATATTTTAATTCATCAATTTTCAATTAAGAAATTCATTAAAAACTTTTGTTTAGTTTTATATGGTGTAGCAGATAAAGATAGATTAGATTGGTAATTAGGATAAGGGACCTATATCACTATATCGGTTTATTATGTGCACACTGTCTTAGAAAAACAGATTCCAACCATAAATGATTATAAGGATTCCGTGTTGTATACACACAGAAAAAGCACGATGTATAATTAACCTCGAAAACTATTAATTTTTTCATATTGCTTTATTATAATAAGAGTTTAAATAAAATTGGATAATTTTGATTAACGCCTGATGTAGTTAAATATATTAAACTTAAAAACAGAAAATTGGAACCTGTTAACCCCAATTTTTTACCCAAGGGTGAATATGCTCTAAACAAAAAGTAAAGAAATTTCAAAATGTACTCACATTATGGTATATAAAGAACTAACGTTTACGCCACTAGCTAATATTCAAATGTTCACCGAATGATCCCAATATAGCCGAAAGCAATATAGTCTACAAAAATTTTTGGTAGTATCAAGGGGAGGTGTAACCCCTATAACAAACCAAATATTGATTGCAAATATCTCAAGAACTATTACAGCAGAAGTTTTGAAATTTAGCCCCAATTTAGGACGAAAAGTATCAGGAGAGAGGTACATCCCATACAAAGCCAATTTAAGTTTTTGAATTTCTAAAGAATAATTATATAGAAACTCGTTATTTCAATTAAGGATATAAAATCTAAATTGACTTAACATGTTTTACAATTCAAAGTTGACATGGTATTAAACTGATTCAACATTGAAAAATTTATTAAAAACAATGTTGAATTTAAAGTGTTTTGTTATGAAGTAAAATTATAACGTGATGACTACACGTCCCTCCAACGATAATTAAATGGAAGAATGTTTCTAGATCCAAAACTTCATTAAAAAACATCAAAATATTTCCAAAGTGAATAATGTAATTTTCATTTATAGTTCTTGTATAATATCTTTGATATTTATTATTGATATCTAAGGGACAATTCAGAATCATGAAAGAAAATGAATTTTTTAAGGATGACATGGGAAAAATAGTTGAAACGAAGAAACATATGAAATAGAGGAAGCAAACTACAAAATATAACAGCGAGACAAAGTGGAAATTAGAGATGGAATTCAAAATGATAACGATTGTATTACATATGGGGAGGAATCATGGATATTATAACAGATATAACTTACGAAAAAGAATTTTAATCGCAATAGAATTCTTATGAGTTTAAAACTTGGTTTCGTTTGGTTTTTACGAAACGGAAATCACTTTTAATGTACATACGTCATCAGACTATTATACATTGACTTAGATGGTTTCCTCATTTTTCCTATTTGCCTATTCATTGCGCCAATATAGAACTTAAATTTCTTCAAAATTTTAAAATTCGTCCACGTTCATATTTATAACGATTTCAAGTACGATTTATTTTGAAATAAAATAAAAAAACCTCAATTTTAACGCATTTAGAAAAAATGTGGACCTAAATGAATCACAGTCGACTGCAGTTTCTTAATGCAATTGATTTTTTTAAATTCATCTTTTTTTTCCATTTTCATCAAATTTTCAGAAACAACAAATGAAAATTTAAGTTAAACAAAACAAGTAATAATGCTATATTCGGCTATGCCGAATCTTCAATACCCTCCACCACAAATTCTTGTGAAGTTAATACGTTAGGTTCCACATACACTCACAAATATATGTAGTATATAACACAGAAATACTTAATGAGTCATCAAATTAGTTATAATTTTTTTCTACTGAT